>ML686035.1:53886-98320 GCA_007922175.1 Pelusios castaneus
GAGAGAGAGAGAGAGAGAGAGAGAGAGAGAGAGAGAGAGAGAGAGAGTCTTTCTTGTGTTTGTGTCTTTGCAGAGTTTAGCTTATTTTGTGTTTCAGGACATTTAAAGAAAATTTTGAATTCATAAAACTTCTTAGTGCGGAAACAAGGAAAACAGGATGGAGGGGGAGAGATGTATTTACTTATGCGATTAGGAAATTAACCCCTCGATTTCCCTCTTGTAGCTCCCAGCCACCGCCTCCTGCGCGCTTTTTGCTCAGTTCCCCCGCTGGTTCGTGTCACCGTGTCCCTGGCGATGCAGTAATAGGTGGCGGAGTCGCTCAGTTCGCTGGAAGGTTTCCACATATGGAAGGATTTTTTCGGTTCATCGTGTTCAGCGTTGAACCCTTTCACTATCCCCTCAACCGAGTCTTCCCTCCCCGTGTCCCGCAGGAAGATCTTGGGGTGTCCATTGGGGTACTGCACGTACCAGAAGGGGAAAGCAGTGAACGAAGACTTGTAGCTGCAATTCAGAACCACAGGGTCCCCTTGGGCGATAACTATGTCACCTTCAGTTTGGTGCACGGAATCTCCATGGGTCTTTTCTGGGGAGGAGAGAGGAGAATAGAGACAGTTAGAGATGATGGGTACAGAATACTGACTCGCAGACATAATGGAAACAGGATAAATATACACAGATATGACAGAATAATTGCAGTCAGTTATAGCCAAAATGTACTAGTTACAATCAGCTACAATAGAAATGTGACAGCTCCATACAGATTTAATAAATTCAAAGCAACTTTACACAAAAAAAGAACAGAAACGTATCTTCACTAAGATAGAATACAAATAAATATTATATGAATATTCAGATATGATATATTTCAGATTTAATAAAAGTGAAATGAAAACACAGCTATAGAAAGGACTAGATAGATAAAAAGTTGTGTGTATTCATAACAGTTTAATATAATATAATATAATATAATATAATATAATATAATATAATATAATATATGAGCTACAGTCCAGTCTGAACACATAACCTGCTTTCCAGCACAATGAAAACACAGCACGAACGCAATGCGGATTGATAAAATGTAGACAGCCGGATATAATGACTCCGCTTGTCCTTAGACCCTCGAAAGTTTAAAGGTTTAGACAAAGGTGAATCATTTAGAAGAGACGTAATTAAAATAGCTGTGGACCAAAGTGAAGGTATCGTTAGTTCTAATGACTGCAGCAAAACAATCACCGATAAAAATACTGAGTCGCCTTTTTTTTCTGAAAGCTTAGAGAAGACTTGTGGCCACCTCTATCTTATCCATCCATGTATCCTGGAGAAAGAAAGACGTCTCAATTACACCGTACATTCCACTGTTGGCAGGGTGAAGTCGGTGTGTCTCTTTGTTTAGTTTTAGTAATATTTTAATTCTCTGGTTGCCCTTTCCTTCAGGAGTAGGCTTGAGGGCAGTTTCCACCAGAGTTGTTCATGAGAAGGGTTCATGTATTCGGGTCTTTCCTTAACTCGTGATTTGAACTTAGTCTGCTGATTCATGACATTCACCATCATTTTTTAAATGGTTACATTCCAGATTAGAGAAAAGAATGAAAACCCAGGAAATGAGAGACCTATGTGCGCCAAGCTCAGTGATTACTGATCCCCCTCCCGCTTTTTCTCTTAGGTCGCTCCCAGAGCCTGATACAGGTTCCCTGCTGTTCAGCACAGACCCTGGGTGGTTTTTGCTCAGCTCCCCGGCTCGTCCTCTCACTGTGTCGCTCACGGCGCAGTAATAAGTAGCGGAGTCGCTCAAATCGCTGGACGGTTTCCACAAGTGGAAGGATTGGCTCTTTTTCTCGTGGGTAGCATTGAAGCCTTTCCTGATCCCTTCATCCGAGTTCACCCTTCCTATATCCCTCAGGAAGAGTCTGAGGACCGCATTTGGGTACTGCACGTACCAAAAGGGGACAGGAGCTCCAGAAATCTGGTATGTGCAGTTGAGGAGCACAGGGTCCCCTTGGGAGATGATAACGCTGCCTTCTGTTTGGGTGACGGAGTCTGCTCCGCGGATGCTTTCTGTGGGAACAACGGAGCACGACAGATACACTCAGGCATAACAGAATCACAGCTGGGACACTCCGAGATAACGGGTACATAACAGGTACAAACAACGTAACATCAGCGTGTCAGATAAGCACAGGTATAATGAGACACGTTATATTCACTAAGACATGGTTGAAACACCAAGTAGGAACGGAGAAACCTGTAAGCATCAATTAATACATTCCGATACCACAGCAACATTTTAGTCTCGGATCTAATAGAAAATATTGGTAATGAGAATATACAACCATAGACAAAATTGAGTGTAAAAGGAGAGTGATCGTAGGCACTGCAGCAAAGTATGAAGACAATTTCAGAAAGCTGAGAAATGGAAGTTTACCCACTTAAAATGGACATGACTATCATAGCAGAGAGCCAAGTTGGAAACATCTTGCAATTCAGGGATTCGTTGAATAAACAAAAATATTTCCCTTCTCCAACAAGATCTGATCCGTCTTAGTGCCTTGAAAAATGAATGTTGTATCTAGAGCTAAGCTTCCACTTGTCGGTATAGCATGAATCTAACTTCACAGAGGTGACTTCCTGTGTTCTGAAAATCCTTCTCAAGCGTACTGCCAAGAATAGCAGAGGCTGCCGGGCAAAGGGGCTTAAGTTGGTGTCAGGGGAGTTCAGAGAGCATGGGAGAGAAAAATGCTGCTATCTGTATTATATAATGAGGACTACACCGCCCCCTGCTGGCAAACTGTATTCCGAAATGGTTAGCGCGGATAGGCTGGTTTACCGACGAAGGTGTAAATCCAACAAATTTATCAAGGTAGCTCCAATTTAGCGAAGCCAAAAATATTATCCTATTAAAGTGACTTAAAATGAATCTCTGAGACGGAGCTGCCACTTGTCAGAATAGCATAAACCTAACTTCACAGGAGTGATTCGCGCTGCTCTGTAAACCCCTCTGAATGGCACTGTCAGAAGTGAGAGCGGCTGCAAGGTAAAGGGGTGTGAGGAGAACATGGAACAGAAGAATGCTGTTACTTGTATTTATTTAGCATACTGCCCCCGTGTGGGAAAAGGTGTTCCCAAATGGTAAAAAGGTTACTGAATGTTTTCTTACACCTTTCCCAGCAAATCAGCCTGTATCACAGAGTGGGTGTGTATAAGACTCACTATCAATCGCATCTGGGCAGATGAATATACAACAACTGCACGGTATTGTCCCCACCGCTGCTCTGCAAAGACCCTGGTGGGTTTTGCTCAGCTCTCCTACTGGTTCCTAGCACTGTGTGTCTCTCAAGGTTCCTCCCATCAATCAAAGGGCCCTACCATCAATAAAACTTTAGCCTAACTCCTGACCCTGCAGACAAGCACACCCACCTGTCACCTGACAGCCCACCCAGCCCCCTGGAGTAATACTTCTGGGTCTCAGTCGAAGTGGGTCAGGTGACCTTTGAGAACTCCTCCCCCCACACCAACAGGAGCAGGTTTCACCCACACAGGACCACCCCGAGTTTGGATTTGACCAAAAGATTATGTGGCATGGAGGAGTTGCCTGTTCTAGAAGAGGGTCGTGCAGCCCCTCTGAAAACTCCTCCCACTGCCCTCCACCATTTGGAGACAGTTTCACCCACTTATGCCATCCAGCAGGTAAATATGCACCAATCAGAATAGGTCTAGTATGGGCAAGATCCTCCTCCCAATCTCTTCAGCTTGACAGTTGGCCAGTCAGCAGCACCGCTCCCAGAAGTCTTTGTGCAGACCAGATGAACCCATCTCATTTCAAGAATCCATGCTTCAGAAATTGTGGAAGCACTGAGAAGAAAACATAGATTCCCTCACCACCGCTCTGAGAACTTCAGAATTCATTTTAGCTCCTAAAACCTTGCACCCCCCTCCCATCCATGTAGAAAGCGATACATCATCAACAGTTCTGAGGAAGAGAAGGGAGCAGCTGAGGGAAGCCCTTTGGCCCAGCCTTTCTTGGATACATCAGAACCCCCAAATCCATCAATTGTGAGTCATTCCAATGAGTCTGATGGCCTCTCACCAGCACTGGTGGACAAGGATGTCAAGACTGTTTCCCCACTCTGGCACTTCAAGTGAAGAAGGTGGGGGCCTTGGAAAGGCCTGAAAACCACTGACCCTAAAACATTGTCTTAAAACTCTCCAAGCTTACCAATTTCCTGGTCTTTGATTGGTATTGCTGCCACCACCAAAATGCAAAACTACTCTTTGAGAACCCAGGAAGGTGCACTTGGAAATTCCTTTCTGTGAGGTATCCTTAATCTCCTTTATTCTTCCCTTGGGAGAGTGATTGAACCACAGCTGTGAAACCAACTGAAAATGGAACTGAGTTCCCTTTAGTACTTGGCTGTGCAGTCAGAGGAACATGCACACAAAACCTTTTGCCTTTTAGAACACAGAATCAGATCATGCTCTTAAAAAGGTAAAATTTCTTTAATAAGAAGGTACAGCTAGGAAAAGAGAGTTGCTTCGGTGTCATTTATCTTGGATAGTTACAGGATAATGGGGTGTGTATTACATGTGCTCAGCACAGAGGAGTCCAAAGAGGAACCAAAACAAAGAAATAACCTGAAAGCATCTAGCAAAACATTCCCTTTTATTTTTTATGGAGAAGACATGGAAACGGAAAAGGAATGATAAGATGTGATGGTCAAGGTTGAGGTGGGGGAGCATGATGGGGTTAGGAATGTGACGCTGTCTGGATTTAGGGAATCATTTATGATATTATTTTTATTTATATCTCATAATTGCTATAATCCATAGGAACTATGTCATGTTTGGTATCAATAGAAAGGTAGTCATTTGCTGAGAATGATTATATGGTTTATGGGTAGGAATTGTATTTGTATTAAAAGTTAGGAGTATGGTGGTTATATCTATACTTTAACTTGTGTGATTCTTGGGTGATTCTGGGGAAACTCCCCAGACAGGATGTCTACAGCTATTGTCACCTTAATGGTCCATTAAGGAAGCTCCCAGGTACAATGGGCCCAGGGATAAACCTGTTGAGCCACTAGGACTCGAACACATGACTCATCTCCATTTTGATTGGAAAGAACTCCACACAGCATGGAGAAGGCCAGAGGTGATAAAAGGCAACAGCCCTGACTCCATCTTGTCTCAAATCCTCAGTCTACAGCCAACACCCATCTCTGGAACTATTCCTCTGCGACTGGACAAAGGATTGAGGCCCACCCAGCTGCTGGTTGTTTACCAGAGGAACAAGCCTGAAACTCCAGAGGAACAAGCCTGCAAACTGCTTTACCTGGACTCTAAATCATTTGTATGTATGGGATTCACTTTGACCCTTTAATATCTCTCATATTTTGCTTCTTTTCTTTTGATATTAAACCTCTAGTTGTAGTTACTAAAGGATTGGCTATCAGTGTGGTCTTTTGGGTAAGATTCAAACTTATTTTGTTCTGTGTGATGTGGCTGGCCCTTTGAGGTCAGGAGAACCTATATCTTTAAGGGACCATGTGGCTAGGTGGGAGCCAGAGGAGCTGGAGTGCAATAAAGGGAGCTGTTTCTATTTTGGACAGATTTCTTGGTACCCAATGTGGAGTGCCAGAAGCCCGTTTGTGACTGATTGGGAAATTGGTTTGTGTACCTCCCATCAGCATTTGGGGAGTTTGGCTCCCAGTTTTGCAGCTTGCCCTGATTTTTGCACATCCAGGCGGGTATCCCAGGAGGCCGTGGTCTCAAGGAACTGGCAAGGATTTGATAAATCTGAAAAAAAGCACCAAGTCATGAGGGCTTGGAGCTGTTTCTTTTTTAAAAATATCTCTTGAATGCTCAGCAGTGCTTTTCAGGAGTCCCTGAAGTCCCAGAACAATGTTGCATTGAATAACAACAGTGAATCATGCCCACGTTATATATGTTCAATGATGATACAGATTGGTCAAGAAAATGATGACATCTATAGGGAGCCTAAGAGGTAGCTTGGCATGGAAATGATTGAGCCAGTGCCACTTCATAAGCATAACAAAGTCATGTGGTCTATTGTATGTGTTGTTATTTATGCTGTCCTTAATCACTGTCATAGAGAAAAGCTTTTCAAAGATTGTGAGAGCTGTGTCATAGACGCTCCAGGACAAGCTTACCATGATTCCATTACTTGTGCTTCAGAGGATACAAACTCCAAGCTTTGGGGTCTCCGTGCTGAACTATGTTTTGAAAGCTTATTAAAGAATGTTATTGCCATAAGTTATGTTAAGCATTCTCTCTGCTAATTAAAGCCATTTAGACCAATGGTTGATCTTGGTACACGCTGTGCACATGATATTACTACACAAATTTCAGCAGAGCTAATCAGGTGAGCTGTAGGTGGGGCCTGATGGGAAAAGGTTGGGTTAACATTGGATTGATGGTAGGCCCTTTGGTATGGCTCGAATAGAGCAGCAGCTACAATTTTTCCTGAATTTGATGGAGCCAGGTGGCTATATCATGAGTAGCAGAATTTACTGTAGTGATGCCTCCTTCCTAATCATAAATTGGACAAGCGATTGTGATATGTTTGGCTTGTTATGGGAAGCCACACTGGCAAAATGGGAAATCCTAAATTTTCCATTTGTGAATTAAATATGCATATCGACAATGGCTGGACATAACCCATACAAACAACACAGCAATAACAGGCCAGATAAACACTGATATAACAGAAACTTGTTAGATTCACTGAGATTGGTTTGTCCAGCTGTGGTCCGCTGGCCAGACTCGAGCTTGCCAAGGACTCTTATCCAGCCTGCGGAGTTCCCTGAGCTTAACACAAAGAAAAACAATCTCAGAAAGATGATTCCCCAGTTAATGGGTCCTTTTTCCAAATTTGGGTCTTTCCTTAACTCCTCATTTGAACTTTGTCTGATGATGCACTGACATTCACCATCATTATTAAAATGGTTAAACTCCAAATTGGAAAAAAGAATGAAAACCCAGGAAATTAGAGACATGTGTTCTAAGGTCAGTGATTGCTGATCCCCCTCCCACTTTTTCCCTGAAGTCTCTCCCAGACCACATTTCCTGCTGCTCAGCACAGACCGTGGGTGGTTTTTCCTCAGGTCCCCTGCTGGTTCCTGCCACTGTGCCTCTCCCATCGCAGTAATAAGTAGCGGAGTCACTCAAGTCTCTGGACTGTTTCCACAGGTGGAAGGATTGGCTCTTTTTATTGTGGGTAGCATTGAACCCTTTCATGATCCCTTCATGAGAGTCCATGCTTCCTATATCCCACACGAAGAGCCTGAGGACTGCACTTGGGGACTGCACATACCAGAAAGGGACAGGAGCTCCAGAAATCTGGTATGTGCAGTTGAAGAGCACAGGGTCCCCTTGGGAGATGATAACGCTGCCTTCCGTTTAGGTGACTGAGTCTGCTCCATGGATGCTTTCTGTGAGGCCATGTACACACGATCACTTTATCACACATTAACAGTCATTACCACGCGATAACAACAACAGCGTACACACGTGCAATAGGGCTGTTGCACGACAACAGCCCTATTGTAGCACAATAGAAAAACCACCCCGATGAGGGTGGTAGCAGTTAACGTGGAATAGCTGTTGCGCCTTTTGACTCGTGTGTATGCTTACCACGCAATGATTGGCCTCCGGAAGTGTCCCAGCATTCCAAAGTCATCCTCTCTGGTCTTCCCCCCACCTGCTCTGTGGCCGTGACGAAACAGTCCCCGCCCTGTTTTGATTCCTGGGATTTTTGAATTTCTCCTCTTGTCACTTCCTGTTCTCTTCCTCGTGGAGTGGAGTGCAGCTCTGATCTTCACTAGCAATGGCAGCCCATCGTGGAAGACCCCGGCAGAGGTGCTGGACCTGATCAGCATCTGGGGAGAGTCTGCTGTGCAGGCACAGCTATGTGGCAGCAGGTGAAATTACGGTACATTTGGCATAATTTCTTGGGCAATGTCAGAGAGAGGTTATGACAGAGACACTGTGCAGTGCAGATCGAAGGTGAAGGAGCTAAGAATAACCTATCACCGAGCGAAGGAGGCAAACCGCCGTTCGGGATCAGCGCCTGCTACATGCAGGTACTACAAGGAGATTGAAGCCACCCTCAGTGGGGACCTCACAACCACTGCAAAGAGTCCTGTGGACACATCGCCACCCCCCCATCCACTGAATGCCAGAGCCGAGCAGGATGAGGATGTGATCGATGAGGAGGAGGAGATGGAAGATGACCTGGAGGAGAGCACAACAGCGTGTAGCCAGGAGCTCTTCTGCACCCCCGCTGAGACGTCCACCCAAGACATCAATTGCAGCGTGTCCTCTGAGGTGGCAGAGGGAGGTTCAGGTAAGTTTCTCTTTCGTGCAGCTATGTTTCCTGCTAAAATATCATTGTCCGGGGCAGAGGTGCTTGCTGTCTCGGTCCCCGCTGTGTTAGTCTGCATTCATTAGAAGTGCATCAATACAAGCAGTGATTGTCAAAAAATCATCTGCATTTAGGTCACTAAAGATTTCCTCGATGTACCTCCAGAGCCTCCTACTCAGGTTAGATGGGAGAGCGTATGTGTCTATGCTCCCATATAAGGATACTCGGCTTCGCCAGCTGCAAAGCACAGCACTGGGAGCCATGGCAGCACACAATCCTGCAGCATACAGTCCTGGCTTGCATCCAGTGGCATGTAGGATATGTATTCTAGCTGGCAGGGGCACTCTGAGGAGAGAAATATCGGGTTCCATCTGTATGCCCTGTGCAGAATGTTAGTCCACAGTAAGGTTTCTATTAGGACGTACCTTGTCCGCTTCAGCGAAGCATAGGATGTTGACTGCCCTGTACCTTTCAGTGGAATGTGCTACTGGAAGGTTACATTGGTTATCTATGCTATATGTTAACAATAGCTTTATTATTATTTTTTTTATTAGATTCGACCTTCACGAGGCTGGTGTCTACCCCAGCTGACCGCATGAGAAACATTCGGCGGCGTGCTCGAAGAAACAGGGAGGATATGTTTCAGGAGCTGATTAAAACAACAGAGGCATCCATGAGGGAGAATCAAGCCTGGAGAGAGGAATCCCAACAGAGGAGGCAGAAACACAGGGATGAACTGATAAGCGTCATGAAGCAGCAAACAGAACTGCTCAAGAGCATGATTGCTTTGCAGATCCAGGCGATTAATGTACGGGCTCCACTCCAGACAGTTCAGCTGTGTCTGCCTCCCACACCCCATAGTCCTTCAAAGCATTTCTTTGAAGGCTACCCGTCCCCCTGGTATACTGCTACATCCAGTCCCTCATAGAGCTACTTTTTAGAGACCCGCAGCTACACCCACCTGTAATACCTCCCACCAACCCCCCCCCCTTTCATCTCTTAATAAAAACAGTAACAAAAACTTTGAAGAGTGGCTTTATTTGTACACAGTGAAAATCTCATAAGGTGCACTTGATGCATCCTTGAAGTGAACTATGGGAGGGCATCATTGAAATGCTCCCTGAGTGCCTCCCTTATGCAAGCAGCTCCTCGTTGGGCACCCCTAATACTCCTAATGGCTGGCTGTTCGTATGCTGCCTCAAGGTGCTCTGCCTCCATAGCCCACCCCGGGGAAATCTTTTCTCCCCTATTTTCACAAATGTTATGAAGGACACAGCATGCCGCAATTACAGCAGGGATGTTGTCCTCGTCCAAGTCCAGCCTCCCATACAAACAGCGCCAGCGCCCTTTTAAACGGCCGAAGGCACACTCTACAGTCATTCTATAGCGGCTCAATCTGTAATTGAACCACTCCTTGCTGTGATCTAGGTTCCCGGTGTAGGGCTTCATGAGCCATGGCATCAGTGGGTATGCAGGGTCTCCAAGGATGACTATGGACATCTCCACATCCCCACAGTAATTTTTTGATCTGGGAAGAAGGTACCCCCTTGCAGTGAGTGAGGAGAGCCCTCTGGCTCAATCTTTGTTGGATAAACCAGAACTCAAAAATTGATCAATCATGAGTCATTCCAATGAGTCTTATGTCCTTTCACTGGCACAATGGAAAAGGCTGTCAAGACCGTTTTTCCACTCTGGCACTTTGAGTGCAGAAGGTGGGGGGTCTTGGAAAGGCGTTAAAATCACTGGCCCTAAAGCAAAGGTCTGCAACCTGAAGCTCCAGAGCCGCATCCAGCTCTTTGGCTGCCCCCTTGTTGCTCCAGACCCTGCCTGACACTGGGAGACCCTGTGGGTGGCCTGTGCCAGGCCTTGGGCTCCTTCTGGCACCAGGGGACTCTGGGTGGGGCCGACTCCTGGGTCATTGACCCCTGCTCTAAAGCTTTGTCTTAAAACTCTCCAAGGCTACTTGTTTCCTGGCCTTTGACTAGTATTGCTGCCACCAGGCAAATACAACCTCTCCACCCAACCCCCTAACTTTTGGGAACCCAAGAAAGTGCACTTGGGAATTCCTTCCTATGAGGTACACTCAATCTCTTTTATTCCTCCCTTGGGAGAGCAATTGAACCGCAGCTGTGATACAAGCTGAAAACAGAACTGAATTCCTTTTAGTACTTGGCTGTGCAGTCTGAGGCACATGCACACAACACCTCTTGCCTTTTAGAACACAGAATCAGAACTTGCTCTTAAAAAGGAAAATTTTCTTTAATTTAAAAAAACAGCTAGGAAAACAAAGAGAGTTGCCTCTCTGGAATTTAACTTGGATAGTTACAGGATGATGGGGGGGTTAAGAGAGTACATGTACTCAGCATGGAGGAGTCCAAAAAGGAACCAAAACAAAGAAATAATCTGAATGTTCCTAGATTAACATTCCCTGTTATGTGTTATGGAGAAGACGTAAGATAGGTAAAGGAATGATAGAAGGGTAGAGACTGTAGGGAAAGGGCTGGACTAACATATGATTGATGGTAGGGCACTTCTACCACTATTTGCAGATATCAGGTCATCTTTTTCTCTGTTCTAGCTGGAACAGAGCAGCAGCTACAATTTCACCTGAAGTGGAGCCAGGTGGCTACATTATGGGTAGCAGAATTTACTGTGGTGGTGCCTCCTTCATAATCAGAAATTGGGAAATAGGTTGTGATATGTGTGGCCTGAAATGGGGAGCCCAGCTCACACAATGGGAAATCCTAGGTTTTACCTTTGTGAATTAAATATGCGCATCTACAATGGCTGGACATAACAAATACAAATAAAACAACAAAAACAGGCCAGATAAACACTGATATAAGAGAAACTCAGTAGATTCATTAAGACTGGCTTGTCCAACCTGTGGTCTGTGGGTGAGACTCCAGTCCACCAAAGGCTCTGATCCAGCCTGTGGAGTTCCCTGAGCTGCCACAGCACCTGGGCACCAAGGCAAGCTCAGGGCCTTTTCAAATCTCCCGCCCTGTGCACACCTAGGGACTTAACCTAGCCAGAGACCTCTCTTCAGGAGCTGGATTTAGCCCTTCTAAGTTGAGAAGGGGGTTCAGGGAGCCGGCATTATGTGGGGCAGGGAAGGGGTCATTGATCACAGAGAAAAACTTTCAGGGCTGGGGCAGGGGTCATGCACTGGGGAGCCTGTGCTATGAGGGTCAGGGAAGGGGAGTCAGTGTGGTGCACTGCAGGGCTGGGGAAGGGGTTGCAGGGCTTGCGGGGCTGGGTATAGGGAGCCCTCAAGGTGTGGTACAGGGAAAGGGGTCTGGAAGCCACCACAGGGTCATGCTGGAGAAAGGGTGAGGGAGATTGAGGGGAAGGAGAGCCCATGATGCAGAGCATAGCTGCAGGGGAGGGGTTGTGGGGCTGAGACTGAGAAGCCCCCTAGCACAGGGAAGGGTTTCATGAGCTAGCAAGATGGGGGGGGGAAATTAATGGGAGTCACATCACCCATCCCCATTGCTCCCCTCACTCCCCTACCACACAACCTACCCTTACTTCCCCTACTAAGCTCCCCTTACCCATGCCACCAATGCACACTGCCTCCACACCTCTGCCCTCCCTTCTATCCCACCCTGTCCTGCCATGCTCCTCACACTCCCACTTGCCACTCCAAAAGGCCACCCCTGTCTTCTCTTGACCTACTATGTTTCCCTGCCCCCATACCCCTACCCTCCCTTGCCCTCTGCCCTGACCCTGTTCCCCACAGTTTCCCTTGCCACCCCACACAGCCACGCCTTCCCTCCCATACCTCCTGCCACCTATACCCACCGATGTTTCAGGAAAAAAAAATAAAGGTAAGCCCTTTCCAAATTTTCACAATATGTGCTTTAATTAACTGGTGAAGACTTGTGATGTAGAATTGTGAAAGTGGCATTTATCTAAAGATTGCTGTATGAAAGATGGATGTTATTGGAGAATTGTCTTCAGATATGAACTATGTTTCCAGTTTTACAAAACCAATTTGAGTTTGTAAATCAGTGTTTATTTTCAACTGTTTACATTTTATTAATAGCAAGTTCAATTTCTACCATGCCTCATCAGTCCAAAACTTGCTCACCAGTTCCTAGAGCAAGAAGAGTATTGCGATGTGGCCCCTCACCACAAATGGCTGGACACTCTTGAACTAAGACATAATAGAAAATCAGTGTAATCACAAAGACCATGCAGGGATAAGGCAACAGCAACACAGTAGACTCAAATATAATAGAGAATATTGACACCCTGAGAAAATACAAACAAAATAGACAACCAGATACAAAAAGCACATTCGTGATCTTACGCACAGAAAAAATATATTAAGAGAGGATAAAGACATGATTTGACAGAATTTAACAAAGCTGAGAAATGGAATGTTACCCACTTAAAATAGACATGACTATAACAGTGGGGCGCCAAGTTGGACCCATCCTTGGGTTAAATGATTCGTTGACTAAATAGAGCTAATTCGCTCATCCTACAAGAACTGTCTTCGTATCTACTAGCTTCAGCTTAGAGAAGGCAAGAATTTTGGCCTATAAAGAGGGCCTTAAATACACTATATGCAGTGTGTCTGAGCAAGAGCTGCCACAAATAGCCCGAACCTAACTCAAAAAAGAGTGATAACCTCTGCTCTGTAAACCCTTTACCCTTCTCAATATTAGTGTCAGAAATGCAAGCGTCGGCTGGGCAAAGTGGACTGAGTTGGTGTCAGGGGTGTGAGAACATGGAACAGAAGAATGCAGTTACTTGTACTCTGCAATGTGTATAAAGGTGATGTTCCTGGATTTTTTAGCTCTCCTACTTCAAACCTCCGGTCTTTTGACTTTCTCCATCCAAGATGCTGTAGGTCATGTACTTGTTGTACTTGCAATCTTTGCCGTAAAGTCTTCCTTCTTAATGACCTGTACTCTGGATCTGGAGGCCCAGCCAGGCCTTATGTTTAACCCTATGACTCTCTCTTCCTTTATTCCATTTCCCTGAAAGAAAGAAAGAAAGAAAGAAAGAAAGAAAGAAAGAAAGAAAGAAAGAAAGAAAGAAAGAAAGAAAGAAAGAAAGAAAGAAAGAAATTATCTAGCATCACACGCGTCCCACGTGGCCAAACGTGTTCACAGATAGGGAACAGAAGCAGCTTCTTACAGCTTTGTCAGGAAATCAGCCTTTCCCAAAGAGTGAGAATTTTTCTGATGCAAGAGATGGGATATTTTCTAAAAAGTCTACTTACTCTCTATGTATCCATCTACATGAAGATTCCTTAATGACACAGTGCCCGTTTTCCTTTAGAGGATGAATTTCTGCACCCTGATCGTGGCGCAGTTCCTTGTTTATTTGTTTAATTTTAATGATATTTAGCTCTTTGGTTGCACTTTCCTTCGAAAACAGGATGGGAGCGGCTTTCGAGACTTGTTAATGAAAATGTTGTTCTTTCGCGATTTTACCTACCTGGGTGATTCGTGACTTTTAAGCGGTTTTTGCTCAGCTCTCCGGCTACTTCCCGTCACTGTGTCGCTTGCGGCGCAGTAATAGGTAGCGGAGTCGCTCAAATCGCTGGACGGTTTCCACAGATGGAAGGATTTCTCTTTTTTATCGTGAGTAGCATTGAACCCTTGTACGATCTCTTCAACTAAATCCTGCCTTCCCAGATCCCTCAGGAGGAGCCTCAGGGGCTGGTTGGGGTCCTGCACGTACCAGAAGAGAGAAGGAGGAACAGAAAACTCATAGGTACAATTCAGACGCACAGGGTCCCCTTGAGGGATGATAACGCTGCCTTCAGTTTGGTTCACGGTGTCTGCTCCATAAGTGTTTTCTGTGGGGAGAACAGAGCAGGACAAATACTCTCAGAGAAAATCGAATCAGAGTTTAGACTCTCCGACAGAACATGCCGAAAACAGATTCGATAAAATGTGACAGCTGAAAAACGGGATTTTACTCACTGAGAATAGAAAAGACTGTGAGAGCGAAGAGCCACGTTGCAGCCATCCCTCGGCTGAAAGATTCTTTGACTAACCAGAGCTAACTTCCCACTCCCGCAAGAGTGGATTTGTCTTCTTCACCGAGTGGCTTCAATTTAAGGAAGACAAGAAGTTGTTTTATAAACGGTGCCTTAAAATGAATGTTGTCTCTGAGCAGAGGAGCTGCTACTTGTCGGAATAGCAGGAACCTAACTTCCCAGGAGCGATTCGCTCTGCCCTGTAAACCTTTCTCGGTAGTACTGTCAGTGGGAGCGTCTGAAAAGCGAAGGGGGCTGGGTTGGTATCATGGGAGTGAGGAGACCAAGGACAAATAAATGATGCTACTTTATTCTTTCTCTTCAGCACCACCCCGCCCCCAGGTGGTAAAATATGTTCACAGCTGAGGAATGTTTGCAGCAAATATTCTTACACCGGGGCCAGTAAATCAGCCTTTCTTTGGAAGAGTGGAATGGTCTAATACCTCATGTTCCAGCTATCTCTGCATCTCATGATGGAAGAATTCGTGTGCGATTTATGTAGGTTTTTCAATGACATTTAACAGTCTGGTTCTACTTTTCCTTCAAGAATAGGCTTAGGGGAATCTTTCACTGCAGTTTGTGTGCTCTGGTTCTTACTGATTTTACCTCACTTGTTGATTCATGATATTCTGCAATGGTAAAACCACAGATTAGAGTGTGCACGTGGGTGTGTGTCTGTGTGTCTTAACTCTCTGGTTGCACTTTACTTCAAGAATAGGGAGAGGGGCAGCTTTTACTGGATTTGTCCATGAGAGGTTTGACATGTTCTGGTCTTTCTGATTTTGCCCTCCTTGGTGATTCATGGCATTCACCTTCGGTTTTGAGCTGCTTTAATGCCGGATTAGGGCAACAAGGAAACAGAGTTAAATATTGTGTGTGGGTGAGATTTCTGTTCCAAGATTAGTGTTTGCAGACTCCTCCCCGAGTCGTTCCCTGATCCCTGCTACTCTGTACAGACCCTGTATGGATTTATCTCAAGTCCCCGCAGTAATAGGGAGTGGAGTCGCTCAATTCGCTGGACGATTTCCAAAGGTCGAAGAGTTTGTCCTTGTAATCGTGGGATCCCTTCATCCCATTCTTCCTTTCCTAAGTCCCCGAGGAAGAGACTGGGGGGCTGGTAAGGGTACTGCACATACCAGAAGTGATAAGGAATGTTCATGACCAAGAAACACAGGTACAATTCAGATGCAAAGATTCGCCCCCCCCCCCCCCCCCCCACTCTCCACCCCGAACATGACGCTGGTTTCAGTTTGGTTCACACAGAGTCTGCTCCATAGGTGCCTTTTATGGGAAGAACAGAGCAGAACAGCTACAGTTAGTTGTAATACAAACACAGCCGGGACACTCCGAGATAATCTGCATGGAACAATACACGATAGGTATAATATTTTCATTCTGGTACAATAGAAACGGAGTATTGCCTCTAAGAAAAAAAATGCAAATATCGTAGATACAATCAGAAATAATCGTAAAATAATATTTAAACTCGGATAGAATGGGATTGGGAAGAGAATAAATATTCTTGGGACAATACAAACCATTGATACAACGACAAACCGTATATACAGTCATGCATAATATAAAGGAATTCGTGACTTTAGGCATTAAAACCAATCGAATTAAGAAAAAAGGAGAAAGACTTGGTGGTTTCAGAAAATGTGGGAAAACAGAGAAACATGATCTTACTCACTTAGAAAGACAACAGAGTCCTGTGGCACTTTTAAAGACTAACAGATTTATTTATCGCATGAGCTTTTGTGGGAGAAAATCCCACTTCGTCAGCCTAACAGGCTACCCCTTTGGAATTTGACTACATGGAGGGCAGTGAATACAGCCGTTTGAAGTGGAAATCCATCAACTGTGTCTGAGGAAGTGGGATTTTCTCCCACGAAAGCTCATGCGATAAATAAATCTGTTAGTCTTTAAAAGTGCCACAGGACTCTGTTGTCTTTCTACAATAGACTAACACGGCTACCCCTTTGGAATTTTACTCACTTAGGCCAGACATAAGTGTAACAGCTGAGACCCAAGCCCGCCTCTTTCAGGGACTAGTAAGAGATTCTTCGACAAAACGGAGATAATTCCGAAAGAAATAGGAAATGATCTGATCGTGTCTTGTGACTCCAATGTAGCTAAGGCAAGAATTTTATATGCTGGCAGGTGTCTTAAAAATGTATCACTGTGCAAGAACTGCGACTTCCCTGAGTAATGTGTAGCCGAGGGAAAATGGACCCGTATGGCAGGTTTACAGGGCGCGTTGCTGTTTAACCGGTACTGTGCTCTGGCGGGCAGATGGGTTTACGGCGGGGAGGAAGAGTAAAAACCAATTGTGTTGTGACTTTCCCAGGAGCGCTAATCCCCGTTCAAAAGGCTGAGCTGCCAGGCGGTGATGTGAAATCTTATTAATTTAGACCCTGTGTCTCTAAGGGGGAATTTCTTTTTCAGAATGTGATTTTGTTACATTTGACAGTAATTGATTTCTTGCAATATCTGTGGCCACTTTAAAAACTCATTCAGAGAGTGGGACTGTGAGTTGTGTCTGTCTATCTGTCTAGAGACCCCTCACCACAAAAATATGGCCTCTATTTAGATTGCAGAAAGGAAGGGGAGAGGAGGGATTTGTTAGAGTTCTTCAACCACCTGCAGGGGGTTCCAGCGAGGATGGAGCTAGGCTGTTCTCATGGTGGCAGACAGAACTAGGCGCAATGGTCTCAAGTTGCAGTGGGGGAGATCTAGGCTGGATATTAGGAAAATCATTTTCCCTAGGGTGAGTGGTGACGCACTGGAATGGGTTAGCTAGGGAGACGGTGGAATCTCCGACCTTAGATGTTTTTTAGGGCCCCGCTTAACAAAGTCCTGACTTCGATCTTTCAGTTGGAATTGGTCCTGCTTTGAGGACGGAGCTGGACTAGGTGACCTGCTGGGGCCCCTTCTATCTCTCATTTTCCTTTACTCTGTGAACATTAAAGGATCGTGGAATATTGAAGTTACTTTCCTGACTAGGCCTTTAAACCCTTTTCATATTTTTTTTCGTCACAAAGAATCCTACTTTCTCACCTCTGAGGAATAGCCGGTCCCTGTGAAGTGGTGAACAGAGGGAGGGTTTAGTGGTACCTTATAAAGATCAGCCCATATTAGATTGTTTGCCTACAGAATGTAGGTGCTAAAATGCCAACGGTGATGAGGGACGTTATAAAAAGGATGAGAGAGAAGGGGATGGGTAGGATGAACCCACGGAGTTTACACGTGACAGGGGATCTCACAGCCTCGCCCAAAACTTAGTGTGTGTCTAATGAGACCGTTCTTTGAGTTAAGCGGTCTCTGGTTCAAGTATTAAAATTGGATTTCCCAGAGAAGCCGATGGAGTTAAGTTCCCAGGTGCCACTGAATGGGCTCCTAAATCGTGCTAGGCCTCCCCAGAATCTCTGCTTCAGTGTCCTTTTTGTCCTGTCTGGCTTCCTACTTTGTCCTATTCCTCTCTCTTCCAACACACCCGTGGTTCCCGCTCCGCGGCCGGAGGAGGGAATTTATTGTGTGGTGGCAGCCCCTGCCTGTCACACTGTGTCTCTCCGACCGCAGTAATACACCGCTGCATCTGCCAGCCGCACCCTGCGCAGGGCGAAGGTGCTGTTTTCTTTGTCTTTGGAGATGTGCAAAGTTCCCTCCGGGTCGGTGCTGTGAACGGGTTTTTCAGTGAACCCAGTGACTATAAATTCGAGCCCTCGGTTTGGAAACTGCCGGTACTAGGCGATATCATCGCTCCTGGCTGAGGGGTGAGAGCAGACGAGGTTTAATTCCCCTCCCTCCACAGCTGCTGCGGAGCCCGGCTGCTCGATCTTCGCTGTGCCCGGGACACCTGGGGGGGAAAAAAAGAAAGAGAATCGAGTGAGTGAGAATTAGAAGTTTTAGGGTAAATTCCCTTTCACCAAACCCTGTCCTCCTGGCGACGGCCATTGCTGGTCAGAACAGCTCCGGAGAGACACTGTAGAAGGGAAAGGAGAGAGACCGGATCTACTAGGTTACACGGATGGGTGGAAAAACACTGGAAACAACAAATCTTACTCAGAAAAAGAACCAGTACAATCGCTGGGCCACAGATCGTTCCCATCCTCAGAGAAAATTGGGGACTGTCTGCTTCTCTGCACGGATCAGCCCCTCTTCTCTCTACCCAGCCCAGAAGGCCGTTCAGGAGACACGAGCTCCCTCCTCCTTCTCTTACCACTGTAATGCGAAGAGGGGGGCACAGTCACCGTGCAATGAAGCAGCAGCTGGAGTCTGAGACGGGTCACTGCGGTATACACCATACACTCCCTCCCCCGTGTCCGGTAGAAGGCAGAATTAGTGACAGATGCCTGACAGTTTTGATTACTTTGTGTGATGAGGTGACTGTCTCTGAGGTGGTGGGGGAAGCAGTGGATGTGATACACCTTGCCTTTAGGAAAGCTTTGGACATGGGCTCCCACAATATTTTTGTAAATTACAGTAGTATGGGTTGGAGGAACAGAAATTTGTCTAGATCACCCGGCTCAATGGGTAGTCATCCATGGCTCCAGGTTCAGTTGGCAGCTAATAACAAGTAGGGTGCCGAAGAGGTCGATGCTGGATCCAGTGTTTTTCTTAATAATTTGGAGGATGGGTGGATTGCACCCTCAGCAACTTTGCAGATGACATTAATCTGGAAGCTCTATTGGACATGCTGGAGGACAGGATTAGGATTCAGAGTGACCTAGACCAGCTGGAGGATTGGGCCAAAAAAAAAAATTAATGAGGTTCAAAAAGAACAAGAGCAGACTGAGCAATTAGGATAGAAGAATCGCATACACTGCTGCAGACTGAAGACAAACTGGCTTGCAAGTCGTTTTGCAGAAAATGACCTGGGGATTAAAGGGCACAAGAAGCTGGCTAGGAGTGTGCCCTTGGTTCCCAGAAAGTTCCCAACAGTGTGCCCTTGGTTCCCAGAAAGTTAATGGCATAGTAGGTTTCATGAATAGGAGCATAGGCAGCAAACTGAGGGAAATAATTATTTCCCTCTATTGGGCACTGGTGAGGCCACATTTGGAGAACTGTGGCCAGTTCTGGACCCTCCCAGCTCACTACAGAAAGGATATGGACAAATTGGAGAGTGTTCGTAGAGGAACAAGAAATATGATGGGGGGGGGTTGAAGAACATGACATGAGGAGGGGCTGAAGGAATTGGGCTTGTTTAGTCTGTAGAAGAGAAGAATAAGACCAGGGGAGTTATAACCATCTTTAACTACCTGAAAGTGGGTTCCAAAGAGGAAGCAGCTAGCAGTTCTCAGTAGACAAGCTCTCAAGTGGCAGTGGGGAGATCTAGGTTTTCTATTAGAAAATATTTTTGAACAGGAGGATGGTGAAGCAGGAGAATGCGCAACCTGGGGAGGTGGTGGAATCTTCATTTTAAGAGGTTTTTAAGGTATGGCTTAACAAAGTCTTAGCTTAGCTGGGATGATTTAGGGTGCATCTACACTTGCCAATTAAGTCAACTTAACCAAGCTTAAGTCAACTTAATTTACCCTGCATCTACACGACAGTTTCCTTAAGTCAACTTAAGCAAGCTGCTTAAGTCAACTTAAGGAAAATAAAGTCGACTTAATGAAAATTAAGTTGACTTTATTAAACCTACTTTTAGGTCGACTTTAGGCTTAAGTTGACTTTTTCAAGTTGACTTAAGCCAGTGTAGATCTGGAGTAGCCCTAAGTCAACTTAGGGTTACTCCAGGACTCCCCCACTGCCCTCCCTGTGGGGGGCACAGGAGGAGCCTGGTATGCCCCCCCACAGGGCAGGGCAGAGCCCTGTCCACCCTTCCAGTAAGCCCTGCCAGGGTCCCTGTCCCCCTTTGCCCCATTGTACCCAGGCACAATGGGGCAAAGGCTGAGCCCCCTGGCACTGACTGGGATGACTTAGTTAAGGCTGACCCTTTGAGTAGGCTAGAGGTGGGCTAGAGGACCTCCTAAGGTCCCTTCCATCCCTAACCTTCTCAGGGGTTAAAGTAAGGGTGAACATACCAGAATGTAGTTCTGGGGCCCCCAAATTTGAGAGGCCAGAGTCCCAGGGCCCCTAAAAATAGAAAAATTGGTGGAAGGCATGTTCCGCCCTGCTCTGGCTCCTGGCAGGTCCTATGCCCCACCATTGTTAATCACAATACTTACTGTGTTATGCAGTGTTTGCTAGTTTGTGACAATACTTGCTATAGACATAAATGTCATATAAAATTATAAATATTTTTATGCAGCGATAACCGGTGCATGTGGTACTGAGAAATGGTTGCAAATGCCTACCCGGGCTGGGGCCCACACATGCATGAAGGGGGCCCAGACAATAGGGGAAGGGGGCCCGGAGATTAGGAAGGTTCCGGGGCCCGTCAAATTATACTTTAACCACTGCCTTCTATGGTTCTTGACAAGAGATGGACTAGTGCCTGAAAAGCCAAGGAGTGTAGGGGCGCTGTCGCTAGGTCTACGGCCGTCCACAGGCAGAGTTCCTGCTTGGACTATAGCGCCCTCTGCTGGGCAACAGCCCTAAATTTAGACGTAGGCAACAGATAACTTTCTCACTTCGTGGTCCCAAGGGAGTTCGCCTCTTCAGCCCACATGGATTTGCAAAGAGCAGATGTTATCAACAACCCAGTGAGGCTGGGACATTGTGGGAAAACGCTGAAGAGGAATGGGATTGACTAGGTAATTAGGCAATACATTATTTTTTCCAGAAATATTTGTGGAAAGAGAAGAGCGGTGTTAGTATTTGGCTTTCAAGTTAATGTCCTTGCAGCTGGAGTTGAACGGGGTCTGTGTCATTCGTGTCATTGTTTTATCTTTTTACTGCACTTCATGGTTCTCTCTGAAGAGGATTTTCTTAGGCCTTTTCCAAACAACCAAATCTCACTAGCCTCCTAGGTAATAAGGACTCTCACAAAGACCTTTGGAAATGTGGGAGTAATTGGTTTATTAACCTCCAATGACCATCCTTGATTTCCTCCCCCCTCCATTTCTCTCAGACTCACTCCCTGGCTGCACAGCAGGAAGGTTATTGTACAGAGCAGCCCCAGGTTGTTACACCCTGTCTCCCAGGGCACAGTAATACACCGGTGCGTTGGCCAGCCTCACGCTGAGCAGGGCCAGGGTGCTGGACTTTCTTTCCTCCGGGATGTGCAAAACCCCCTCTGGGTTGCGGCTCTGAGCGTTTTCCTTAAATCCAGTAACATAAATTGGGGTCCCCGGCCCGGGAACTGCCGGTACCAAAATATGTTTTCGGTCCCCTTGATTGCGGGGTGAGAGCAGGCGAGGTTCAGATCCGCTCCCTCCATAGCAGCTGCGGTGCCCGGCTGCCGGATCTCCACCTCGGCTGAGGCCCCTACGAGAGAAAACGCAGAAGAAAATGACTGTGTTGGTGACCTGACCTATAGTGGGTGCCCCTGGCTGCATCTGGGTATCTGTCACTGGGTAACTCGAGGGGGTTTAAGGCCATGAGTGCCGATGAAGCCCCTTTGCTCCAGACTCAGACACAGCCAGTGACCATATAGGGAGATCGCTCAATTGCAGGAAGTAAAGCAGATAACAAGCCTTGAAAGTACCAGTGGAAATCGGTCAAAGTTTGCTCTCTAAAAGAAGGGGGAGAGTATTTCCACTGTTAACAAAGGGAAAAGTATTGAAGTAAACAACCTGTTTATATAAGGGTCACTGAAACGGGTTGGGATGCGCATGATTTGAGACGTGCCTGTCTCCGTGTGCCTGCTTGAGATCTCAAATAAACTTGGTGTGCTTCTCCGCCCCGGTGTCGTTATTGGTGCTATGCACTCCGGGCAACAAACCCACTGTTGCTGGCCCCAGCCCATCTCCGGGCGTCCCTACCTGCAACAGTTTTGCCGACCACGAAGGGACTTTAGGGGCTCCGAAAAGCCTTGCCCAGACCCCTCCAAGACCCAGGGCAGCCGCTACCACTTCGACGCCCATGCGTGCACCGACAGTTTGCCGGGGGGCCTTGTCGTGTGTGACTGTCCAGCCCGGTGGGCACCTCGGTGCAACGCACCTTCATTGAGCGGAGAACCACTGGCATAGGGTCGGACAACGGTGTGGAACCGGTCCCTCACTACCGGTAGGACTAGTCCGTGTATTGGTAAGACCGTTACCCTGGCTACGCCCAGGGGTGGTCCCGGAAAGAATGGGACAATGACAAAGGAAAGAGGGCCCGGGGTATTGTACCCCCTTGGAATGCATTCTGGTAAATATTTGGGGTCGGACCCCCTGACTAAGAAACAGCTAAAAAGGTTTTGTTCTATGGATTGGCCACAGTATCAATTAGAGGATCAGGAATGGTGGCCCCTGGGGGGCTCCCTCAATTATAACACAATTCTTCAGCTTCTTTTTTTTTTTTTTGCCAGCACACCGGAAAATGGAATGAACATATGTATGTGCAGTTGTTCATGGTCCTTTGGGACCGAAAAGAGCTGCTCCGGAAATACAGCTTGGTTGCGACCGGGTCGGGGGCTTCTTCGAGTAGACCATCCCCTCCCACGGTTGTAATGGCGGAACTGGCACCCCCTTTGGCCCCGATACCCCCTCCAGATAGGGATGAGGGCCCCAGAGGTCAGGGAGCTGGGGGCCCCAGGGAATGTATCCTCTTATCACTGAGACCATTATCACCCAGCAAGGGTTTGACAACCGACAAGCCATGACGATGCAGGTTTATACCCATGTCCCCTTTAATCCTTGGTAGACTTGGCCGCCTTCAAAGCACAAGCCGGGGACTTTTCAACAAACCCCAGTCACTTTATGTCCATTTTTGAGGGATGCCTGGCAAGTCATAAGCCAGACTGGGATGACTGTAACATTCTCCTGAGGTCTCTACTGTCCGAGGTAGAGAGGCTGCTTGCCTCCATAGGGGAACAATATATGTACTTTACTGTTCTTGATCTAAAGGATGCCTTCTTTACCATCCCAGTGGAACTGCAGTCCCAGGAGCTTTTTGCTTTCGAGAGGGAGGACAAGAAGCAGGTAAAGAAACAAATGTGCTGGACTGTCCTGGCCCAGGGATTTAAAAACTCCCCTGCTATTTTTGGCCAGGCACTTGCCAGGGACCTACAGGAGTGGGACAACCAAGAAGGGGTCCTCCTGTTACAATACGTGGATGACCTCCTCCTGGCATCCCGGGGTCTGGAGGAATGCCTGAAAGCAATAGTAAGCCTGCTAAACTTTCTTGGGCTCCGGGGCTATCGCATGGCAAGCAAGAAGGCTCAGATTGGCCTTACCGAGGTCCGGTACCTGGGGTTCCACATTCAGCAAGGGCAGAGGCGACTCTCCAATGAAAGGAAGGAGGCAGTCTGTCAAGTCCCTACCCCAACCAACCGGAAGCAGCTGCGAGCATTCCTCGGAATGGCAGGGTTTTGCCATATCTGGATCCCAGAGTTCGGACTTATAGCTAAGCCCCTTTATGATTGCCTTCAGGGTACGGACCAGGAGCCATTCCAATGGTCTCCAGAGGTGGAGGCCGTTTTCAAGGCTCTGAAGCAAAAGCTGCTGGAGGCCCTGGCTCTCGGGCTCCCGGATTTATCCAGGCCATTCCAGCTCTTTGTCCATGAGCGTGGGGGTGGCCCTCGGGGTTCTCACCCAATATCTGGGAACCTGGCAGTGCCCGGTGGCCTATTTCTCTAAGAGGCTGGATCAAGTGGCTACGAGATGGCCGGGATGCCTGTGGGCAGTAGCCACTACGGCGTTGATAATCAAAGAGGCGGAGAAGTTAACCCTAGGGGGTAGCGTAATGGTCTATGCTCCCCACATGGTTCAGGCCCTCCTAGATAGCAAAGGGGGTCTGTGGCTAACTCAGGCTCGACTAGCCCGATACCAGGCTAAACTCATTGAGAACCCGGAGGTAAAGTTACAAACCTGCTCAACTCTTAATCCAGCCACCCTCCTTCCCGACTCTGAGGGTATAGAACATGATTGCCTGGAGACCATGGATTTGCAACATTCCAGCAGGGCAGACCTCCAAGACCGGCCCCTGCTAAACCTGGACTTTGGATGGTATATGGATGGGAGTAGCATGGTGGTCAGTGGCCAACGAAAGGCAGGATATGCTGTGGTCTCCCTATACGATATCATTGAGGCACAGACCCTGCCGCCTGGGACCTCCGCACAGCTGGCGGAACTGATCACGCTTACCCGAGCACTTGAGCTGGCCGCCGATAAGTGGGTTAACATCTTCACCGATTCCAGGTATGCCTTTGGGGTACTACATGCCCATGCACGGCTATGTAAGGAACGGGGAATGTTAACAGCCCAGGGAAACCCCGTTAAATACGGCCCACAAATCCTCCGCTTACTGGCAGCCGTACAATTACCAACCGAGATGGCTGTAATACACTGCCGGGCCCACCAGAGGGAGGATCAGGACATAACTCGGGGCAATGCTCGAGCTGACTGGGAAGCCAAGCGTGCGGCCTCTGGTTCTCTTTCGGAAGAAACTGCCCTTGTGGGTGCTCTCAACCCAGCCCTAGAAGATCTCCCCCGTCCGGTCTACTCACGGAGTGAGCAAGACCTGGTTAAGACCCTCCAGCTTCAGGAGGCCAATGGGTGGTGGCATACACCAGAAGGGAAGGTTCTTCTCCCAGGCACTCTTGTGCATAGTGTCCTAAATCAGCTACACCTAGCAACCCACACAGGGAGGGAGGCCCTAGTCCAGCTGGCTACCAAGTACTTTCTTGCCAGTAGCCTCCACCCTCAGGCCTCCCGGATCATGTCGGGGTGCCTTGTTTGCCAGAAGAACAACCCTTGTTTCGGGGGGTCCCACCCGCCAATGTCACTGGAGCAAACCCCCAGACATGGCATTGTATGGCAGATCGACTTCACCGAGTTGCCACGTACCCAGGGGTATCGGTACCTATTGGTACTGGTGGACCGCTTCACTGGATGGCCAGAGACATTCCCTTGCCGAAATTGCACTGCCAGGACGGTGGCTGTGAAGTTAATGAAGGAATTAATTCCCAGGTTTGGACTACCCCAATGGACTGAGTCAGACAACGGAACTCACTTCACTTCTAAGGTTGTAAAAACAGTCGCAGAGGCTCTGCAACTACAATGGAAGCTGCACTCCCCCTGGAGGCCCCAGGCCAGTGGGGCCATTGAACGGACTAATCAGACTCTTAAACGACATCTCTCCAAAATCTGTCAAGAGACCACCCTTAAATGGCCAGACGGCCCTGCTGCTGGCCCTGCTTCGGACCCAGGCCCTGCCCAAGGGAAGGTTGGGTCTAAGTCCCTTTGAAATCCTTTTTGGACGGCCCTGGCCAATGAATGGTGCCCCGGTTCCGTTAGGGGAGTGGGTTATAAGGGAGGCAATATTATCTAAGTATTTGTTCTCGTTGTCCGCTGTTCTCTCTTCTCTTCACAGGATTGTGAAAGACGCTCAACCAGTACCGCTAGATACCCCGGCTCACTCCCTCCAACCCAGAGACTCCATCCTTCTCTGGAGCTGGAAAGACGAACCCCTCCAGGAACGGTGGAAAGGGCCCTTTACAGTGCTCCTGGTTACACACACTGTGGTGAAGGTCCAAGGACACTGAATTGGATCCATTATTCCCGACTAAAGCCGGTGCCCCAGTCTCCGGCCCCAGATACATGGACTGTGCTGAGGATTGAGGATTCGGAACAAACAGACTTTGGACTCAAATTATTGTTCAAACGGCACCCCTGTTAACTGCATGGGATCAGGGCCCTGATAACAATCGCAAGTGTTACAAAGGGGGGAACCCAAGGCCTCCACTATGTCCAGGGTGGCAGCGTTGCTCCTGGTCATCCTCTGGACACCGGAGGTTGCGGTGGCACCCCCCGACCATGCAGGCTGGCAAAAAGATCTGCCATTCCTAAAGATCAATACCAACACCTTTGAGGCCTTAAAACGGCAATTTGCCTACTCTTTTAATCTTACCAATTGTTGGATCTGTGCTCAGATCCCTTTTCATGCTTCTGGGTTGCCCTGGAGGGCTATAGCCTTTAATTGATCTGATTTCTGCCAAAGTGCCATTGCAGGGAGGTGGGATTTTACCCGGGAGGGCCACAAGCTTGTTAATTTCCACCACAATTGTACTTTAGAGGCCAATTATTCTCTTATTGACTATTGTGTCCCCGGTGAAAGGCCCATTGACTACGTTTGGAAACCCGATTATAACCCGGACAAAAAGCCCGTGCCCATCAGGTTAAGGAGCGCCCCCCCCCCCCCTTAGGCTTGATATGTTATCGTTCTTATGTTAACAAAGCTTCGAATATTGTTTGGTTTGCCGGAAATAGTACCTGTCGCTATTACCTTTCCCCGTGGGGCAATTTGTCCATTTCTATCCTCGACCCTTCGGGGAATGACACAGGGGAAGGTCTTTTAACTTGGTACCCTGGATCCCCAGACTCTGCATTCACGAATGGTTTGGTTGCTAGTACCAATTCTTTTTTTATTTGTGGCCACAATGCTTATCAGTGGCTTCCCCATGGGTGGCATGGAAGTTGCTACCTGGGGGTTTTGGCCCCTCCCTTACGAGTACTGCCCCATGCCCCTGTTGGGCGCCCTCAGTGGCAAAGAGCTCTGCCTAGTACCCTGGAGCCAATTGGGGAGGGCGATCGCTTTGGTATGATAGTCCTTCCCCAGTATGAGGTGGCCCGCTTAGTCCAACTGCATCGAAAGCTGTCTTTATTCCTCACCCAGTTTGCTAATGACACCTTAAAAATATGGACAGATCTCAATGCTGAGCTTTACCAACTTTGGCTCCTGGCTCTGCAAAACAGGCAGGCTCTTGATTTCATCCTGGCTGCACAAGGGGGGGGTTGTGCTCTTATCGGGCAGGAATGCTGTACTTATGTGCCGGATAACTTGGCTGACATAAACACTCATATTCTTTCAGCTCAGAAGGCCCTAGATCAATGGAATGCAGAGGAGCGGGAACCCACCTTTTTTGACACCCTTTGGGGTTGCCTCCCCAACCTGGGCCTGGTAACAGGGTCAGGCCTAGTTCACCTTGTTCTTACGGGGCTGGTTCTTTGTGTTTGCTCCCTCCTGCTTTTGGTATGTTGTAAGGCTGTGCTAGCGCAACTTTGTTCTTCCCCCACCCCCACCGTTCCGACCTTGTATGCAAACACCAAATCTTCCTCTGGACTTAATATTCTGCTGTCTAATGAATATGAGAGAACTCAGGCTTCTAGAATCTGAGTCTTCTCAAAGGAGGGAATTGTTGGTGACCTGACCTATAGTTGGTGCCCCTGGCTGCATCTGGGTATCTGTCACTGGGTAACTCGAGGGGGTGGAAGGCCATGAGTGCCGATGAAGCCCCTTTGCTCCAGACTCAGACACAGCCAGTGACCATATAGGGAGATCGCTCAATTCCAGGAGTAAAGCAGATAACAAGCCTTGAAAGTACCAGTGGAAATCGGTCAAAGTTTGCTCTCTAGAAGAAGGGGGAGAGTATTTCCACCGTTAACAAAGGGAAAACTATTGAAGTAAACAACCTGTTTATATAAGGGTCACTGCAACGGGGTGGGGTGCGCATGATTTGAGATGTGCCTGTCTCCGTGTGCCTGCTTGAGATCTCAAATAAACTTGGTGTGCTTCTCCGCCCCAGTGTTGTTATTGGTGCTACGCACTCCAGGCAACGAACCCACTGTTGCTGGCCCCGGCCCGTCTCCGAGCATCCCTACCTGCAACAACTGTAGTGGTGTTATGCAGAAGGACATACCTGGGATCCTTTCAAGGGGGGGAAAGGCAATATGCCACATTTATTGCAAGAAACAAAAGCTATAACTATTCTATTCCTACATGCATACACACATATACACACGTCCAAACAAGCCAGTAGATGTTCTGCACTGCGGTTTATACCGTAGTTACCGGTCCTAGTTGTGGCTTGGGAATGCAGCTGGGGTTTGTGACTCGTGGCAGCTACCTGGCCAGGGAAGCTGGGCACGAGGAGGAGCAGGGTCTTTGTCGGGCGCCCACCAACACTCTTCTTTTTCCGATGTTGATGCTGTGCAAAATGTTGCTCCCCAACGTCTTGTGATCTCACCCAGTCTTTTATACAGTTTTGACTTCAATGTAAATCTATGAGTCCTGCTGAGTCACACTGTGGATGTCTGTTGATTAGTGGACAATGGCAGATGTGACTCTCAGCTTGTTTTTGAGGTCTGGTCAAGCTTGTTCTTGGGGTGGATCCTTCTGTTGCTTTTTGGGGAGGTGTTCACACTCGAGCCAGCAGGGTGGAATTCACACTTCATCAGGACCAACTGACAGTTTGAGACTGATTCACACATACACCCTCCATTCACACCTTGTTCATATAAGATTACCTATTCATCTAAGGGTTTAGTACACGATGGAGTACAGTAGTCTAAATGGAGTTTTAGATTTTCAATATGGAGTTTTACATTACTTCAAATGTTATACTTTTCTTTAAATGCTGCAGAGATTGGGTAAAAAGGGTTATCATACCTATTGCCTAAGGGTACATAGGCATAGATTTACACTGCAATGCAAGCTGGGATAGAGTGGCTCAGAGGGGAAAGACCCTCCCAGCCAAGAGAACCCCAAAATCAGCGGTTTGCTCCCAACAGCTACAGGGAGCATAGGGGACAATCCGATTAACAATGTAATGTCAATCATAATGAAACAATGTTACAAATAGGGACCCATTACAAATGTCAATCATCATGAACGAATTAGGGCTATACAAGGATTGCCACAAGTTATGAATGAAACCAATTAAGACTAGAGATAGTTATGAAACCAATAAAAACTATAGAAAGGTAGAGATCCATACAAAATAGAGATTGACAAAGTTATGCAAACAGCAAAATCACCCGCATATCCCTACAGTGGGGCACGAAACTTCGGAGGGTTTTAATAGGTTTGTTGCCTGTCCCGGATGTACCCAGACCTCATCCTTTCCTTGTGACCGTCAATAAGAGCCAAGAAGGGGGGAATAGAGGATGGAGGCCGGCGGAAAGGAAGGGGAGAAAGAGGGGAAATCTCTGATCTTACTCACTCGAAACAAAAATCAGCACAAACGCAGGTCCCAGGGATCCTCCCAGGGAAATCTCGGTGTCCCCCCTTCTCCGCAGGGGCCAGAAAGGAGCTGGGGGGGGGCGGGTGAGGGCTGCTTTACCCTTTCCCTACAGCTACAAGAGGTGAGTGGTGAGGACTAAATAATGTCCAATGATGCTACTGTTCTGGCTGGCGGTGTGAGTAATTCCTGGGCGTAACCGCGCAAACTTCCTGTCTGCACTGCTGGGGACTCGTCTTTCAGCTGAGTCTCCCAAATGCCTCCCTGCGTCTGGCGCCGGCGGGCTCCGGACGGGGCAGGAGAAAGCGACTTCATGAAAAGCCAGGAGGACATTAGCGGCCTTTGCAAAATGTAAAAGACGGTTCATGGAGGCTGCTGTCTGCCTAGAGATCGATTTTCTTCTCTCATTGGCGGGCAGCTAAATATGTCCCAATCCCAAAGAGTCCCAGCTTCACTCTATCAACTTTCCCATGACGATCATTGTAGGTACTTTGTTTGTGCGCGCGCGTGTGTGAGCGTGCGCGCGCTTAAGTGTACTGGTTCCACATTCATTTTCTTTTACGCTGTTCAGTGTAATTTCTAATAAGGTGAAGTCCTGGATTAGAAAAGTGGAAGCACAGAGCTAAATGCGGAGCGGGAGCAGGGAGTGAAAGAAGGAAATTTGATCCAAGTTGTCTTCATCGTTCCTCCATCCCGTCCCCTCCCTGCGCTCACACCTCCTGCCTTTTCTTGCTCAGCGCCCCCTGCTAGTTATGGTCACTCTGTTCCATCATGGCACAGAAGGGGCCTGCTATGGGGATCTAAGGGAAGGGATTTGTGGAGCATGGCCCTGGTTCTCCTGGGGGGGTCTGCTGCTGTAACTTCTAGTTCAGGGGTAGGCAATCCCGGCACACATGCCAAGAGTGGCATTTGCACCTATTTCCAGCAGCACTCAGGGCTCCTCCAGGCCCTCTGGTGCCATGGCTCCTTACCCCCAGCTGACCCTGATCTCCAGAAAGGGTGGAGCCAGCAGGGGATGGGCTCCTGCTGCGTGTTGGAGGGGCAGGGTGGGCACTGGGCCTGCAAAGGTTGCAGACCCCTGCTCTAGTTAATCTGCTAGCCAACCTTCTATGCTGTGAACCTGAATGTTAATAAACCCTTCTGACTTCCATACTGGGCCAGCTGAGGGTCTTTCTAATTGGACACGGTCTGCAGGGCCTTCGGGCTGTAAAGGAACTCCCTCCTATTCTCCTGTGGAGGGCAACTCCAGGAGTTCCAGGTGGAGCAGGAAGGAGCCTCTGAACCTGGATTTGGGTGCTCACTGCATTGGAGTGTGGAGACCTGGGCTGGACAGGACTGCAGGGACTAGAGGGTACCCCGGCTTGATTCCTGACACCCTGTACTCCAAAGCCAGGAACAGCTCCGGGAGAATAACCCTTCGCCTTTGGTGCTTCAGGGAAAAGCTGCTCCCTTCTGGGCAGAGCCAATTATCAGAGACGCTTTATTAACTCTAGACTGCTTCCTCTGGACTTGAAGGGCTGCCCCCTGGGGACAGACCCCAGATACTGAAGCAAGTTCCCTTCGGCTCTACCTTTTCTTGTGCTGAGCAGTTCCCTTTCTGCTGGGTTTGACACTCGGCGGTGCGGATTCCCCCAGGACAGCAGGGTTATTCCCAGCTCTGGGCGGGGTGGGAACCAGCAGTGCCAGCTGTGCACCGACATACCTCCAGGGTCCCCTCCTGGTCTGCCTAGGTCCTCGGTGTCGGATTTTCCTCAAGAAAGGCTCTATTCTGAATCCCCTGGGAGCTTTCTTTCTTATGTATTCCCTATTCGGTACCTTAGGTCAGTCTGTCTCTCTCCCCCTACCTGCAGCTGTGAATCGACCCAACACTTTCTGCATCTCTCTTCATTTCTCTCTCTCCCTTCTCCCTTGTTTTAAATTTTCTCTCTTAATTTCCTCCCTGTCTGTCCCCGATCCAGGGATTCCCGAAGAGCATCAAACAGGCAGCGCTCGTGGAAAAGGCGATAATCTACCATTTAGGGCCCTGGGTTCAGAGTCCTTCTCCTGTGACCCTCAGCAACTCCCCTCCTCTCTGGTCTCGGCTCCCGGTCTGTGAGCTGGGGATAACGGTGCTCGTCCCCGCCTCTCCGGGTGACCGTGTTGGGAGGTGCGGCGCTGGGCGAGGCGCTGAGGAAAGGCGCGCTCGGCTGTAGAAATCGGGGTTGTTCTTGTTCCGGCCCCGCAGCCTGAGCTGAGCCCTGGCGGCGGAGTTTTCGCGCAGGCTGCCGGGGCTGCCGCATCACCGCACAGAAGTAAGTGGCTGCATCTGCGAGCTGGGACTCTCTGATGTGCAGGGAGCTGCGCTGCTTCCCGGTGTCCAGCTCCGCGGAGAGGTTGGGCTCCTTGGTTTGAGTCCCATCGGACACTAGGATGAGCAGGGAGGCGGGCTGTCCGCCGGGGCGCTGCCGGAACCACTGCAGGCTCCGCAAAGGGCTCGCTTTGTAGTGACAAGTGATGGTGCCGATCTGCCCTGCCCGGGTGACCGCAGACTGGTTCTGATTCACTTCGACCTGGCAGCTCGCCCCTGTGCGTAGAAGGCAAAAGACATCGCAGCTGACAGGACCCCTCTGACTCCTTCACATTCTGACAGACCCAGACCCCGGCGGCCTCTGTCCATGTCCATGAGCTCTGCGTGTGGCCCACCGTTGTTTCTTCCCTTATATTATTATCACCCGCCGGGCTGGGCGGTTTTCAAGTTAGGTGCCCGCTGCCCACGAACTTTCCCGCCTTCTGCTACTTGTTGCCTTTGAAATCTCCCCCGAATGTATCTAGTGGTCTCAGGACCTGGTGTGCTAGGCGCTGCACAGAGACACAGTAAGAGGCAGTTCCTGGCCTAATAAACTCCCAGTCTAAATGCACAAGCAAAGATTGAGAGGGGAAACAGGCCCAGGAAAGGAAGGAACTCGCCCAAAAGCTGGTCAGAGAACCCAGGAGTCCTGTTTCCGGAGCTACGCAAACGCAGATCACAGCGGCTGCTAGTAAACCAATGGGGAGGGCCACGGAATTAGTCTGAAATCTATCCTCCCCCCCTCCCCCCCGCAACTTCTGTCCCGTTTCCTGCACCTGTTCCCGGCTAACTTACAGTGACTGTTTCCCAGCACCAGCAGCAGGCCTGGCAACACCCAGGGTGTCTCCATGGTCCCGCAGCAAGGACCTTGCGCAGCCGGGTGTGAATACGGGAGTCCAGCACTCGAAATGTTTCTAGAGAAAGTTGCACCCCGCACAAAGGGATTCTTCTTCCCTGCGGAAAAATATAGCCCGTCCTCTTCCCGAACCAGGAGCTTCTTCAGCGCCCGCAGCGGCCGAGGGGAACCCGGCACATCGCGGACAGGGGCAGATGGAGTCACAGGAGTTTAACGGTGCGTGCAGAGCAAGTGGGCGGCGGGAGGGCGGGGCCCGGTTTCCAGATACAGAGCAGCTTGTGGGAAGGGGCTGCAGGAGATGCCTGGGGGGAGGGGTAGAACTTGAGGGGGTGGGATTTGGAGGGGCCATGGGGCTCGGATGGGCGCGGCCTGTGTGACGCGGTGCCGGGATCCCCGTGGGGCTACTGAGCGGATTTCGCAGTGTGGGTGGCGTTTAAGGTGACTTGTCCCCGTCCCGTCCCTCCTAATGTGCCCCTTGCTGATACAAGTACTGTTTTCGCTAGCCGCGGAGGGACATGGGTACACTCGGCTTCTTTGCGTCTGGCTCTTTGGGCCTCTCGGACAGCCCCTTTCTCAACACCAAGGGAGTTAGGCGCTGAGCTCCCATTCAGGTGGCCCTGCCGTGCCTACGTCTTTAACTCCTTCCCCGGGGCAAGGACAGGACTAAAGCCGCAGGCGGCCCCCTTGCCTGTTACATCGGTGCAGACCCAAACGCTGAGGAGCCTGTTCCGATCCCCGCAATGTGCCCATGGAGACAGCGGGTGTCACGTGTCTCGGTGAATGACCCGCGGCTCCAGGTGTGGCCGGGCCGGCAGTGGAGATACTCATTTCTACCGCCTGGGAATCTGGCCCACGCAGTAGAGTGTTGGTATGGAAACTTACACCGTTTGGGGTGCTGTGTCACATCTTTGTGTCTCATCACATTCCCCTAGTAGGTTTTTGTGCAGCTCCCCCGCTGGTTGCTGTCTCTGTGTCTCTCATGGCACAGTAGTAGACAGCAGAGTCGCTCAATTCACTGGTGCTTTTCGTCAGATTAAAGGTCTTCTCCTAATTGTCGGGTGTGGCGGAGAATCCTCGCCTGCTCCTCCTCTCCTCCTCATCTGATGCTTCATAGTCTCCCAGCAAAAGGCGCGGGGCTTTACTGGGGTAGTGCTCGTACCACCACGGTGTAGGGATATAGGAAGTGTTATAGGTGCATTTCAGAAGCACTGGCTCCCCTTGGGATACAGTAACTCGGTCAGGTTGTATTACTGACTCGCCCTTAGCCCTTCCTAGGGAGAAAAAAAATCACAAATATAGACAGGTCTTGGCTTGAACCTACAACGTTTCTCCACCTTCCTGGCTTCCAGAGGCGGGCTGCGGGGTGAAGGTTTATAAAGAAATTAAATTTGCTCTGACTTGGTGTTTCCTGGAACTGGAAACAACTCCGACGAAGTCCACGGAGTTAGGACGGTTTTATACCAGCTGAGCCTCTGGCCCCATAGATCGGAAATAAATCTGATTTTCTACTCACCGAGAATCCAAAGCATTGAAATAACTGAGACCCAAGTGAGGAGCATGTCTCAAGGGATGAAGAAGTGGGGAGAGAAGCTTCTCCCCAACCCCACGAATGAACCTTTTTCTGTTCCTTGCCGGGCTATGGAGAGGCGCTGGGGAGAGAGGTTTTACCCTGGGAGATGCCGAAATATATGTGCAGCTCCCTTTTTACTGGCGCTGGTCTCATCTGCAGAATGACTATGATGCTAACCCCGCAGGTAGTCTGGCAGTGCCCTTGAATTCGCTTTTTTTACTTCTTTCTGCACAGTGTTGGAGAGAGGACCAGGGAAGACAAACAAAGGGGGAATCTGAGGCCACATTAAAGAGCGGGCTCGGAAATGACAGCCTATGACAGCCCTGCCTGAAAGGGGAGTCAGTGATAAAACAGCGTCTCCTTGTGGAGACCTCGAGGAAGTTTTGCTAAGCAGCTCCTTATCTTTACCCCAGTCGCACTATTCAACGTGAATCAGCTGCACTGTCCGCCTGATGTAATAATAGGGAACGATTTAGGCTCAATGCCTTGATGGAGTGAATCCGTATAGTGCCGCTGGAATCCTTTGAGCTGCACCAATTCACACCCCCTCTGTATGTCGCTGAATTTAGTGAAGAAAAGGGAATAATAGATTCTAATAGGAATGTGAATCAATCCTGCTCGCTCAAATGTCACACGGGGGGCACCCATCACTGCATTATGTCTGTCTTTTCCGGCCAATTTTTTTCACTTTTTATGCTGCTAAACCCATAAAATTTCCCTCTCGTTACGGTTCAACGGAGGAATTCTAAACTCTAGCTCTGTTTTGAACGGTTCAAAGGCGTGTGTGCATTAGTAGATTCTTTAGCTTCGTTCTAGATAGTTCCGTCTTCTTTTCTGGTTAATTTAGGGCATAAGGAGTTGTTCAACTCTCTCTCTCCTCGAGCCTCACCATTTGCTATAAATTCACTCTGTTTTATACCTGATATTTAACTGAGCTATTTCCTTTTCAAGCTATTTAAATGTCTGCCTTTAAAGATGATGGATTTTCAGCTGTCTTGCTAATATGATAAGTTGGAAATGCTACTTGAATAGAAGGTTTGGAGTGTGGTCCATAAGGTTTCGGATGAAAATATTACTTTGCATGATAAAATAAATCATGAAAATTCATTATTATGTTAGTCGGTGACCCTTTGGAGCTCATTATCACCCGATATAAAAGCGAGGCCACCAGCTTGCGAAGACGAGTAAAACTTGAAACGTTATTATTGACTTTACAAGAAATAGCAGTTTTATTAAAAGTTGCCAGGTGAAGGAAACCCTTCTACTTCACACGCAACTCTGCATCCAATTTTCCATATATAGGAGGCAGCAATAGGTTATTACATAATTAACCGCTCCAGGGTGCTTCCTAACTTCATCTGAAGCAATCTCTAGCTAGAGAGCAAGCGCAGTGCTGACGGCTGTGTGGTCAACTTCAGGTAGGCAACTCCGATATTCCTATTTCTCCTGACTTCACTTAGCCTTCTGCAGCATTTCATTTCTGAAACCAGCAAAACGTTCACACAATAGACACCAGGGCAGCTATGGAAGAAGAAATTATTGGAAAATGAAATAGGGTTTGTATGTTGACAAGTTCCAAAGTGGTAGCCGTGTTAGTCTAGGTCGGCCAAAGATCGAGGAGTCCTCTTAAAGAGCCACAGGACTCCTCGTTTGTTTGGGTGACCTAGACTAACACGTTCCCCTTTGGAACTTGTCAACATCCAGGACACTGAATACAGCCGTTTGAAGTGATGCGATAACAGTGCCACAGGACTCTTTGTTTGGGTGGTTTGTATGTTGTGTCTTTTAAGGGATATGTGAACTTTTGGATTTTTTTTAGAGACCCTCAACGCTATACACATTAATGGGTGAGATCCTCAGCAGATATAAACTAGTGTAGCTCAACAGATTGCTAGGAAGTTCGCTGATTTCGAAACGTGGTTTGGAGAAGTGGACGATTTACTTCCACAGAGTTCCACCCAGTTAAAAGGGTTTGGGGTCTGTCTCACTGAATCCATAGGAGCTACGCACATTTACACCACATGGGAATCGGACTCTCTGATTCCAAAGGAGCAGCGAAAAGTCTGATCTTCCTAGTTTCTAACCCACACATCTTGTGTGCCGCCTCACACCCCCACCTAGAGGGTTTTTGTGGCGTTCCCGCGCTGGTTGCAGTCACTGTGTCTCTCATGGCACAGTAGTAGACAGCAGAGTCGCTCAGTTCACTGGAGTTTTTCTTCAGGTAGAAGGTCTTCTCCTGTTTGTCGAGTGTGGCCGAGAACCCTCGCCTGTTCCTTCTCTCCTCCTCACTCGATGCTTCAGATTGGGTCAGCAAGAGGCGAGGGGCTTTATTTGGGTAGTGCTCGTACCAGAAGAAAGTAGTAGCAGTCCAGGTAGTATCATAGGTGCAATTCAGAAGCACAACTTTCCCTTGGAATACAGTAACTCTGTCCTCAGGTTGTGTCACTGATTCCCCCTCAGCCTCCTCTATAAAAAAAATAAAATAAAAGAGCGTGAATAGACACATAAACGGCTCTTGGCTTGATCTTGAAATGTTTCTTTACCTCCCAAACTCCCAGAGATGGGATAGGGGGCGGTTATAAGGAGATGGTTACAACAATAAATTCACCATAACTCCGCATCTCTTGGAACTGAAGGCAACTCTGCTGCATTCACGGAGTTAGGTCAGTTTTATACCAGCTGAGCATGTAGCCCGGTAGATGCTGACATTCTACTCACCGAGAATCCAAAGTACTGGAATGACTGAGATCCAGGTGAAGAACATTTTCCTAGTTCTGAAGAAGTGGGAAGAAATCTTGTCCCGAACTCCAAGAATAAACTTCCCTTCTTTCTTTCCCCGACTACTGACAGACGCTGGGAAGAGAGGTTTTGCTCAGGGCGACGTCTTATGTGCAACTACTTTCTTGACAAGTGGGATTTTTCTCCCACGAAAGCTCATGCGATAAATAAATCTGTTAGTCTTTAAAAGTGCCACAGGACTCTGTTGTTTTTCTACAATAAATTAACACGGCTAACGCTTTGATTCTTTCTTACAAGCGCTGATCTCCTCTCCTGAGTGAATATAATGTTAACCACGCAGACAGTCTGACATTGCTCTCTTTTGCTTCTGCACAGTGTTGGAGAGGAAGGGGTTGGATAAACTAAGGGGAAATCCACGCCACAATAAAGAGCGGGCTCTGAAATGGCAGCCTGTGACAATCCTGCCTGAAAGGAGAGTCCATGATAAAACAGCGTCTCCTTTCGGGGCAGCTGAGGAAGTTTTGCTAAGCAGTTCAGAGTGGGCTTGTTTGTTTGTTTTGTTTTGTTTTTAAATCTGTACTTCAGTCGCACAGTTCCACGAAAACCAGCTGCAGTATCCGCTTGATTTTATGAGGAAAGGTTCAGGGCGAATCCCTGAGGTGGCGTGAATCCGTGTAGCTCCGCTGGAATCCTTTGAATTGCACCAATTCCCATCCTATGTGCATTGAGGTAAAATATACTGTAGAAGTGGAAGGAAAAGTTTAAAGTTTCAGTGTGAATCTTTCCTGCACTATCAAATGTCCCATAGGGCACACAGTTAACTGCACCACCTCTGTCTTTCCTAGCCCAGGTTTTCACTTTATGCTTTTAGATCCTATAAACTCTCCTTAAATCATAAATGGAAATTCATTATCATGTTAGCCAATGACCCTTTGGAACTCGTCGCCACCAAATATACAAGTGAGGGCTGCAGGTTACTAGGATTTTAAAACAACCAAACAACCAAAAACATGAGGCCTTAATATTATAGAATATTAATAATAAAACATTTTTCAACATTTCATTTAAAAAGTCTTTAAACTATGGACGGTGAATCCTATTTAAAGACACAACTCTACATCTCTTAACTACACACTCCAAGATGTCTACTCCTTCCTCTGAAGCAGCTGGTAGCAGTTGTAGTCAGGGAACAAACACTGTATTAGATCTCAGTCTGGGTACTCCAGGCGTGTAATTCCAATGTTCTCATTCTTTCAGACTTCACTTCCTTTTCTGGGTCACCTCACTTCTGAAACCTTCACCTGTCGGGCACCAGCATAACTAGTTAGGGCAGGGGTTCCCAACCCCTGGCCCGTGGGCCAAAAGTGGCCCGAGAGGTTTATAAGTGGCCCTTGCTCTTGCTGGGTGGAAGCCTGTAGCCGGACTCCGCAGAATGTTTGCAGGGAGGGGAATTGACCCTTGTCTGCTCTCACCCCTCATCCAGGAGAGATAATATAGCCCCCTGGGTTAATACTTCTGGGTGTCAGTTGAAGTGGGTCAGGTGACCCTTTTGAGAACTCCTTTCACCCACACAGGACCACCCCGAGAGTGAATTTGACCAAAAAGGTTCTGTGGCATGGAGGAGTAGCCTGTCCTAGAAAAGGGTCGTGCAACCCCTCTGAAAACTCCTCCCACTGCCCTCCATCATTTGGAAACAGTTTCACCCACTTATGCCATCCCAGCAGGGAAACATATCAATCAGAATATGTGTAGCACGGGCAGATCCTCCTCCCAATCCCTTCAGCTTGACAGTTGGCCAGTCTGATTACTGTCAAATGTAACAAAATCACATTCTGAAAAAACAAATCCCCCCCCCGCCCCCAGAGACACAGGGTCTAAATTAATAAGATTTCACATCACCGCCTGGCAGCTCAGCCTTTTGAACGGGGATTAGCGCTCCTGGGAAAGTCACAACACAATTGGTTTTTACTCTTCCTCCCCGCCGTAAACCCATCTGCCCGCCAGAGCACAGTACCGGTTAAGCAGCAACGCGCCCTGTAAACCTGCCATATGGGTCCATTTCCCCTCGGCTACACATTACTTAGGGAAGTCGCAGTTCTTGCACAGTGATACATTTTTAAGACACCTGCCAGCATATAAAATTCTTGCCTTAGCTACATTGGAGTCACAAGACACGATCAGATCATTTCGTATTTCTTTCGGAATTAGCTCCGTCTTGTCGAAGAATCTCTTATTAGTCCCTCAAATAATTTTTTAACTCTCCTACTTCAAACCTCCGGTCTTTTGACTTTCTCCATCCAAGATGCTGTAGGTCATATACTGGCTGTATTTGCAATTTTTGCCGTAAAGTCTTCCTTCTCAATGACCTGTATTCTGGACCTGGAGGCCCAGCCAGGCCTTATGTTTAACCCTATGACTCTCTCTTCCTTTATTACATTTTCTCGAAAGAAAGAAAGAAAGAAAGAAAGAAAGAAAGAAAGAAAGAAAGAAAGAAAGAAAGAAAGCTAGCTAGCTCTTTGGTTAAACTTTCCTTCGAAAACAGGCTGGGAGCGGCTTTCGAGACTTGCTAATGAAAATGTTGTTCTTTCACGATTTTACCTACCTGGGTGATTTAAGCGGTTTTTGCTCAGCTCTCCGGCTACTTCATGTCACTGTGTCGCTTGCGGCGCAGTAATAGGTAGCGGAGTCGCTCAAATCGCTGGACGGTTTCCACAGATGGAAGGATTTCTCTTTTTTATCGTGAGTAGCATTGAACCCTTGTACGATCCCTTCAACCAAGTCCTGCCTTCCCAGGTCCCTCAGGAGGAGCCTTGGGGGCTGGTTGGGGTCCTGCACGTACCAGAAGGGAAAAGGAGTGACAGAAAATTGATAGGTACAATTCAGACGCACAGGGTCCCCTTGAGGGATGATAACGCTGCCTTCAGTTTGGTTCACGGTGTCTGCTCCATAGGTGTCCTCTGTGGGAAAAACAGAGCAGGACCCATAATAAGAAATAATCGAATCAGAGTTTAGACTCTCCGAGAGAACATGCCTGAAACAGATACAAACAACGCAACAAAAACATAATAGATAGACACAGATATAATAGAAACCTAACAGATTCGATAAAATGTGACAGCTGAAAAACGGGATTTTACTCACTGAGAATAGAAAAGACTGTGAGAGCGAAGAGCCACGTTGCAGCCATCCCTCGGCTGAAAGATTCTTTGACTAACCAGAGCTAACTTCCCACTCCCGCAAGAGTGGATTTGTCTTCTTCACCGAGTGGCTTCAATTTAAGGAAGACAAGAAGTTGTTTTATAAACGGTGCCTTAAAATGAATGTTGTCTCTGAGCAGAGGAGCTGCTACTTGTCGGAATAGCAGGAACCTAACTTTCCAGGAGCGATTCGCTCTGCCCTGTAAACCTTTCTCGGTAGTACTGTCAGTGGGAGCGTCTGAAAAGCGAAGGGGGCTGGGTTGGTATCATGGGAGTGAGGAGACCAAGGACAAATAAATGCTGCTACTTTATTCTTTCTCTTCAGCACCACCCCGCCCCCAGGTGGTAAAATATGTTCACAGCTGAGGAATGTTTGCAGCAAATATTCTTACACCGGGGCCAGTAAATCAGCCTTACTTTGGAAGAGTGGAATGGTCTAATACCTCATGTTCCAGCTATCTCTGCATCTCATGATGGAAGAATTCGTGTGCGATTTATGTAGGTTTTTCAGTGACTTCAGTCTGGTTTTACTTTTCCTTCAAGAATAGGCTTAGGGGAATCTTTCACTGCAGTTTGTGTGCTCTTGTTCTTACTGATTTTACCTCACTTGTTGATTCATGATATTCTGAAATGGTAAATCCACAGATTAGAGTGTTTTTCTTAATAATTTGGAGGATGGGTGGATTGCACCCTCAGCAACTTTGCAGATGACATTACGCTGGGAGCACTATAGGACACGCTGAACGACAGGATTAGGATGCAAGTGACCTAGACCAGCTGGACGATTATCAGTCCCCCCCCCCCACTCCAAAAAAAATCATGAGGTTCAAAAAGAACAAGAGCAGACTGAGCACTAAGGATAGGAGAATCGCATACACTGCTGCAGACTGAAGACAAACTGGCTTGCAAGTCGTTTTACAGAAAATGACCTGGGGATTAAAGGGCACAAGAAGCTGGCTAGGAGTCAACAGTGTGCCCTTGGTTCCAAGAAATTTAATGGCATAGTGGGTTTCATGAACAGGAGCATTGGCAGGAAACTGAGGAAACTAATTATTTCCCTCTATTGGGCACTGGTGAGGCCACATTTGGAGAACTGTGGCCAGTTCTGCCCTCCCCCCCCAAAGGATATGGACCAATTGGAGTGTGTTCATAGGAGGACAAGAAATATGATGGGGGGGGGGGCGTTGAAGAACATGACATGAGGAGGGGCTGAAGGAATTGGGCTTGTTTAGTCTGTAGAAGAGAAGAATAAGACCGGGGGAGTTATAACCATCTTTAACTACCTGAAAGTGAGTTCCAAAGAGAAAGGGGCTAGACAATTCTCAGTAGAGAAGATCTCAAGTGGCAGTGGAGAGATCTAGGTTTTCTATTAGAAAATATTTTTGAACAGGAGGGTGGTGAAGCAGGAGAATGCGCGACCTGGGGAGGTGGTGGAATCTTCATTTTAAGAGGTTTTTAAGGTATGGCTTAACAAAGTCTTAGCTTAGCTGGGATGATTTAGGGTGCATCTACACTTGCCAATTAAGTCAACTTAACCAAGCTTAAGTCAACTTAATTTACCCTGCGTCTACATGACAATTTCCTTAAGTCAACTTAAACAAGCTGCTTAAGTCAACTTAAGGAAAATAAAGTCGGCTTAATGAAAATTAAGTTGACTTTATTAAACCTACTTTTAGGTCGACTTTAGGCTTAAGTTGACTTTTTCAAGTTGACTTAAGCCAGTGTAGACCTGGAGTAGCCCTAAGTCGACTTAAGGCTACTCGAGGACTCCCCCACTGCCCTCCCTGTGGGGGGAGGGCACAGGGGGAGCCTGGCATGCCCCCCCCCCACAGGGCAGGACAGAGCCCTGCCCACCCTGCCCCTATGCCCTGCCAGGGTCCGTGTCCCCCTTTGCCCCACTGTACCAAAGGCTGAGCCCCCTGGCACTGGGCAAGGGGTGCCCCCCTTCCACTGTGGACCTTCCCAAGGTCATCCTAGCCCCTAGAAGTCAACCTAGGCATCCAGTGTGGACACTCTAGGTCGACTTTGAAAGTTCCCCCCTAAGTCGACTTTACATTTAGGTGTAGACATGCTAAGTTGACTTAAAGTCGACTTAGTTAAGTCAACTTAGCTAAAGTTGACCTAAATTTACAAGTGTAGACATAGTCTTAGTTAGGCCTGACCCTGTTTTGAGTTGGGGATGAACTAGAGGACCTCCTATGGTCCGGTCCATCCCTAGCCTTCTATGGTTCTTGACAAGAGACGGACTAATGCCTGAAAAGCCAACGAGTGTAGGGGCGCTGTCGCTAGGTCTACAGTCGTCCACAGGCAGAGTTCCTACTTGGACTATAGCGCCCTCTGCTGGGCAACAGCCCTAAATTTAGATGTGGGCAACAGATAACTTTCTCACTTCGTGGTCCCAAGGGAGTTCGCCTCTTCAGCCCTCATGGATTTGCAAAAGGTGGGTGTTATCAACAACCCTTATCCAGAGGTTGCTTTTGGGGTATGGAAGCAGGCACACACCTAGGGCCCCGAGCTACAAGGGACCCCATTGCCTACCCCAAAAGTCACATCTGCCTTGGTCTGCACCAAGGGGCCAGGGCTGGGGGGGAAGCTGGGGCCAGAGTGGTGAGCGAGGCAGGGTCACAGAGGCCTGCAGGCCTATAGTGGTCCTTGTGGGCTTATAGGGGCCCCCACAAGGGGGCCTTTGCCTAGGGCCCCCAAAGGCCGCCTCTGCCCTTATCAACAACCCAGTAAAATTGTGGGAAAACTCTGAAGAGGAATGGGATTGGGTAGGTACTTAGGCAATACATTATTTTTCCCAAAAATATTTGTGGAAAGAGAAGAGCGGTGTTAGTATTTGGCTTTCAAGTTAATGTCCTTGCAGCTGGAGTTGAACGGGGTCTGTGTCATTCGTGTCATTGTTTTATCTTTTTACTGCACTTCATGGTTCTCTCTGAAGAGGATTTTCTTAGGCCTTTTCCAAACAACCAAATCTCTCTATCTTCCTAGGTAATAAGGACTCTCACGGAGACCTTTGGAAATGTGGGAGTAATTGGTTTATTAACCTCCAATGACCATCCTTGATTCCCCCCCCATTTCTGTCACACGCACACCCCCGGCTCCACAACGGGAAGGTTACTGTACAGGGCAGCCCCAGGCTGTCATACCGTATCTCCCAGGGCACAGTAATACACCGGTGTCTGCCAGCCTCACGCTGAGCAGGGCCAGGGTGCTGGACTGTCTGTCCTCCGGGATGTACAAAACCCCCTCTGGGTCGCAGCTCTGAGTGCTTTCCTTAAATCCAGTAACTATAAATTGGAGTCTCCAGCCCGGGAACTGCTGATACCAAAATATGTTTTCGGTTCCCTTGATCGCAGGGTGAGAGCAGGTGAGGTTTAGATTCGCTCCCTCCACAGCAGCTGCGGTGCCCGGCTGCCGGATCTCAGCCTCGGTCGAGGCCCCTACGAGAGAAAACACAGAAGAAAATGACTGTAGTGGGCACGAAACTTCGGAGGATTTTAATGGGTTTGTTGTTGCCATTCTTTTATGATGCAAGAGTGGTGTGCGGGGACTCAAGGAGAATGCCTGAGACCACTGATTTTGGTGTACACTGTTTTATGTAACTTTTATTGACTAAATACTTTAAAAACAAATCACTATCTTTCAATTGTCTAAAACAACGCAGCAAACATACACACAGCATTCCAAATCCTACAAGCTAAAGCAAGATTATAATTCCTCCTCCTCCTATTCCCACAAATAGCCCCGTTAGTAACTTTTAACTACAATTAGTATCATTTGCAGACATATTTACCCAACAACAAGCAGAAGCAGCTGCAATAGCATTCTGGTTACAGATTTCTTTTTTGTTTTAATACTTCATCCGGGGGTTATCATCAGTCAGCAGTGCAGACTGGTTCCGGTTTTCATGCACGATTACCAACCCAAACAATTCTAGGGTGGCCTTCTTTCGGTCCAAAGATTCTAGGGCGGGGAGCTGCCTCTGGGTGATCAGTCCGACGGCTTGTCAGGGCGCTACTCCTGTCGACTCCACCCTTGCTGTTCTCGTGGAGCTGCTTTTATAAGCACACCCTATGCTTGCAAAATCATTTCTTAATTTTGTTTTACTTTTAGGTGGTTCTTTTTGTGCCTGTCTGGAACAGTTTTAGGAACTCTTTGCTGCTGCTGCTGATTTTGCAAGATTACCCAGATCTATGTCTTTGCATTACTAAGTCTGCGTACATTGCTGGGCAAAACAGTCTCAGGGCCAGATCGTTTCTCTTTCCACAGTTGTCTGTCCCGGGTGTCCTCAGACCTCATCCTTTCCTTGTGAC
>ML686035.1:98330-123924 GCA_007922175.1 Pelusios castaneus
GCAGGTCCCAAAACTGTGACCATCCTCCCACGGAAATCTTGGTGTCCCCCCTTCTCCGCAGGGACCAGAAATGAGCTTGGGTTGGGAGTGTAAAAGTAGAGACAGGAGCGATTGAGAGAAAGGCTGACCTGGGAAGGGTGGGTGGGTGCATGAATTGTGGAAAAACTGACATAAAGACTGAGATTATTTTAATTGACAATTTCTGTTCATTGACAAGTCTAGAGACTGGACCAGAGAAATTCAGAAGTGAAAGATGAAATCTTACTCACAGAAGAGGAACGTCATTGCAACCAGGGAGAACAGTATTGAGAACATCCTTCCTCTCCGTGTCCCTTCTCTGAGCACCCCTTTTCTCTCTGTCGAGTCCCAGAAATTGGGTTTTGTCCTTCCCTTCCAGATACCAGTCAAAACTGGCTCTGCTGTGTGCGGGAGATCTAAAAGCCAGCAACTGCCTTGTCAGTGCTTCCTCTAGAGCTGGGGTTGTGAACGACTCCCACTGCCAGAAACCCCCGCCACTTTCTGTTTTGCAGGAATTGTCTTCAAGACTCTCCTCACCCACTCTGGTTTGACTCGGCAAGGGGTGAAAGACAATAGATCTGTATGTCCTCAAGTCCACATGGAGCTTTCCTGCTTCCATTGCAGTGCCCTCTGCCGGAAAATTCTGTGAACTGCGGAGAGAGATGCAGGGAAGCAGGAAAAAATTGTAGCTAAAACTGTTTCAGAAGAGCCGATCTTTCCCAAAGGTGGGAGAGATTCCTTGTCCTTACTATAAAATTGGTTAACATTATTCATTAGGAGTAACGTTTTAAAAATTCAGTTTAACAGGGGTTGGACTAGATGATCTTCTGAGTTCCCCTCCAACCCTCATCTATGATTTAAAGACTAAGGATTTAATTTCCTATAACATGTCTTTTAAAAATCTTTATCCTTATTTTAAAGTTTCATCTGCCTCCTGCCCACCACCGAAGTATCCCCACACCTTATTGATAGTAACATCAGAGTCCTTAGCCAACTTCATGCAGTCTCTGACTCCCGCAATTTTAAGTGTAAAAGTTCTGCTTGGTGGGATACAGATTTTCTTTTTATTTATTTTGTTAATTTAATTTTTGTTTGTTCCAATTTCATTTGATCTAAGGATGGTAATAATAACAAAAGAAGAATTTTTGATTGCTTCAGTGATGGAGGTGGATAGAAGAGGTGGTCAGTGTTGAGTGTTTTTTTAAACGATAGAAAGGCCTTCTCCCTTTCTGTTTTTGAGGGTCATAAACAGGAAAAAAACCTGAAATGAAACGGTGGTCTCACGCACACCAGTGTAGATCTAGAATCACTCAGATGAAGTCAAGGAAATCTGGAATTACATCACTGAAGGGGGAACTACACATTTAAGGATTTTCCGTAAAAATTTCAAAAGTGCCTTCATGACTTCAAAGCTAAGTACCACTTTCAAAATCGACTTTGATAGATTTTAAAGGGGCCATTCTAACCTGCAAACACTTGGTATCGGTCGAGTTAAAACCTTGTGCAAACTGATGTCTGAAGGTGTTATTCACTCTAGATAGTTGTCAGAAACACTTAAAGGACAAACAAACAAACAAACAAACAAACAAAAAAAAAACCAACAAGGAGTCTGGTGACACTTTTAAAGACTAAAAATTTTATTTATTGCATGAGCTTTCCTGGGAGACAATCCCACTTCGTCAGACGCTTGAAGATAGGGAATTTACACAGCAGACTCTGCCCAGGAACAAGAAGGGGAATGGAGAGTTTCTACTGGGTATTGTTTATGCAGGGGTCGATAGTCATTTGCTATGGGGTAAGAGATGCAATCACCTTGGCTTTCCTTGCTCAGGAGTTCTTGTAAATCGTTATGCTCCATTTCTTTCCCTCCCCCAGACATTGCAGGATATAGTATAGTCAAATACAATGTTCTGATATCTGCTGACACAGCTCCCCTCCTGCCTCAGTTTTTCGAAATGGTGCCCTGGGCTGAAGGGGAGGCAGAACACACAAACTGAAAACAGAGAAGAACAGCGAGAGGAGGGGGAAAGCAAGAAGCAGCCTGTGTGTATAGTTAATTAATGTGGTTTCTGGGGAAAGCCATGGAGAGAGCTTTGGAATCTGGTGTACGCTGGAAATCCTGCTATTAGCAAGAGAAGTTGCTTCCTGCTATTTTATTCCTTTGCTGTCAGAGATTCAGGGCTTTCAAGTCTTTGTAAATGAAAGAAACTATTAAATATCTCTCGCAAATCCTGCATGTTGGCAGGAGGGTTGCCGAGAAGGCCCTTTCAGCCCCTTCTAACTCTCTCATTCTAATTTGTCCTCCGAACATGAACATCTCTGGACTCCAGACTTTGACTAGAAAAAGGGGACCAACGGTTCTTGGTAGCCTCAGGATGCAGAGGAGTGTCCATGGAGATTTCCAAATGCAACTAGGCAGCTAATGTCCAGTGAAGCCATTGGGAGTTGGGTGCTTTTGAAAACCCAACTAGGCAGCAACGGGTTCTTTAGGCACTTAAGTACGATTACAAATCTGGCCCAAGGTACCTCTCTGTGTCTTTAGTTGCCTAAATACTCTGAGGAGCCCTATTTTCACTGAAGATTTTCAAAAGACGGAGTAGGGCACTCATCTCACTGGGAGCGCCACTAGGGTTCCATGGGTGCTGCTCCCCATTCTCTTGGACCCTTTGAAAATCCCAGGCTCTAATTTGATTATCTTGTAAGCTTCCCTTCTTCTCTTCCTGCCGGGACACTTGGTTTTTGTTCAGCTCGCCGCGCATTTCCTCTCTCTGTGCTTCTGAGGCTTATTCTACACGATCAAATTAGAGCGCAACTTCTTAACTGCGCTGTAAGACTCACGTGGATTTTATTGCGCTGCAGCTTGTACACACGTCGCTCCTTGCTATGTCACAGGATTCCTCGCTGTGATGCGCATTATCGCACTGTATTCTGGGCACGTATCCCAGTGTTCCAATTTCCCTGTGTACTTGCTTGCAATCATGTGATGAAGGAAAGGAGCACAAAGCACCATGGGTAAACCGGATGTTTCCCATGGTGCAGTGCATTTCCCTAGCGTCTTCCTTGTTGCCAGTAGCAACAAGGGAGTCAACTGTAGGCGGAGACAGTTTCGTCACTGCCATAGAGAGGGTGGGGGGAAGTCCAGAGAGGACGACTAGGGAATGATGGGACATTTCCCGAGTCTGCTCGTTGTGCAGTAAGCTTACACACGAGCACAAACGCGCAGCAGATGAGACACAACTGGTGTTACCACTCTCGTCGGGGTGGTTGTTGGAATGCGCAGCAACAAGGCGCTTAGTGAGCAGCAATAACGTTTCACGTATGTACAGTGTGCTTGTTAATGCGCAGTACTGTTTTTTAATGCGGAATACGGTGCTCGTGTATACAAGGCCTCACTGCGCAGTGATACACCCCCTCGTCTCCCACTTTCACCTCCGTGATGCGCAGCGTGGCGAACCGGCTGGAGGGGGTGATGGCCAGTTCAAACTGCTCTGATCTCTCCGGGGAGCTGTAGCCAGAGATGATCGCTCGAAGGCCAGCCGCGGGGTTCTGATAGTACCAGATAATTCTATCATAGCCAGCTACACTGTGATTACAAGGGATTTCAGCCGTTCTCCCTGCCAGGAAGAACCGCTCAGCAGGCTGAGAAACTGCCCCGTCCCCTTCTCCACCTGGAAAACAGTAAAAACGGAGCCTGAAAAGTCACCCAGACACAGGCAGGGAAACTATTAGCAGCATCATGAATTATCATGGAGAGAGGGACACAGGCGCTCGGATGCTACGGAGAGAGATCCGGACAGTGGCTGTGTTTAAAGGATAATCAATGGAGGGAAAACAATGCCCAGAAATGCCAAACAGAATCTTACTCACCCGAAACAAGGACCAGCACAAGCAGGGGGGCCTGGATTTTAAACATCCTCTCAGGGAAAATTCAGTGTCCCTGCACCGCTGCAAGGAGCGACTCCGTTTTCTGTGCACACCGCCCAACAGAAGAGAATTAATTACGCCCTTTCCTGGCAGAGGGAAGTCAGCATTTGTTTTCTGAGTGCTGGAGGCGTCGTGGAAAGATGCTAAAGTTGTAAGTGACTCTTGGTGTCAGGCATAACATCTTTCCCCCACTCCGTCTGCCTGTGCTAGGGGCAGCTGCCCCCCCGACCTCCCCCCCCCCGCCGAACTTCTCAACAGTTTCACAGGGTCTGGGAGGAGGTGTGCAAACAAATAGTTTTCTAGAAAACCAGGGGCTGTCGGAAAGGAAAACAGTCTCCTTTCTGGGCATCCCTGTTGGTGCGGCAGCGCCCTCTGTCGGTGATGGTCCGAACTGCACAGAGACACAGGGCAGCAGAAAGTTTAGTTACGGCTTCCGCAGAGTCACTGTTCCCAAAGGGAAGGAGGAGGGGAGGGGGTATTTATTTCTTGCTTCTGCGAGACGTTGATGATCTCAGAGCTGGTAAGTTAGAGAGCTTTTGTATTTTCCTTTACACGGTGTCATGTGGAAGAAAATGAATTTGGATTCTGGACTCTTTGAGATATTGTCACCTCAGAAAAGAGGAGGAGTCACTCTGGATTAATTTACACCGACGTTCACACAACTCTCATGGTATCTGCAGACCACCTTGACTCCACTTCCCAGGCCTTTATGATGACAGGGCCGTATTGAATCTGTCCTCTTGACAGAAGTGACTTATGCTGATTTACACCATCTGAGGATCTGTTCCCGCACCGCCTCCACATTGCTAAGGAGGTGGGTTTTTGCCCTGAGCCCGGCCCAGCCTGTGTCACTGTGTATCCACTGCACACAGGTAGCTGCCTGAGTCCCCCAGCTGGGAGTCAGTGATGTGCAGGGAGCTGCGCTTCCCCTTTTCCAGACGCTCGCCTGTGAACTGCCCCTCAGCGACATTCTTTTCAGAGTTTGCGGTCAGCAGATGGGTCGGCTCTCTCCCGGGGAGCTGCTGGTACCACTGGAAGGCTTGGTAAGTGGTCGTGAAATAGCAGGACATGGTGGAGACCTCACCTTCCCCAATAAGCAGCGACTCGGGACTCTGCGCCATTTGGGCTTCACAGCAGGAGACTTGGGGAAACAAAAGAATAGGGTAATAATGCAGAATATGAGTGTGGGACATTGCCTGTTGATCTATGGATCCATCTGTCTGTCCATCTTTCTCTCTACAGCATCCGTCCATCATTCTATTTTCCATTCACAGTATTGGGATCTAGATGTCTATACATCTGTACAAACAGATATAAAACCTTCCCTCTACATCAGTTTCTTTCTTGTTTCTTTACTCTCCCCGGATCTTAAAAGAGCAGGCAAGAAAAGGTGTGCTGGAGCTTGGGGTGTTGAGTGTGCAGCAGCACCTGCTGGTTTTAAGAGATTTCCATCATATACATTTTTTCCCAATGTTTCTCAGCCCCTTCTCTTTAAAACAACCTATGCTGCGGGGCAAGGAATGCTAATAATTAACCCCAATGCAATAACACTGTTTTTATAGATCAGAGGCTGAGATAATGTTCCACTGGCAGATCCCTCTCTCCTAATGGGCACAGTAGGTCAAGAAAGAAAGAAATAGAGATTATCTGTCTATCCATCTATCTAATCTAGGAATGGAGAGGAGCTGAGAGATCCTGCCCATCACTGACTACTAAGAGTCTGCATCTTTTTATCTTTAGACAGAGAAAATACTTGCTTCACTCACACAGAAAAACAAAGGCAAGAAATCTCCACGGAGCTGTTCTGCTTTCTGTGGCCATAGTGAGCTCGGTTTCTTCTCTCCCTGGCAGCTAAATTTATGGAGGCAGCATTTATCACAGCAGGTTCTGAAGGAGATCATTTGAAATGAGAATTCTCTGTCCCCTCAAGTTACAGGCTCTCGGTCAACAGAGGCAGCTGTTTCGTCCTCTGCCTCTGAGAAGAAAAACAGCTCCGTGTGGCCTGTGTGCTGTGTTCCCTGAAGATAACTCTGGCTATGTACACACGATCAGATTAAAGCGCAACATGGCAATCGCGCTATAAAAAACACGTGACCTTTGTTGCGGGATAGCATGTACACATGTTGCTCCTTGCAACGCAACAGAATTCCTTGCATTATCGCGGTTTAGCGCAATGACTTCTGGGCACCTATCCTGTCGTTCCATTTTCCATGAATCGGCACTTGGAACCATGGGATGAAGGAAAGGAACGCAAAGCGCCATGGGTAAACTCTCAGTTTCCTGTGGTGCACTGTGTTCCCCTTGCCTCTTCCTCGTTGCCAATAGCAACTTGCGCCTATTTTCAACAGTGCAGTGACGCCCCGCACCACTTGCAAGCAATCACAACAGCAACAGCATGGATCCTGCTCTGATCTCCACTGTCGCCTTCAACATTCTGAATACATCTCGGCTGGTTGCTCAGTATGCAATGAGCTCCGAGTCAGACGAGGACGCTGAGGAGCAGGGGCTGATCGATGCCATGCAGAGCAACAGCACCCCGTTGCTCAGCTACTTCACCGATCATCTGCACACGGTGCAACGCCGTTTCTGGTCGCGAGAGACGAGCACTGAGTGGTGGGATCGCATTGTTATGCAGCCGTGGGATGACGAGTAGTGGGTACAGAACTTTCAAATGCAGAAAGCAACCTTTCTGGAACTGTGTTCAGAGTTGGCCCCTGCCCTGCGACATAAAAACACCAACATGAGGTCAGCCCTAACCGTGGAGAAGCGTGTAGCGATTGCAGTCTGGAAGATGGTGACTCCTGACTGCTACCAGTCAGTTGCAAACCAGTTTGGAGTCGGGAGGTCCACTGTCGGATTAGCCCTCTGTCAAGTCCATGCGGGTCTGGACCAAGTGTAACAACCAATATGATTGCAAGCAAGCATCGTTTATTGATACATAAGTAAAGATTTTTATACATTTCCATAGTCCCACCACCAACTATGACAAGGCAGTTAATTGGTGCATATATAATTATATAAAACAAACCTGTAAGCCATTGGTTAGATTACCCCTAGATTTATAATTGTGTTTACTGCTCTTCTTACTCCTCACTATCAGTAAATTCTCACAGAAATCCAGACACTGAAACGCCAAGGCCGGTGTGAAAGTATGTGGCAGAATGCCATTGCAGCCTGAAGTATCCTTGTCCGACCTGGCTGTGATCTTCCAATTACAGTGTCATCATGTCTGTGTATGCTGAATAAATCTATTACAGCGTCAGCATATCTGCGTATGCTGAATAAATCCCCACAGCCCTCTCACAAGTCTGCCAAGCCATCAATCGCGTTCTGCTACGGAGGACGGTGACGTTGGGCAATGTTCGTGAGATTGTGGATGGCTTTGATGCCATGGGATTCCCTAACTGCGGGGGAGCCATAGACGGCACACACATCCCAATTTTGGCTCCAGACCATCTCGCAACCGAGTACATAAACAGGAAGGGCTACTTCTCCATGGTGCTGCAAGCACTCGTGGATCACAAGAGGCGTTTTACGGACATCAATGCTGGGTGGTTGGGAAAGGTGCATGATGCCCGCATTTTCAGGAACACTGGTCTGTACCGGAAGCTGCAAGGGGGTACCTTTTTCCCTGATCAAAAAATTACAGTGGGGGATGTGGAGATGCTCATAGTCATCCTCGGAGACCCAGCATACCCACTGATGCCATGGCTGATGAAGCTGTACACCGGTAACCTAGATCGCAGCAAGGAGTGGTTCAATTACAGATTGAGCCACTGCAGAATGACTGTGGAGTGTGCCTTCGGCCGTTTAAAAGGACGCTGGTGATGTTTGTATGGTAGGCTGGACTTGGCGGAGGACCACATCCCTGCTGTGATTGCGTCGTGTTGTGTCCTCCATAACATTTGTGAAAGTACGGGAGAAAAGTTTTCCCCGGTGTGTGCTACAGAGGCACAGCACCTTGAGGAAGTATATGAACAGCCAGCCACTAGGAGTATTAGGGTGGCCCAAGGAGAAGCTGCTCGCATAAGGGAGGCACTCAGGGAGCATTTCAATTATGCCCTCCCCTAGTTAACTTCCAGGATGCGTCAGGTGCACCTTATGAGATTTTGAATGTGTACAAAAAAACCCACTCTTCCAATTATTTCTGTTTTTATTCAAACCTAAAAGGTGGGGTGGGTTACAGGTGGGTGTAGCTGCGGGTCTCTAAAAAGTAGCTGGGGGGGGGCTGGATGTTGGAGTGTACCGGGGGGGAAGGGTGGCCCTCAAAGAAATGCTTTGAGGGGCTACAGGGAGCGGGAGGCAGATACGGCTGAACTGTCTGGAGTGGAGCCCGTACATTAATCGCCTGCGACTGCAAAGCAATCATACTCTTGAACAGTTCTGTTTGCTCCTTCATGATGCTTATCAGTTCGTCCCTGTGTTTCTGCCTCCTCTGTTGGGATTCCTCTCTCCAGGCTCGATTCTCCCTCGCAGATTCCTGTGTTGCTTTCAGCAGGTCCTGAAACATATCCCCCCTGTTTCTTCGAGCACGCCACCGAATGTTTCTCATGCGGTCAGCTGGGGTTTCTCATGCGGTCACCCCAGACACCTTGTGAAGGTCGAATCTAATAAAAAAATAACAATAAAGAAATTGTTAACACATAGCATAGATAACCAATGTAACCTTCCAGTAGCACATTCCACTGGAAGGTACAGTCAACATCCTATGCTTCGCTGAAGCGGACAAGGTACGTCCTAATAGACGCCTTACTGGGGGCTAACATTCTGCACAGGGCACACAGATGGAACCCGATATCTCTCTCCTCAGAGTGCCCCTGCCATCTAGAATACATATCCTACATGCCACCGGTTGCAAGCCAGGACCATATGCTGCTGCACTGTGTGCTGCCATGGTTCCCAGGGCTGTGCTTTGCAGCTGGCGAGGCAGAGTATCCATCTTTGGGAGCGTAGACACAAATGCTCTCCCATCTAACCTGAGTAGTAGGCTCTGGAGGTACATCGAGGAAACCTTTACTGACCTAAATGCAGATGATTATTTTACAATCACTGCTTGTGTTGATGCACTTCTAATGAATGCAGAGTAAAGAGTGTGCACAACGGGGACCAGCAAGCACCCCCACCCTGGACAACAATATTTTAGCAGGAGACATAGCTGCACGAAGGAGAAACTTACCTGAACCCCCCTCTGCCGCCTCAGAGGACACGCTGCAATTCAAGCTTTGGGTGGACGTCTCAGCTGGGGTGCAGAAGAGCTCCTGGCTACACGCTGTTGCGCTTTCCTCCGTGTCATCCTCCATCTCCTCCTCCTTGACAACGTCCTCATCCTGCTCGGGTCTGGCATTCAGTGGATGAGGGGGGGCCGATGTGTCCACGGGACTCTTTGCAGTGGTTGTGGGGTCCCCACTGAGGATGGCTTCGATCTCCTTATAGTACCTGCATGTAGCAGGCACTGATCCGGAACGGCGGTTTGCCTCCTTCGCTCGGTGATAGGTTATTATTAGCTCCTTCACCTTTGATCTGCACTGCACAGTGTCTCTATCATGCCCTCTCTCTGACATGGCCTGAGAAATTATGCCAAATGTATCATAATTTCCCCTGCTGCCGCGTAGCTGCGCCTGCACAGCGGACTCTCCCCAGATGCTGATCAGCTCCAGCACCTCTGCCGTGCTCCAAAGGGGTGCGCATCTTCCACGATGGGCCGCCATTGCTACTGAAGATCGGAGCTGCACTCCACTCCACGAGGAAGGGAACAGGAAGTGAAACAGACGAGAAATTTGAAAATCCCGGGAATCAGATCAGGGCGGGGACAGTTTCGTCACGGCCACAGAGCGGGTGGGAGGAAGACCAGAGAGGACGACTCTGGAATGCTGGGACACTTCCGGACGCCCATCATTGCGTGGTAAGCGTACACACGAGCGCAAAGGCGCAACAGCTGTTCCGCGTTAGCTGTTACCACTCTCGTTGAGGTGGTTTTTGTATTGCGCTACAACAATGCAGTTACTGCGCAACAGCCCTATTGCACGTGTGTATGCCGTTGTTGCTATCGCGCGGTAATGATTTTTAATGCGCGATAAGCTGATGGTGTGTACAAGGCCTCAGATCTTAAACTATGGGAATTAATTCGGGCTTGCAAGTGAGGATCGTGAACACTCTGGCGCCATCTCCTGCCCTGGTGCAGAAATGGGGGAAGAAATTCTTGGCATCAAATCCCAGCTGGATTATATGACTCACAGAATCACACACTGCTTCACCTATAGTCCAAATCTATGCTGATTTAGACCAGATGCCAGTGAGGATATGACTCCACTGACTCCAATAGATCACTGCCATTTTACAAGAGCTGAGAATCTGTCCTCTTTAAAACTCAGGGAGGTAAGTAAGATCCCCTGGGAAGCCCATCTTTGGGATGGGGGAGAAAGAGATCAGTGGAGTTTTTAGATAGGGATGATTAAGGGCACAAGAACAAACTGTTCCAATCTATAGGACCGTTAGGAAGTATGGTAAGAGGCCATACTGGCTTACCCAGGAGACCTTCAATGACCTGAAACTAAAATAAAAAAAAAAAAAAAAAAAAAAAGCATCTAGGTCAAAATATAAAGGATGAATAGATTAAACTAGCTATGGTCATAAAAATTAACAAGACAATATTTTAAAAATAGATGAGAAACAAGAAGAAGGCCAAGACCAGGGAAGGCAATAAGGAGGGAAGACAACAGAAAATGCATCAATGACTGATGTTTTGAATGTTGTTTGTTTCTGTCCATCCGCCCCCCCCCCCCCCCAAAAAAAATAAGTGATTGTGCAGCTAACATAGTGAACATCAGTATAAATGGGGTAGTATCTGAAATTAAAATAGGGAAAGAACAAGCTAAGAATTTAGATGTTTTCAAATTGTCAGGGCCTTAAGAAATAGATCATAGACTATTTAAGGAACTCCCTGAAGAGATCTGAAGAGAGCCAGAAGTGATTATGTTTAAGACCTTGTGGAGACTGGAAGATATACCAGAGGACTTGAGAAGGACAAATATAGCATCTATCTATAAAAATGGAAATATGGAAAAGCTGGGGAAGTATAGACCAATCAACATAACTTCAGTAACTGGACAAATAATGCAGCAAATAATCAAAACCGTCAATTTGCTACCGCCTAGAAGAAAATATGTACCAGTCAACATGGATTTGTCAAGAAGAAATCATGTCAAACTAAGGTAGTATTCTTCTTTGACAAGGTAATGAATTATGGATGGGAGGAAGCAGCAGATGTGCTATCTCTCAACTTTAAGACTTCTCATATTGTCACACATTTGTTTATGAGAAAGTCAAGATAAATATCTGGTCCCTTCTGACCATAAAGTCTATGTGTCTATGAGAATCCTCCCAGCTTGGCCCTTGTGTTATGGAAAAGACATGGCCGCCGCCTTCCACTGCTGTCCCCATGGGGTCATTCCCCTCTTCCTCATCTCCATTCCACATGTCTGGAACAGAGTTGGATTTCTGGGACTGATATGAGGCTGGTGTCTCCAGGGCTCCTCTGCCCCATCTCAAACTCATTCATGGGTTGCTTTCCTACCCCACTCTAGCCTAGCTATCCCGTTGCCATGAAAGCTAGAAAAAAAAATAAACTGCTTGTTTTGGATTCCTGGCTTTGCCAGTTAAACCCCTTGCATGACTTTCCCTCCAGGCCGGAAAAAAACAAACCAAAACAAAAAACCAAAACAACAACAACAACAAACCCACCACAGCTTACAAAATTGCCAACAGCCAACAGGAAAAAATGTGTCCTTTTAAAAATCCTGAGCTTTGTGCTCCTGGTTCAAAAATATCCCACCGCTATGCCACCATAACAAGGCTGTTTCCTCACTCTGGCACTTCGAGTGCAGAAGGTGAGAGCCTGCAAAAGACCTTAAAAACAACAGGTCCTAAATCTGTCTTAAACCTCTCCAAAGCTAACAATTTCCTAGTCTTGGAGTGGTATTGCTGCCACCACCCAAATGGAAAACCCCAGGAAAGCGCATTTGGGAACTCCTTCCTGAGGGATACTGCCTTTATTTCTCCCTCAGGAGAGCGATTGATCCTCAGCTGTGATATAAGCTGAAGATGGGACTGAATCCCCTTTAGGTACTTCACTGTGCAGTCTGAGGCACATGTTCACAGAACCTCTTGTCTTTTAGGACACAGAACCAGAGCTTATTTTAAAAGGATAACTTTTCTTTAATTAAGAACAGCTAAGAAACACAGAGAGTGGCTTCTCTGGGATTTAACTTGGATAGTTACAGGATGTGGGGGAGGGAGGTGAAGGTACATGTGCTCAGCACATAGGAATCCAAAAAAGCACCAAAACAAAGAAATTCCCTGTATTACTTATGCATGGTTGGTCACAGAATTAAGCCCTTGTTAGAAATGGATGTCACTGGATCCTCCATACCTGACTGCCTGGGCCTCCACTTTGTCTTTCCAGGAGCTCTTCTGCCATAGGAAACAGGCAGGGCTGCTGCTCCAATTCAAAAACTTGTTTTCTTTTTCTATTGGCTCTCTTGGGACTTCTTTAGGACTGTCTATGGTTTTAACACCTTCTCCTCCAAGGTTACTACAGACCCTCTCTCCTGTTCTGTTCTCAAGCAATAAATCATAGTGCAGGTCCAAGCACTCCCCGCTACCCACCCCATCTAATCAGGGCAGTTTCATCTCCTTGTTTGTCAGTGTGTATATGAGGTGGTGGAACAGCGGGGTTATTGTGTTGTAGAATACAGCCATCACCTTCTCTATACGGTGCTTGGATTTTGGTCACAGGTAACTGAAGACCAGGGGCCCATAGTAAGTCACCAACACAGTGAGGTGAGCCACACAGGTGGAGAAGACCCAGTGCCTGCCCTCAGCAGAGTGGATCCTGAGGACGGCCGAGAGGATGTAGACGTAGGAATTCAGGATCAGCAAGAAGCAGGTCATGGCCATCAGGCCTACGTCGATGGACATCACCATTTCATTGAGCTCTGTGTCCCCACATGCCAGCTTCAGCACAGGCAGGATGTCACAGAAGATGTAGCCTACTCGGTTGTTCTGGCCAATGGCCAGGTGGAAGGTGAACATGGTCTCCCTCACTGAGTGCTGGGAGTCCACTAGCCACGTCCCCACAGTCAGGCTAGTAAGAAAGAGTTGAATTGAGCTCCTGGCCTTAATGATAGCTACTATGGTAATGGGACTACAAAGGGCAAGCCTTGATGTCCTATAAATAAGATCCTAGTTAAAAGTTATGTTATCTTCCTTTTTCTCTTTATCTTTCCTGCCTACATAAGGTCCTGGATGGGAACATTGTTTTTCACATTTCTCCCCATTTCCTCCCTCCTTGTTAAGGACTGTGAAGTAATTTCTGTTGGAAAAAAAAGAAAGTTTGAAGGTGCAATATATGTAAAACTTGTAAACAGTAAATTGAGGCGGGCATAATTATATTCATCACATAATTTTTAATATTAATTTTTAGGTGTCAGCGTAACCAACAAGGGTACATGGGGAGTTGTCAAAAATGTATGTATTTCCATATTGTTTTGGATAAAAGAATTGTAAGGTAGTACCCTCTTCGCTCACTCACGGCATCAAGGTGGAATGAGCAGGCAATAAATGGCAATGTTCAACACAATTCGCCTCTGGGATAACCTGTTTTGTTCTTCTAACAATGCCCAGGCAGGTTCTGTCATTCATGAGGATGCTGTAGCGCAGCAGCTTGCAGATGGCCAGGAAGTGGTCATAGGCCATGACTTTTTACAGGAAGCACTCAGAGCAGCCAAAGAAATGGAAGAAGAAGAGCTGAGGCATGCAGGTCTCAAAGGAGACAGCCCCACCACCTGGCATGAAGTCGGTCACCACCTTTGGCACACCCACAGAGGAGACCATCATGTCCAGGAAAGACAAGTGGCAGAGGAACGAATACATGGGCTTGTGCAGCCAGGGCTTCCACACACAAATCCCCCCCCCCCCCATTCTATTACAGCTCTCACTCACCTCCCCAAACTGAGACAAGAACTCAGAAGGCCTGACTCCAAGTATCCCTCCTGTCCCCAGTCTTACCCATTAGATCCCATTCCCTTTTCAGTGCTCAGGATAGAATCCAGGTATCCTGACTCTGAGTGCCCTCATCCCTGTTTGCTAACCCCTTGCAACCCCAAATTGACAACAGGACTCAGACAGTCACTCTTAAGTCCTTCCAGCGCCCTCACACACATTAGTTCCTCAGTGACTAGTCCTCCTGATGGCCACACTGCACTGGTGTGGTTAACAGAGACAATGGACCTTAAAAGAATGGCCCAGTGTGAGACTGGGGTTTGGGATCAGTAGAGAGATTTCCCTTTTCAGGCAGTGCTGACCCAATGTCCCAGTGTGGCATTAGGGCAGGGGATCTGTATTGCAGGGACCGCACACACCCTTCCCACCAGTATCCCCTAGTGTAGATCACTGCATATTCCTCAACACAAATAAATATCTGTTCCCCATCTCTCCTTCACCCCACATTCCTATGCATGCACACACAGCAGTACCCCTTCTCTAATGCACCTCATATTCCCCTCCACACATACCAATTTCACTCTTCCATGCATTCCTTTTATATGCCTACACACACGTTTCTTTTCCCTCCCGCCCCATTCCTCCACAGTCTGTTTCCTCCTCCTTCCTTCTCAGATGCTAATGTAAAACCAAAACCAAAAAAAAAAAAGACATATGAAGATTAATATTTGCTGTTATTTTTCATAACTTAAGGCTTATTGGCCAAAACATAAAATCTTCTCTTTTAGAAAAACTCATGAAGAACTTCTATCTTTCAAAATGGCCTCCCTCCCCCTTAATTCTTAAGGGGAGTGAAACCATAACTTCTCTCAGATAAAGTATCCTCTTTCAAAATGGCCACTCCCTTCACTTGTTGCCAGCAATCACCACTTTTAAGGCTCTTCAGCCTAATTGGGCAAGTTATTTTCTGTGTCTCATTGAGAACAACAGGAGATGGCAGCCATTTTAGAAGAAGGCCATTGTCAGTGGTTAAAGTATAATTTGATAGGCCCCAGAACCCTCCTAAGCTCCGGGCTCCTTTCCCGTATTGTCTGGGCCCCCTTCATGCATGTGCGGGCCCCAGCCTAGGTAGGCATTTGCAACCACTTCTCAGTACCACATGCATCGGTTATTGCTCCATAAAAATATTTATAATTTTATGGCTTTATGTCTATAGCAAGTACTGTCACAAACTAGCAAACACTGCATAACACAAGACGAATTGTAATTAACAATGGTGGGGCATAGGACCTGCCAGCAGCTAGGGCAGGGCGGAACATGCGTTCCGCTGGATTCTTCTATTTTTAGGGGCCCCGGAACTCTGGTCCCACAAATTTGTGGGCTCCGGAACTGTGTTCCATTGCATTCCCCCTTACTTTAATCCCTGGCCATTGTACATGGACTTCTGTGCAATAACATGTTTTTCATCACACCCTTCTGAAGAAAAAATTTTCACGTATAAAAATAATGGTGAGATGATCCTTAATTTCAGTTAAAGTCTTCAACTGCAGCCAGTAAACAAGATTTCATTGAGTTTTAACTATAAGGGAAGGTTGATTTTCCAAGGGTTTTAAAAATTATTATTAAGAACCCTCAGATCAAAAGAATTGGTGTGATATCAGGTATTAAATATTAAAAGAATCAATTTTTATTCATGAACAAATTAACAGATTTATTTGTAAATGATCAGAAAATTCATTCTGTGTCCAGAAACTAAGTACTAGAATATTTGATCATGTTGTGATTTTTTTCATAGCTTCCAGCATTGTAAAGTTAGAAGAAATCATAGAGGCTAAGTCTGAGCTCCTGGGTAACACAGCCATAGAATTTCATATAGTTATTCCTGTAGTGAAATAACTAGCATTTGACTAAAGCCTGAGGTGGCCATGGGCAATTGGGGACCCGAGGCAAAGAACCATTGCGAAGCCCCCAACCAGCTCCATAAGCATACAGATATGTAGGTCAGTGGTTTTCAAACTTTTTGGGGGGGACTCAGTTGAAAAAAATCATTTATACCTGCAACCCAACAATTACATCTTTGTGCAACAAATTCCAGTCTTTTGGTGCGGCAACCCAGTGCCTAAGGATCCACGACCCAGTGCTGAGTCCCAACTCTAAGTGTGAAATTTAGTGATCTAGATCAAAGAAGCTGCTCAGAGTTTAAAATATTTACCATTCAGCTCATCCTTGCTGGCTCTCATTTCACTACAATGATGCAAAATCCAGTAATTGCTAAGTAGGCCAAGGCTTCTGCTTCCACATTCTTTGGGGAGTTTATCCCAAGGGTGAATGAAAAAAGATAAAAACACCTCCTCCTTTAAAGGTTTACTCCTTGTTTCAATTGTTCCATCTGGAAAATGAGCACATCAGGGTTTGTGAAATTTCCTGCTTCAAGAAGTAAACCAGCCACTCAACAACGTGGGTTTAGAAAATACTTCACCAGTACACAGGTAATCCAATAACTAACCATGATTTACAGCGTCCTCTGAAACATAGAATCAGAGAATCACAGAAAAGCAGGGCTGGAAAAGATCTATAGGAACTAAACACATAATTAAAGCATAACTTTAAAAAAAAATCCTTATATTACATCTGAAAGCAATATATGTATTCCAGATGATGAGTGATCAGTGATCAATTGAATCAATGATGAGATGGTGAATATAACATATAAAACGTACCTATCTTAAATGAAATTACTATATCATGAGCAAATTGAACATTTTTTCTCAATGTTAAATGTGGCTTACCAATCTAAAAGTTCACTTTCCTATTCTTTCTGGTAGTATATTTAGTAATAAGCTCTTGGAAGTCAAGAGATAGCATAGTGTGTGCTCCTTGGTAAGGACAGCTAGTACACTATGTCTAATCAGGGAAAGCTATGCTCTTCAGCTTAAACAGTTATGGGGCAACTTTAGCCATGATTCCAGGGACTACTTAGGCACCTAAAAGCTCTAGTTCCAAAGGGGTAGCCAGGTTAGTCTAAGTCAGCAAAACAAACAAGGAGTCCTGTGGTGTTATTTTTACAAATAATAAGTCACAAATTTAGCTAACATGAGCATCGTACTTAATAATCTATAAAAATAAACCCCAATTAATCCACATTTTAAGTTTATTTATAAAGTTAAAACAATCTAGAAATAATACAGCAAAAAATTCCCAATCCCAAATCTGACTAGGGAGATAATAACAATAGTGATTTAGGGCACTACAAATAAATAAATAAATAAAAAGTTTAATGTAGATGATAACTACTTATGTGCTTTACTTTCTGCATTTCTCTAAGTGTAGACAATGGGGGAAAATCAGTTTTTCTATTTGTAATTCATTTCACTTTCAGTGTCCTAGTTAAATGTTCCAATATTTGTGTTGCAAACTCTGCACAGGAATCTTGCTCTAGGAATTATTTTCAGTCGGATACATTGCCTTTTAAAAAGGTTTTGGAAACCTTTTTTGTAGTCTATTATTTTATAACTTTGTTTTTTAACAAGTAAGTCATAGGTGCTGGAACTAAGGGTGCTGGTGGTGCAGCATCTCCAGGCCTGAAATGATTTCCTTTATATATAAAGTAAGAACAATGGCTTTATGATCTCTAAATTATTCGTGAGTAGGATACTTTTAAATATCTTTCCATCATGAAAGAAATTTTCAGATTATGTATTGTAACTTGATCATCTTTCACCAAACATAAATGAGCTAATGCTGAACTACAAATTTAAAATGAACATTTAAAAGTTTATTTAAAAAAGTAAAAACAACAAATGTCCTGGGTCATCTTAAAGACTAACGAACTTCTTCAGGCATAAGCTTTCGTGGGCTCCATCCCACTTCATCATGTCTGATGAAGTGGGTTGGAGCCCACGAAAGCTTATGCCCAAAGAAATTTGTAAGTCTTAAGGTGCCACAGGACTTTTGTTGTTTTTGCTGTACACAGACTAACACAGCTACCCCTCTGAAAATATTTTAAAAGTATATGCATTAATTGACAAGTAAAGGGATAAAATTAACAATGGCTCAAAAAAAACCTAAAATACCAAAAGTAAAGTGTATCTGCTAATAAATATTAACAGCATAAGTCTATAATGAACACATTTTGGTAGTCAAATCTTACACATTTTTCATATAGGCTTGGCTTTATGTGCATTAAAAGATTTATACAAATAATTATGATAAAAAAAGCGGAAAGAAGTTTTCTAGTGTGTAGCTATAAATTAAAAAGTAAAAAACTATACACCAAATTTAAATGAAATTCACATAAGTACTCAAGTTTATAAAATTCTGGTCCCCACAAAAATATTAAAGAATAAGTACAAAAATGCTAAAAACTTACCAAAAGAAAGTGATAAAGCACGGAGACTACACAGAGTTTTAATGAGTGCTTGAGGGCAGCTCTGCATTTCTATGTAACAGCCTCTATGGACCTACCTGGTAAGGAAAACTTTTCACAAGTGGGATTTAAAAATGCCAGAATAAATGGCCATATAAACTGAACTCACTAAGCAGGAGGTTCAGATGCCAGACTGATTCTCAGCTGAGAGAGAGGAGGGAGTTGGGAGGGGACAGGCATTTTGCTTGGTGATATGGGTTCTGCCTAAAAGTTGCAAGCATTAGTAATCAGCTCTATCTTTTAACAAGGGTTAGGCTGGTCATATAGTGCTTGTAGCTCTTAGGCTATATCTACACTTGCACTTTTAAGTCAACTTAGTGTGTCTACACTTAAAATTAAAGTTGACTTAAAGGGGAACTTCCAAAGTTGACCTAGAGTGTCCATACTAGATGCTCTAGGTCGACTTTGTGGGGCTAAGGGGACCTTGGGCAGGTCCACGGTGGCAGGGGGGGTACCCCCTGTGTGCAATGGGGCAGGGCAGAGTCCTGTGTGTGATGCTGTCTGGATTTAGGGCTGCATTTATGATATTATTTTCAATGGATATCTCATAAATGCTATAATCCATAGGAACTATGTCATGTTTGGTATCAATAGAAAGGTAGTAATTTGCTGGGAATGATTATATAGTTTATGTCTAGGAATTCTATTTCGATTAGAAGTTAGGAATTTGATGTTATATCTATACTTTAACTTGTGTCATTCTGGAGGAATGCCTTAGACGGGAGGGTGTGAACAACCATTGTCTCCTTAATGTTTAGGAATTTTCCAGGTAGAATGGTCCCAGGGAGTATCCTGATGAGCCACTAAGGACATAAAGAATACAATCATTGTGTCCTTCATGGCTCATCAGTTTACTCCCTGGGACCATATCGCTATGGTACCATACAGCCCACCTTGGCTATACTGGGTGAGACCAATGTCCAACTAGTCCAGTAACTGGTCTTCTGACCCTGGCCAATGCCAGGTGCTTCAGAGGGAATGAACAGAACAGGCAGTCATGCAGCTATCCATCCCCTGTCATCCAGCTGCAGATTCTGATAAAAGGAGACTAGGAACATTTCAGAGCATGGTGTTGCATCCATCTCTGCCCATCCCAGTTAAAATCATTGATGGACCTATTCTCCATAAATTTATCTAATTCTTTTTTTAACCCTGTTATAATCTTGGCCTTCACGACATCCTCTGGCAAAGAGTTAAACAGGTTGACTGTGTTATGGGCAGAAATACTTCCTTTTGTTTGTTTTAAACCTACTGCCGATTAATTTAATTGGGGGACACCTAATTCTTGTGTTATGTGAAGTGTTAAATATCATTTCCTTATTCGCTTTCCGCATACCAGTCAAAGATTTATAGACCTCCATCATATCCACCCTCAGTTGTTTCTTTTCCAAGCTAAAAAGTCCCAGTTTTATTAAGCTCTCCTCAGATGGAAGCTGTTCCATCCCCCTAATCATTTTAGTTGCCTTTCTGTGCACCTTTTCCAGTTCCAATACATATTTTTTGAAACCAGATCTGCATGCAGTTTTCAAGATTTGGGAATACCATGGATTTATATAGTGGCATTATGATATTTTCTGTCTTATTATCTAGCCCTTTCCTTTTCTAATGGTTCCTAACATGCAATTAGCTTTTGTGCCTGCCACTGCACATAGAGTAGAATTTTTCAGAGAACTATCCACAAAGGACTCCAACATCTCTTCCTTGAGTGGTAACAGCTAAGTTAAATCCCATCATTTTATATGTATAGTTGGGATTCTGTTTTCAACTGTGCATTAGTTTTTATTTATCAACATTGAATTTCATCTGCCATTTTATTGCCCAGGCATCCCTTTGTAAAACAAAACCCCCAGAAGAATGTAGATAAAGTGTTTCACAGAAGGTCTGAGTAGCCAACTCTGTGTGATAATCTAATTAAATGGTCATGAAACACTTTTCAGTTTTTACTATGGTACCATACAGCCCACCTTGACCCCCACAGCCCCACACCACATTGGCCCTCACCCCTCCCTCACCCGTAAATTCAAACACCCGCCTTACTTTTAATTCCTCGGGAAAACACTGCTTCCAGCACTGCTGGCTGTGTTAGATGGGAATAATTTCTATAATTTTCTGTATTTTCACTTCTGTCCACCTAGTTGCGGATGAGGATCCTTATTGCTTGGGACCCTAGGCAGTCACCAGCTTTGCCTGCCCCTAAAGCTGCCTCTGTCAAGAGATTATCTAGTCCAAACTGCCCATTCTCAGGCAGGACTAAATATAGTTAGATCATAGCAGGTTTTGTCTAATCTCCTCTTAAAAACATCCAGTGATGGGGATTCCACAACCTCTCTTAGAAGCCTGTTCCAATAAATAACTGCCCTTATAATTTGAAAGCTTTTCCTAATATCTGATCTAAATCTCCCTTACTGCAGATTAAGTCCATTACTATCTCACCTACGTTCACTGGACATGGAGAACAATTTATCACCATTCATAACAGCCATTAACATGTTTGAAGATTATGTGCCCCCTCTTCCTCACTCCCCTCTTTTCTTTACTCAAAACTGAAGATACCCAGGTTTTTTTGTTTTGTTTTTAACTGTTCCTCTTAAATCAGGTTTTCTCAATCTTTTTATAGTTTTTGTTGCTCTCCTCTGGACTCCTTCCAATTTGTCAGATCCTTTCCTAATGTGTGATGCCCAGAACTGGACACAGGTGAGGCTTTTCCAGTTCCATATAAAGTAGATGAATCACATCCCATGTCTAACATATGACACTCCTGTTAATATATCCCAGTATTATATTAGCCTTTTCCACAACTGCATCACAGTGTGAGCAGTGAGGTGGCAAACTTTGCAAATGATATGAAAAAACTAGTCAAGCTACTTAAGTCTAAAGCAGACTGCAAGGAGTTACAGAGGGATTTCACAAAACTGGGTGACGGGGCAATAAAACAACAGATGAAATTCATTATTGATATAATCAAAGTAATGCACATTGGAAAACATAGTCCCAACTGTACATATAAAATGCTGCGGTCTAAATTAGCTGTCACTGCTCAAGGAGAAATCTTGGAATTGTTGTGGACAGTTCTCTGGAAACATCCACTCAATAGTGGCAGACAAAAACACTAGCAGAATGTTAAGAACCATTAGAAAAGAGATAGAAAGAAAGATAGAAAATACCATAATGCCACTAGGTAAATCCAAAGTATGCGCACATCTTTAATACTGCATACAGTTCTAATCTGAACAAAGATACATGAGAATTGGAAAACATGCAGAGATTAGCAACAAAAATGATTAAGGTATGAAACAGCTTCAATATGACAGAAAATTAAAAAGATTTCGACTGTTCAGCTCAGAAGAGAAATGACTAAAGGCGGCTTTGATAGAAGTCTATAAAATCAAGAATAGTGTAGATAATGTGAATGGAGGTATTATTTACCCCTTCACATGATACAAAAACTAAGGATCACTTCATTAAATGAATTGGCAACAGGTTTAAGACAAACAGAAGGAAGCACATCTTCACACAATGTACAGTCAACCTGTAGAACTCATTGCCAGGGCAAGTTGTGACGTCCAAAAGTTTAACTAGGTTCAAAAAAGAATTAGATACATTCTTGGAAGATAAGTCCATCAATGGCTATTAGCCAAGATGGACAGGGACACAATCCTAAGCCTTTCACTGCCAGATGCTAGGACTAGACAACAAGAAATGGATAACTCCATAATTGCAATTTCTGTTCATTCTCTCAGAGGCAGCTGACATTGGCCAATGTTGGAAGACATGATACTGGGGTAGATGGCCCATTGGTCTGACTGAGGATGACCATTCTTACATTGTTAGCTCATATTCAGTTGGTGATCCATCTGGGGTACTGGTTATCATTGGAGGCAGAATACCGTACTAAATTGACCTCTGAGCTGCAATATATATGAAGCCACAATGCTCTTCTTTCTAAGAGTGAAGTATAAGTAATCTAACTATCTGTCTGCCTGCCTTCTTGTCAGTCACTTAACCAAGATTTACTTGTAAATCCTCAGAAAATTCACCATGTTGGATGTTCTTCTTTCTCATTATAATATATCATTTTCTTTTCTATCTTTAGAAAAAAGCTTGTAGCAATAGGAACTATCTTAGGGACAAATGGCAAGGCAGAATGTCACCCCTGTGATGGAATTCACCCTCCTGGGATTTTCTGAGGCTCACGAATGGAAGATTTATTTTTTCCTGCTCTTTCTAGCCATCTACCTATTGACTCTGATGGGAAACCTTGTCATCCTTGGGAGCATCAGTCTCTGCCCTCAGCTCCAGGCACCCATGTACTACTTCCTCAGTCAGCTGTCCTTCCTGGACATTTGCTATTCCAGTGTGACCCTCCCCAAGATGCTGGTTGACTTCCTGGCTGGCTCTCGCTCCATCTCCTTTGGCTGTTGTGTGGCACAGCTTTATTGTTTCCACTGCTTTGGAGGTACCGAGTGCTTTTTGCTGACTATCATGGCCTATGACCGATATGTGGCTATATGTGACCCCCTGCACTACAGCAGCACCATGAACAAGAGAGCTTGTGTCCAACTAGTGGCAGGTACGTGGTTGGCAGGCTCTCTTCATTCAGCGCTGCAGACAGCCCTCACCTTCCGACTCCCCTACTGCGGCCCCAATCAACTAGACCACTACTTCTGTGATGTGCCTCCTCTACTAAAGCTGGCATGTGCTGATACCTCCATGAATGAGGCTGTCCTTCTTGCCAATGTTGGGGTGGTGGCCCTATGCTCCTTGGCCTTGATCCTGGGCTCCTACATCTGGATCATCTCAGCTGTGCTCCAGATGAACTCTGAGGAGGGGAGGCGTAAAGCCTTCTCCACTTGTGCTGCCCACCTCACAGTAGTGGTATTGCTCTACGGCCCCTGCATCCTTTTGTACATTCAGCCCACATCCAGCCACCCCCTGCGGAAGGTGGCAGCCATTTTCTATACCGCTGTGACACCAGCCCTGAACCCCATCATCTACACCCTGAGGAATGAGGAAATCAAGAGGACTTTGAGGAGAGTGGGGTGGAGGGAAGTGTTTCTTTTTAGGATGGTGCCATAAAATTCACTTCTGGGTACAGGGTCAGCAACAGGACTATGCACTTATGATAGGAGTAGCTGGGAATTGTGGGTTCTGTCCATGGCCCTGGGAGGGAATAATGTTTAATGGGTTAGAGGAGGAGAGGCTAGGACTCAAGGTTCCTGGGAAAGGAGTATTGGGTTGGGGCTCCGGGGTGGGTGTCTCAACATGATAATTAGCCACTGAAACAGCATTTTCACCTGCTCAAGTTCTGGGTTTATCTCTTTCATCAACAAATGCTGGTCCAATAAAAGATATTATCTCCTCCACCTCATCTTGCTGTTTTTTTTATTAGACAAGGCGCAAGTGGATGGCACGCAAGAACACATAGCATAGCTCCTTTCTTTAGTACAGAGGCTCCCAAACTTTTCAGTATCATGCCTCCTTTCTGATTTTTGGGAAACCCTCATGCCTCCCCACTTTTCCTTTACCATCATCCAACCTCCTTTCAACAAAAATTCAATTTGTAATTGTACAATTAAAAATAACCACAAATTGGTTTTCTTGACGCAAAAAATTTACGCTATGAAAATTTCACAGCCTCGCGCCCCCTTGGATTTTCTACATGTGCCCCCCCCCCAACCCAGGAGGGGTGCATGCCCCAGTTTGGGAACCATTGCTTTAGTAGAAGCAATCGAAGTGGGATTTTCTCCCACGACAGCTCATGCGATAAATAAATCTGTTAGTCTTTAAAAGTGCCACAGGACTCTGTTGTCATTATCCATATAGTTTATTGCAGGTAAACTGTGACTCACAAGACTAGGATTCAACTCTAAGTTCGACCATAGGCTTCATGGGTGACCACTGAGTTTTTCAAAGAAACCTAAGGGACCCAGTGTACTACGATGAAGTGCCCCAGGCCTTCGTGGCCCCCTACTAAAGACAACACAGTGCCACTACACCTCTGTGCTCTTCCCCTCCGAGAATCTGGTCGGGCATGCTGCTGTGTCTTCCTGATCACCCCCTCCTGCACCCTGACGTACCCCACTTTGCTAGGTGGATGCTCACTCCTGGATCAATCCACACCAGACTCCTGCATGTAATTGGTCCCAGGCAGTGGAAATGTGCTCACTAGCCACTCAGAGGACAATTCCCCAGTGAGCACTCCCAGTCCACAGATGCCACATCAGCAAGCTCATATACTCCACCCCATCGGTTTATCAGATTAACTGATATGCAGACAGCTTTTGCTCCTTCGCTGTCTCTAAAATCATCAGAGCTTTACATAAAACAAACAGTAGTTCATTAATTAAAACATGATTTTTTGTGAGTTTCTAGCAAATCGATGCACAATAATTTCATCAAGGAGTCAGAAATTAACCACTACCAAGTGAAAATATTAGATGCATTCTAGCCTAAAGTTTACTGTTCCATTCCAATGTTAATCACATAGCTGGGTGATGATGGTTTTACAGCCAATCTCTGCCTTTCCCTAGGCAGGGCACAGTCCTTGGTCATAAAGGGAGCTGTTTCAAGATGGAGATTATCTGGCCAAAAGCCTCTAACAGTTCAGAGTGTGACTATTTTTCTTCCTCCTTGAAGACAGGTGATTCCTTTTGTTTAGAAAGGGCAGGATATCTCTCCCCCACTCCAGCCCAGTTATTACAGATATTTTGCTAGTCAATTGTCATTCCATGTTCTCTGGATGTGTGCTTCTGCAGCCCTGACTGTTTACATGCTGCTGGGAGACAGCTCTAATTGTCTCTCCACTACTTCCTGAGCCACGTGAAGCCCATGGGGACATGTTTCACATCGGCATGCATTAATGATGCTGCAGAAAACATGCTACCATAACAATAATGTAGAGTATATCATAGGCATTCAAAAGGAAACTCCTTGCATGGCATATTTGGCATCAAACCATACAATTACATTGCAAAGGTGAACAGAAAAGTTACACAGATCATACCCCAGCGGTGTAAATCCTGTGACCACCCCACACCACAGAAGGAGCAGTGAAGGTGAGCTCTCAATTCCTGCCTAGAGAGGTGGCACAAAAGTAGCTGATCAAAGCCTTCTGGACCCAGAAAAAGGAGCAGCAGAGGCTTGGTGGGTCAGTTCCAGGCAGGAACCAGAGGGGCAAGGATTTTGTGGGGGTGATCTGGCTGCAGTTACTGGCCCTGGGAGTGAAAG
>ML686036.1:0-33611 GCA_007922175.1 Pelusios castaneus
ATACTTAAAAGATTGTTATGGGGAAGAACGAGAAAAATTATTCTTCTTAATCACAGATGATAGGACAAGAAGCAACGGGCTTAAATTCCAGCAAGGGAGATTCAGCCTAGACATTAGGAAAAAAATTCCTAGCTGCCACGGTGATTAACCACTGGAATAAGTTGCCTCAGCAGGTTGTGGAATCTCCTACATTGGAAGTTTTTAAGAGCAGGTCAGACAAACACCTGTGAGGAGTGGTTTAATGGGGGTACTTGTTCCTGCCATGAGCACAGGGAACTGGACTCGATAACCTGTTATGGTTCCTTACAGTTTCTATGATTCTATGATTTCAGAGACAGGCTATAAGAATGGGGGAGACTGATATATTCAGATAGATTGAAAAGTCTAGGACTGTTTCATTTGAGAAGAGACAAAAAGGGGGCTTGTGATAGAGAAGAACAATATGTAAGAAAAAGGAAAAGGAGTAAATAGATAACAAGCAATACAACAGAGAAATATGAAAACTGATATGTGATATTAAAGACATCATGGAAAAATCCATGCATGGCAGGGTTAACAGTAACAGAAAGGTGGTTATAACAGTACAAAAAGAACCCTTGAAAAGCTACCAGCTAATTAGCAAAGTGAGAAAGAAAACTTGTTAAATTGTAGAAAAGATAGATGTGTTCAGTAAATATTTCTGCTCTGTATTTGGAAAGATGTATTCAAATCTCATGAGGTTTTCAAATGCTCTCCAATTGACTAGCTATCTAGAGGATGTTAAAATGTATTTACTAGGGAATAAAAATAAACAGGCCTGGAAGACTTACACCAGTGAGTAAAAGAAATGGCTGAGTAGATCCTCTGGCCCACTTAACTACATTTTTAATAAATCTTGAAATATTGAGGAAAATCCAGAAGACTGGAAAAGTGCCGATAGATTGCCAATATTCCAAGAAAGTGAGCAGGATGCACCCTGTAACTAGATTGGTTAGCCTGGCATCAATCCTGGCCAAAACAATGGAAAACCTGATATGGTTTTAAACGGAAATAAAATTAAAGCATAGGAATATAATTATTGTTATATTAAATATTGTTATATTATTATTAAAGAAATGTGATTTCATCGTTTAATGAGAGTATACGTTTCATTGATCCAGTTTCTGTGAGGTATTTGATTTAGTAGGGCAAAACATTCAGATAAAGAAATTAACACTAGGCAATACCAACAGAGCCTGATAAATTAACTAGAACTGGCTCGTGAATGGATCTCAGAAAGCAGGTGTAATTGGGCCATTGTCAGTGAATGGGGGTGTGCCTAGTGAGGTTTGCAGTGATCAGTTCTAGGTTCAATGCTATTCCACATTTTCATTTTGTGATCTGAAAGGAAATACAAAATCATTCTAGGCAAAATATGTGGCTGACATGAAGTTTGGCAGAGCGGTTAAAGTGCTTTGGACGGGGCAGGCAGACAGATGGGTCAGAATTGTTTGGTAAGCTGGGCCCATTCAAAAAGGTGTTCTAATACATCCACATGGAAAACTAGCATCCCAAATCAGGGAATGCAGCCCTGACCTTTGCAATAGGGAACTGTATAACGGAAAGCAAGGACCCTGAAAAGGATTGTAAGCTCATAGTGGACGACGAACATATCGTAAGAGACCAGGTGATACTGTGGCAAAATGGAGTAAAGTGATCTTTTGATGTATAAGTGGGAGTAGTGAATTGGAGGAGAGGAACGATATTATGGCATTGGGGAGACTGATCCTGGAATACAGCATCCAGTTCTAGCATCTACATTTAAAAAAGGATGTAGAAAAATTGCAGAGGGTATGGAAAATAGCCACAGAAATGATCCAAGGGCTGTGGAGAATGTCTGACAGAGAGAGACTTTGTGAGCTTAATCTATTTTTCTTATCACAGAGAAAATGAAGAGGAATATTGATTGTATAATACGTTCATGGGGAGAAAAGTTCGGGTAATAAGAGGCTTTTTAATCAAGTGGAGAAAGGCAGAGTAAGATCCTTTGGATGGAAGCTGAAGCCTGAAAAAATTCACTTGAAAATAAAAACCAAATGGTTAACACTGAGCATGATTAATGGTTGGGACAAACTTGAAGGGACATGGTGGATTCTCCAACTCTCCATGTTTTTTTTATCAATACTGTGTGCTTTTTTGGAAGATATGCTTGAGGATTTCTCTACAGGTAAATGCTCCAGAGGCTCCAGAGTAGCACGTCAGTGTAAACACTCCCTACACTGCTGGAGGGATTCTCCCATTGGCATAGGTAATCCATCTCTCTGAGAGGTGGTAGATCGGTGAACAGAAGATTTCTTCCATTGACCTCATGCTTTCTAATCTGGAAGTTCAGTTCGTATAGCTACAGCACTCCGGGGTGTGGATTTCTTTACTGTTTCAAAAAAAGGAAATGTTATTTTGGGTTGCATTAACAGAAACATTGCATGTGAGTCATGAAAAATGATATTGAAATCTCACTCATCACTGGTTAGTGCTCAGCTGGAGAACTGAGTCCAGTTTGGAGCGCCAATGGAGAGAAAGGAAGTGGGGAAATTGGCAAGAATCCAGAGGTGACTGACAAAGAGGCTCAAAGGGATGGAATAGAAGCCATGTGAAAAAAGGCTGAAGGAATTGGGTACGTGTCGCTTGGAAAAGAGAAGATTGAAGGGGGACAGGACAATGACCTTGACTGCAATAAAAAAAAAAAAAGATGAAGAAAAGTTGTTCTTTCCTGCCACAGAGTGCCGGAAAAAAGAGAATGGGTTCACACTAGATTAGAGTAGAGCTCAGGAAGAAGGAGCGATGAGGTACCTGTGAATTCAGAGACAGAATTGTCTTCCCTGGGAATCCCCTCAGGTAGCCGTGTCCCACGCCTCTGTCACACCAGCCTCTGCAACAACATCCCACACTGAGAACTGACAGGAGAAGTGCCACATGCAGGAAGGAAACAGCTTTATAATATAGATCCAGGCAATCCCAGTGGGGTTACATGGGTGCAGACAGAAAGCATGAGTCAATGCCTCTCTCCATGTTTGTGCTTCTGTGTTTTTTCTCCATCTGTAGAAGTAAACAGTAATTGAGGGTCCTTTCCAGAGGGAGAGGAGAACTCCTGGGCTCTCTGCTGAGTCCGAGAGGAATTGGCTATTCAGTTTATCTGTTGATTAAGATCAGACTCAAATAGTCAGAACCAAAGTGGTAATCTCGATAGATTCTGACACGCTCTCAAGCCCTGGGAGGGAGGAATAGCTAGCTGACAGGCAGGTGAAGAGAAAGGTGACCGAGGAGAGACCTGGACAGTGCACAGGGCAGTAAGTAAGTAACCATAAGTGGAAAGACAGATCGTTTTTCTGAAGGTTCAGGCCTAAGTGCCAAGTATCCTCCCTATATGCAGATTTCTGCATGATGACAGGAAAACAAACCTCAGCAAATTGCTACGGGCAGACCAAGCTTCCCAGAAAAAAGGCGAAAGATCCATACCTGCAATGGCTGAGATTGGGATTTAACCAAGCCAGAGCCTGTCTGCACCAGGATGTCTGAAGATGATGCTTTGAACAAGAACAGATCTTCGTCCTGGCTCAGACACCGAGAGCGAGAGAGGCACGCGTCAGAGATCCTGGGATGCATCCAGGGATGTAAACAATCTCCTATTCCTGGAGCATCCTTGTAAAGCAGGAGCTCTCAGGAGGAGACACACCTTCTCCAGGAGGTGTCATCTTCATCCCCTGTTCTGCCAAGATCAGGTGCTGCCTGTTCAGTTGTTAGTCTCCCTTTCTCCCCCCCTCCCCCCCCCGAACCAAATCTTTCCCACACTCTATCAAAGAAAAGTCATGAATTAGCTACAGTAACAACACACACCAGCATCAATAGTTTCCCACCAATAAATTCCCCCACCCATCACAATAGAAAACCACCACCCCCACACAATATTTAGTCTGCTAAAACAAACAAGACTGTTTGCAGCAAGACCTAGCCCCTGGGGCATTAATATATCTGTGTATCTTTCACCAGCACTTTTAAAGACTAACACATTTATTTATCTCATGAGCTTTTGAGGGAGAAAATCCCACTTTGTCAGACCCTAAATTTCCCCATCTTTAAAGCATCTGACAAAGTGGGATTTTCTCCCATGAAAGCTCATGCGATAAATAAATGTGTTAGTCTTTAAAAGTACTAGAGGAATCCTTGTTTGTTCTTCTGAACTAAACTAACAAGGCTACCCCTTTGGAGCCTGAGCACAAGAAATGATGATGAATGCCTTGCAGAGCTCCCCAGACTGTTTATACAATATAACACAATTGTGGAAATGAAATAAAGCCCTATCAGGAATGGGAAAGTGTAGCAAAGCACACAAGGAGTCTTGTAGCACTTTTAAAGGAATTTGTAGCAAAGCACTCATCCTGGCCTGCAAGAGTGCCAATTAACCTACCTGAGCGCCAATTGACACACCTGACTAGGAGACAATGCTGAAGCTCACAGATTATCCCGGGTGCTAGCAAGTTTTCACACTGATAATGAATTAATTGCTTCACAAGCCACTTTGCACCAGCCACCTTTTCAAAAGTGATTCAAATATTAACCGAACCAAAGAGCCCTAGGGCACTCTTAAAGCACAAAAGTTAACTCTGCAGGACCTGAATTAAACCTCCCTGCAGGGATTTCCCTAACACCCCTTACACTCCCCCCAAATTCCCCCCCCCCAGTTGTCAGCTAGCAACACAGTGTTATACCAATTGGAAACTGGCCCTCACACACCCCTGTAAATTCCAACACCCCCTAATTTCAATTCCTGGGGAAAGTTCTGCCTCCCTGCCAGGCCGTCTCCTTCCCGCTCACCTGGCTTGAGAAGCCCCCTCTCCACACTTTTTCCCCTTCCCTGGGCCCTGCCCTGCACTTCTCTCCCCCAGCCCAGCACCTGGCCCCAGACCCTCCCCCCCGTGCCTGTCTCCCGAGGCCCCATCTGCCCCATGCCTGGCCCCAAGCCCATCCTCACCTCCGGTCCCAGCTGGCTCCCTAGCCCCTTCCCACACCCCAAGTCTATGCCGGAGCATCCAGCTTCCCAGCCCCAGCAGCACAGGACTTCACTGGAGTGGAGAGCTGCCAGTCGCCACTCGCTCTCTCCCTCACTTTCCTGCCTCTGCTGCAGGACAGGAGATTTGAAAGTGCTCCCTGGCCCGCCCGTCCTCTCCTGGCTCCCCACCCTTCCTGGTCCACCCCTTCCACCCCAACTGACCTGGCCAGAGCTGCAGGGGTGCCCGGAGTCGCTCCTTAGCCAGGCCTCTCCGACTCCCAGCCTGAACATGTGCATGCTCAGAGTGGGAGATTTAAAATACCTTGCTGACCTGGCCCCAGCCCAGCGGCCCCTGGCGCCCCTGAACGTCTGGTGCCCTAGGCAACCGCCTAGGTCGCCTCAATGGTAGGACTGGCCCTGTCTACCTCCCCTCATTTCTAGCCCTCCAGGGCTTTTCACTGGGCCTCAGCCCCAGGAGCTCCCCACCCTGCCAACTCCTATCCCATGTAGTGAGGTGGCTGCTGGATCTGCAGCTGGCTCACTTCTAAACTGCACCAAGGGACCATCTTCACATGCTACTGCTCCATACCATCCAGTTCTTCGCCCGTCTGCTCCACCCAGATACAAAATGGTGGGACCTGATATCACCAGTGGAGGACAAGGACCCCCAGTGGCTCAGTCTTACCCCACCATAACCCCGTAGCCTGCCGGGGACATCGGTTGGCAGCTCCTTCATGGAGCCGTGAGCATGGGTGTGTATCTGGTGAAGTTCACGCCTCATCCTGATACCTGCCCTTTTTTGTGGTGTAAGGGAGACCCACAGCAAAGTGAGGTAATTTGGGGGCCAGAAGTGAGGAATTGGGGTGACCCAGGTACACACTCATCCTGGTTACAGAGGGGAAACATCACAATTGTGACCTCAATAATGTTTCTTTAAAACACAACAGCCAGTTCTCCTGGAATCCTTTCCCCCGCATGTTAGTTTCCCAGGGGATTCTGCACATCTGCTCCCTGAGGGAGTCAAAGTCTGCTTTTCTGAAGTCCAGGGTCTGTATAGTGCTGTTCTTCTTTCTTTCTTCTGTCAGGATCCTGAACTCAACAATCTCATTGTAACTGGTACCCAGGTTACCACTCACGTCTATTTCACCTAACAATTTTTCCCTTTTTGTGAGCAGGAGATCAAGAGAATTTGCTGGTTCCTCCAGCACATGCACCAGGAAGTTCTCTCCAACCAATTCCAGGACTGTCTGTGCTCTGCAATATTCCTCTTCCAATAGATATCAGGTTGATTGAAGTCTTCCATGAGAACTAGGTCCTGATTGGAGATGAACCGTCTGCACCTTCTAAAGATGTGATAGATATGGGGATTCCGTGATCACACAGACATCAATCTTTAGTTACTAAAATCCAAAGGTTTAATAATGAAATAAGCTTCCTTGTTAGAAATCCAGCCCCTTTACCCTGGACATGGAATTTTACTATCCAAGCACAGCTCACAGACTCTCAAGATTGAGCCGAGGGCCACATAAGCACATTACATCTTGCATGCCTGAGTGACGCACAGGTGAAGACACTGCTCATATTCTTCTAAACGTGTCCACAGGAGAAGCTATCTGGGCACAATGAATTTATTTTGTGGTCCATTATGAGAAGTAAGTGTCCTTGGTGAGCCATCAACATAGAGCTGTCTGGCCTTCATGCACCACTATCAGTTGGGGACCGATCGGCTAAGTAGCAGTGCTGTAGAAAAGGACCTGGGGGTTATGGTGGACGGGAAGATGAATATGAGCCAACAGTGTGCCCTTGTTGCCAAAAAGGCCAATGGCATATTAGGCTGCATCAGTAGGAGTATTGCCGGCAGATCGAGGGATGTGATAATTCCCCTCTATTCGGCACTGGTGAGGCCGCATCTGGAATAGTGTCTCTAGTTTTGGGTTCCCCACTACAGAAAGGATGTGAACAAATTAGAAAGAGTCCAGAGCAGAGGGCATGGCAGCTGTTAAGTCGCGCACAGCTCTATGGCTGCGTCTACACTGGTAAATTAAGTCGACTTAAGCTTGGCTTAAGTCGACTTAATGTGCCCTGAATCTACACTACACTTTGCTTAAGTCGACTTAAGCAGCTTGCTTAAGTCGACTTAAGGAAAAGAAAGTCGACTTAATGAAAATTAAGTCGACTTTATTAAACCACCTTTCTACTCGACCTAAGGCTTAATTCGACTTTCTAAAGTCGAATTAAGCCAGTGTAGCCCTGGGGTAGACCTAAGTCGACTGAGGGCTACCCCAGGAGTACACCAATGCCCTCCCTGCCGGGGGGGGGGGCACAGGGGGAGCCTGGCATGCCCCCCAAAGGGCAGGGCATGTGGGCACAGTGTGACACTGATGATCCATTAAGGATACAATGGTTGTATTCTTTATGTCCTCAATGGCTCATCAGGATACTCCCTGGGACCATTCTACCTGGCAAATTCCTAAACATTAAGGAGACAATGGTTGTTCACACCCTCCATCTAAGACATTTCTCCAGAATGACACAAGTTAAAGTATGGATATAACATCAAATTCTTAACTTCTAATCCAAATAGAATTCCTAGACATAAACTATGTAATCATTCCCAGCAAATTACTACCTTTCTATTGATACCAAACATGACATAGTTCCTATGGATTATAGCATTTATGAGATATCCATAGAAAATAATATCATAAATGCTTCCCTAAATCCAGACAGTGTCACACACAGAGCTCTGCCCTGCCAGGGTCCCTGTCCCCCTTTGCCCCATTGTACACAGTGGGTGCTCCCCCCCGCCACCGTGGACCTACCCAAGGTCCCCCTAGTCCCACAAAGTCGACCTAGAGCATCCAGTTCTAGGTCGACTTTGTAAGTTCTCCTTTAAGTTGACTTTAATTTTAAGTGTAGACACACTAAGTCGACTTAGTTAAAGTCGACTTAAAAGTGCAAGTGTAGACATAGCCTATATGTAAAACAGACGTGATTTCTATTTCTAAGGGCTAACAAATTTTGTGGATAAAGTAACTGGAGAGAGGTCACAGACTTAAATCATTGTAAATTGTTTGACCTAGTAGCATGTGCTATTCAGATTAATAAACTATCTCCAGACGGAATTACTGATCTCTGATCTATTAGCAATTGCCCTGTGTGTCCGCAGAAAGTGTTCATTTTTCTCCATATCTTGTCTGCTAGCTATTTATGCCTTTGAGGCATTGACAGGCTATCAGAACCTACGGAGATCTAGCCATTATCCCTGGTTTTCTGACTAATTGACTATAATGTTTAAATATACACGTGCATTGAACAACCAGTTCTTCTCTGACTCTTCAGAGGTCCTGGGAGTTCTCCTCCCCCTTTGGGAAGGACCTTTAATTACTGTTTACTCCTTCAGATGGATAAAGAACACAAAGTGCAGACCTGGAAAGAAAGCCATTGGCTGGTATCTCCTGTCTGCAGCCTCAGAACCCAACTGGGATTTCCCAGACCTATTTTATATATCCTTTTCCTTCCTGCCCAGGGCATGTCCCGTGTTGGTTCTCAGTGTGGGATGTTGTAGCAGATGCTGATGTGATAGATACGGCTATCTGACGGATTTCCCAGGGAGGACACTTCTGTCTCAGAATTTACAGGTACTCCTTCACTTCTTCTTCTTGAGATTAACATTAAACCTGACACGCTATAGTTTGAACCCATTGTCCCATATAATGCCCTCGGTGGTAGGAGAAAACAGCTTTTCTCCATCATTTTATTGCAGCCTTGCAATTATCTAAAGACGGTTGTCATGTCCCCACAACAGTCTCTCCCCCCCCCAAAGTACATATACTGAATTCCCTCAGCCTTTGCTCATACAGCTTCTCTTCCATCCTCTAGAGTTTTGCCAATTTCTCCACATCCTTTCTATACATTGGTGATCAAAGCTGGACTCAGTACTCCAGCTGAGGCATACATAAGCTCCAGTGTAAGTAGCATGAGGTCGATGGAACAATACCTCCCTTCATCTGTCGGTCGGCACAGGGAGGGTCTACACTGAAGTGTTTGAATTGTGGAGTAGCCCTGATGAATATATTGCAGGAAAGCACACAGCCTCATGTGAAGACATGAAGAGTTGGGGGATCCACCATGTCCCTTCAACTTTGTTCCAACCATGCATCACCCTCAGTGTTAAATCTTTGGTTCTTTTCTCAGCTAGAATTTATTGGGTTTCAGCTTCCAGGTAAAGGGTCTTGCTCTCTCTTTCCATGATTCATTAAAGAGCCTCTTATTAGCCAGAATCTTATCCTCATGAAAGTACCTTTACAAAGAAGTCTCCTCTTGTCTTTCTGCTAAAATAAATATATTAATCTCTCTAAGTCTATCTCTATAAGGTATTTTCCCCATGCCTTCAGCCATTATTGTGGCTCTTTTTGGCACCATATGCACATTTCCAGCACATTAGAAATTGACTTAATATTCCAGTATCAGTGTCCCCAATGCCATGTTCAGATAAAAAAATCTTTCCCCACCTCCCACTCACTGCTCCCATTTGTGCATTCAAGGATCACATTAGTCCTTTTCGCCACAGCATCAAAATAAGAGCTCATGAGTTGGTTTTCCACTATGACCCCTAAATCCAATGCAGGGTTATTGCTTTCCATTAAAGAGTCCCCCATTCTATTGGTAGGGCCTACATCCCCTCTTCTGAGACAATAGCTTTGTATTTGGCTGTGTTGAACATTTTTCTTTCAATGGGCCCAATTTACCAAACAATCAGATCCATCAGCATGTCTGCCCTTTCCTCTGCACTTTAACAACTCTGCCAACCTTTGAGTTATCTACAGATTTTACCTGGAATGATTTTATATTTATTTCTGATGAAAATGTGGAATAGCATCGTGCCTGGAACTGCTCCCTGCAGAACCCCACTAGACACCCCCCATTCATTGACAGTGGTCCATTTCCAATTGCTTTCGGAGATCTGTCCTGTAGCCAGTTTTAGTCCTTTGAACGTGCACCCTTTTGCTATTGATTCGTGTTACTGTTTTTATCTGTGTTCTGCCCTACTAAAACAAATGTCCCACAGAACCCAAAGTCTGCTGTATCTGCGTAGTTCCCTTCATCAACCAAACTTGTACTCTCATTAAAGGATGAAACTGTGTTTATTTTGAAGACCTATTTTGCATGTAACCTGTTGATTTGCAAATATATATATATTCCTATGCTTTAATTTTATTTTGATTACTTCCCATATCAGCTTTTCCATTGTTTTTCCCAGGATTGATGTCAGGCTAACCAACCTATGATTATCAGAGTCATTCCACTCGTCCATTTGAAATGTTCACAAACTATAAGCACTCTTCTAGACTTCTGGAATTTCCACAGTATTTTGAGATTTATTAAATATTTATATATTTGCGCCGGAGGATTTCCTTTGCCATGCTTTTATTCACTGGTTCAAGTTTTCAAGGCCTGTTCTTTTATAAACGTTTATTTTGTAGTAAATGCTTTTTAACATCGTCCTTGATTGTTAACGGACTGGAAAATATTAAGGAGTTCTGTGGCACTTTTAAAAGACTCACAAATGTATTTATCACATGAGCTTTTGAGTGCACAATTCCAATTAGGATTGAGCCCACGAAAGCTCATGTGATAAATAAATGTGTTAGCTTTCAAAGTACCCCAGGACTCCTTGTTTGTTTTGCTGAAATAGACTAACATGGCTACCCCTTTGGAAAGTATTAGCATTCTTTCTCTGTCTGGTAATTGGCTCGTACCTTTGCTGTTATATCTTTTGTTCTTAGTTTATTTAGTAACCTCCTTTTTTATTCTTAACTCTGACAAACTTGGATTGTTCCCTGATGTCTTAGACAACCCTTGTTCATGTTAATATTTTCTCAGTTGAATTACATGCTATCATTTCCCCCTTTTCCCCATTTCTTTTCTATTGTTCTCCATCACACATTCCTTTTTTTGTGTCTTCTCTGAGCTAATCAGTCCCAGATTTTTCAGTATCTCCATATAACTGTTTCCCCCATTCCTATAGCCTGTCTCTAATTTAATTATTAAATTAAATTCCTAATACAATTTAGGAAAGATATCAGATCTTATATACTCTAAGGTCAGAAGGGACCAATGGATCATCTAATTAACATTCAGCACATTGCAGGGCACAGACCCTCACCTAACACCTCCTTAAAGAAATCTTTAACCTATGATTAATTTATTAAAGACCTCACTCAAATCACGATTTAAAAACTTTAAGGCACAGAGAATCCACCAGCAACTGAGTCATGCCCCATGCTACAGAGGAAGGCAGAGAAACCCCCAGCTTTGCCAATCGTCCTTGGGGGAAAATTCCTTCCCAATCCCAATATGGTGATCTGTTAAACACTGAGCATATGGGCAAGACTCATCAGTCAGACACTAAAGAAAGAATTCTCTGTAATTACTCAGAACCCACTACATAAATCATCCCATTGGCATATCTATTATCAAGAATCAAAGATCAGCCAATTATGAAACTAGGGTGTCCCAATATACCATCCCCTCCATGAATTTGTGAACCTCAGTTTTGAAACCAGCTAGATTTTTTGCTCCCACTGCTCCCTTTGAGGACTTTCCCAGAACTTCACTCTGATGGAGAAATACCTGCATCTAATTTCAGGATTAAACTTCCTGGTGGCTAGTCTATATCCATTAGTTCTTGTGTCTATATTGGCGCTGAACTCAAATAATTCTTCTCCCTCCCTGGTATTTATCTTTCGGATGTATTTATACAGAACAATCATATCTTCTCCCAACCTTCTTTTGGTTATACTAGACAAGCCAAGCTCTTAAGTCTCCTCTTATAAGGCAGGTTTTCCATTCCTCAAATCATCCTTGCTGCCCTTCTCTGCACCTGTTCCAATTTGAATTCATCTTTTTTAAACATGGGGACCCAGACTTGCACACAGTATTCCAGATGAGGTTTCACCAGCACCTTGTATAATCATAGAATCATAGGGCTGGAAGGGACCTCATGAGGCCATCTAGTCCAACCCCCTGCTAAAAGCAGGACCACTCCCACTGAATCACCCCAGCCAGGGTTTTGTCTAACCAGGCCTTAAAAGTTTCCAAAAATGGAGATTCCACCACCTCCCTAGATAACCCATTCCAATGCTTCACCACCCTCCTAGTGAGAAAGTCTTTCCTAATATCCAACCTTGACCTCCCCAGCTGTAATTTGAAACCATTGCTCCTTGTTCTGTCCTCTGTTACCCTCGAGAACAGCCTAGCTCCCTCCTCTTTGGAGCACCCCTTCAAGTAGTTGAAGGTTGCTATCAAATCTCCCCTCAGTCTTCTCTTCTGTAGACTAAATAAGCCTAGTTCCTTCAGTCTCTCCTCATAAGTCATGTGCCCCAACCCCCTAATCATTTTTGTTGCCCTTCGCTGGACTCTTTCTAATTTGTCCACATCCTTTCTGTAGTGGGGAGCCCAAAACTGGACACAGTAATGGTACTAACACCTCCTTATTTCTACTGGAAATACCTCACCTGATGCAGCCTAGCACCGCAGTAGCTTTTTTCTCCGCCACATCACACTGGTGGCTAATAGTCATCCTGTGATCGACCAATATCCAGATGGTTTTTCTCCTCCTCTGTCACTTCCAAATGATGAGTTCCCAGTTTACAGCAAAAGTTTTTGTTATTGGTCCCTAAATGCATCACCTTGCACTTTCCACTTCAAAATGTCATCATATTTCTATTACTGTAGTGTGTGATATCCTGATTGTTCTCTGCATTGGCATTACCTCCCAACTTTGTATCATCCACAAACTTTATTAGCACACTCCCAAATTTTGTGCCTAGGTCAGTAATAAAAAGATAAAATAAGATTGGTTCCACGGCTGATCCCTGAGGAACTCCACTAGTAACCTCCCCCCAGCCTGAAAGTTCACCTTTCAGTATGATCCATTGTAGTCTCCCCTTTGTAAAAGTAGTTCTTTATCCAACTTTTCATTTTCATATGAATCCCCATATTTTCCAATTTAAGAAAAAATTCCCCATGCTGAACCATATGTAATTAAATTAGCTCCATCACATTCCCTTTGTCTAAAATATCTGTTATCTTCTCAAAAAAGGAGATCAGGTTGATCTTACACAATATACCTTCTGTAAAGCCATGTTGTATTTAATCTTAATAAACGTTAACCTTAGATTTTTTAACTACTTTCTCTTTCACATATTTTTCCAAGATCCTGCATACTAGGTCAAACCAACAAGACCATAGTTACACAAATCACTTTTGTCCCTTTCTTAAAAATAAGAACTATGTTGTTCTGGGGACTGTCTGTGTTCCTTGCCTTGGCCTTCATGTGCCCTGTGAACTCTGGATCCAAAAATGCAAAGCTAGAATTGTTAAACTTGACGCTGTTGGCACCAGACCTGAACCCACAGATGTTGTTTTACAGCATCACTAAATTTATTTTAAATAAAACTAAAAGTCTACATGCCACCCCCTGAGAAGAGCTGCCCCTTGTGCACATAGCACCTCATTTTAGTACTCTCTCTCCATCCAGGCATTTGTATTGTGACCATCACTCAAGATTCTGGGTATATTTAAGAATTCACAGGACCTGACAATAAATGCAGGAGACACTGTTCTTCCTCAGAGTTGGACACCTTCTCCCCTACACCATGTCAGATTCCAACACAACCCACTTCATCAACCCCTCCTACTTCATCCTACTGGGCATTCCTGGGCTGGAGGCAATTCATGGCTGGATCTCCATCCCCTTCTGTGTCATATACACCATAACCCTCTTGGGAAACTTCATTATCCTGTTCGTTGTGATGATGGAAAAGAGCCTCCACGTACCCATGTACTATTTCTTCTGCATGCTGGCTGTCATAGACCTCGTCCTCTCTACGGCCATCCTGCCCAAAATGCTGAGCATCTTCTGGTTCAATTCCAGGGAGATAGATTTCAGTGCCTGCCTCACCCAGCTCTACTTCATTGATTGCTTTACAGTGATGGAGTCTGGGATCTTTGTGGCCCTGGGTTTGGATCGTTACGTGGCCATCTGTGATCCCCTGAGACATTCCACCATCCTGACAAACACTGTTGTAGCGAAGATCAGCCTGGCTGTGCTATTGCGGGGCACCTTGCTCATACTGCCCCATCCTTTCCTGGCAAGCAGGCTGCCCTATTGTAGAACCAACGTCATTGCCCACATGTACTGTCAGCACATAGCTGTGGTGAAGTTGGCCTGTGCCGACATCCGCACGAGTAGCTACTATAGTCTTTTGGTGACATTCTTAGTCAATGGTCCGGATGTGAGTTTTATCACCTTCTCCTATATTCAGATCCTCAGGGTCATTTTTCGACTCCCCACAAAGAATGTCCAGCTGAAAACTTTTGGCACCTGCGGCTCCCACCTCTGTGTTTTGTTAGCCTTTTACATTCCACGTCTCTTCTCTGCCCTCGCACGTCGGCTTGACCACAATGTTCCCCAGCATTTCCAAGTCATCATTGCCAATATGCACCTCCTGGTGCCTCCCATGCTAAACCCCATCATCTATGGGGTGAGGTCCAAAGAGATCCAGGACAGACTGCTCCAGTTCTTTACCCTTAAAAGGACCTAAAGATTTCTTCTGGTGCCCTGACTCTCGGACTGAGCTCCATGGAGAGCTGGCTCATGACCTTCTGAGGGGCCCTACTTCTTCGATCACTTACAGGATGGTCACACAGACGTTAGAGCCTTCCTGATCCTTTGAAAATACAGCAACTGGGTGGGACATAGGTACAGAAGAAACTGGGGGAGGAGAGAAATTCAAATGCAGACGAAGAGATTCTGGTTGCAGGGCTACGGCAATAGAGAGATGGACTCCAGATGGAGGGGAAGTCATGAGGTGCAAGAGGTGGATTCCAGACACACTGTTGAGCTCTGAGAAAACCGCCAAGAATGTTGCAGGCTGGTGACGGCACTAACGGAGGGAATAGCATGCTGGGGTTATATTATTTTTACCTAAACTGGGGTATCTCAGGTCCTGTGCAAATAGATATGTTGCACTGCAACTGAAGTCTCCTCTACAATCTTTGTGCCACTCTTGTGTCCCAGTTTTTCCTGTCTGACTCAGCCCATCAGTGTGTTTTTAAAGTCTGGACCACACTTCATTTCTGGTTCCCTCTTCCATGGAGGTTCCATTCTGTCCAAGTCCCCTTCACTGAGACGCTTGAAAAAATACAGTGACTCCTTTCCTCTGCCCGGGCAAGGTTGCATTAGGTGTTGATTGTCTTTAATGACCAACCTGCTTATAGACAGAGGCCTGCACGCCAGGCCCCCGGCCTCCTGTCCCTTAGTAGGAGGGTGATCCCAGATACTAGGATTCAGATGGTTCACACAATTTAATGTGATTGAATGAGTTGTATATAGGCTGATTCCCTGAATTGTTACTCTGACACAGCACACACCAGGGAAGGCTTTGATGTCTCTTTGACTGTCCTGAAAGGCTATGTCTACACTTAGTGATTTAGCTTGACTTAAATAAATCGACTTTAATAAGTCGACTTTAAGTTGACCTTATTAAGTTGACTTAGAGAGTCCACACAGAACTCATAAGTTGATTTAAGCTGGGCCTTACTAACTCGACTTAGAGTCTATACTAGACTCTCTAAGTCGACTAGTTAGGTCCAGGGAGAGCCAGCAAGCCCCGGACCGCTTGGCTCCCTTCTGGTCAGGACTGCTCAGGTCCTGGGCAGAAGGGAGACCTTCTAGCCGGGACCGAGTGGTCCCGGCTAGAAGGAAGTCGGCAGCTCCCCTCTCCCTGGGACTCCCGCGGGTCCCAGCAAAAGGGGAGCCACCGTGTCCTTCTTGCTGGGAGCCGCGGGGGTCTGGCTAGAAGAGAGCGCAGGCTTCCTTCTGCCAGGACCCCAGAGGTCTGGGCCAAAACAGAGCCCTGTGGCTCCCTTCTGGTTGGGACCATGCTCCAGCTCCCGGGAAGCCTCCGGAGGCTTCCTGGGAGCTGGAGGGCAGCCATGCCGGCAATTGCCCTTTTTGCTGGGACCCGCGGGGGTCCTGGAGAGAAGGGAGCCGGGAGAGCCGCCTGCCCCTCCTCGGCCCAGCAGAGCCAGCCGTGCACTGGCTGGCTCTGCCTGGACGAGCTAGGAGCAGCTTCTCGGTCCCGCCACATCCAGCTGGCACGCGACTGGGTCTGCCGGGACCAGTCACCCGCGTCCCCGGCTCTCCAGCCAGGGTTCCAGAGGGGAATCCCCTCCCGCTGAAGCCGTGGCTGGGGATCCCTTCTCCCCAGGACCGTGGTTCTCCTGGCAGGGAAGCCGCAGGTCTGGGGAGAAGGGAGCAGGGGTTCCCCAGGACAAGGCAGCCACAGTGGCTCCCATCTGCCAGGGAACCATGTGGTGCTCCATTGTCCCCACTGCCCTAAGTGAACCAAGTGAACAGACCCAGCCAGTGGAGGCAAAGCTCACACTAACAAGATGATTGGGGGTGGGAGAGAGGTGTGATGGAGTCCACCGGGAGCAGGGCTCTGGATCCACTCGGGATGCAGCCAGACAAACTTTGAGACTTGGAGTCCCTTTGGGAGGACCCCTCGCATTGCCCCACATGAAGTGAAGACAACACCTGACTCCAGCAATGGAGTATTCAGCACCCATTTCTCCTGAGCTCCTCTTGTGGTATCTCTACAGGGGATGACTGGGGAGCTCTTCCACACCCCCAAAAGGGCCTTGTACCCACCTCTCAATCAGGAGAGACTCCCAGCCAGTGAGGGAGTCTGGAGGGTGTATTAGTTCTCCAGATCACCGGATTAATTAGAATTTCAGCAGTGACCAGCTGGAAAGCCCAGATCCCATACTCTTGGGTCCTTCAGTCCTGGGCCCCAAAAGGGGAGTGGGCTTTTCCAGCCAGCCACTGCCCTGAACTGTCCTCTCACCTCTCCCCGGTCCTTTCTTTGGCCACTCCTCCTGGTCTCCACCTGCCACAACCTGTCACAGCTCTTTGAGGAAGAGCAGGGGGGGGGGCAGCCAGATCTGCGTAACTGTGACTGCAGATGGGACCGCTGTCCTCCAGGGGCCTCTGCAGAGATCACACACCCAGAACCCACCACCATAATACATGAGCAACATATGAGGGAAACTGAGGCACACCCACAGCAGTTAGTGAAAACCCCAAGACTATCTCCACTTCCTCACAGTGTGGTGTCTACATAGCCCATGAGAGAAACTTGCTCTGAATTTTGGTTTATGGACGACTCCATCACAAATGTTCTCTGGCTGGTGACCTTGAGGGGCTGAACCAAATGCAACAAGTCACTGAATGAATCGCCCGTCCATGATCTTGCTGCATTAGAGCAGTGTGTCGAGGGAGGTCTTTTCTGACAGCTAGTGATGACCTGGTGATGACCAGCCCACTATCGACGCTAGCTGAGGAATAACGGGTTATCGCTGCTATCCAGCTGTCCAGGCTGCCCAGACAGGCAGGCGCATCCTCACTCTCCATCTGCCTCCTTGCAAAGAAGTGTGGTGAGATCGGAAACAATTAAAGCTCATTTACATACAGATCAGACAGGGATGGGGCACACTGGAAAAACAGCCCATGGTCATCCTGCCTCTTGAAAGAGGGCCACTGAATGGCGTCAGATATAAGCAGACAGAAGCCATCTTTGACCTTCTTCGCTAGCAGACACTAGGGAATGGCGCTCCTGCCAGCAGAGAAAGATGGGTCCTTCAGCCGATGGGGGGTGTTGCGGTCTCTGGAACTCAATAAACGTGAGGAACACATTTAAGCAAAGCTCTTTCCCCTAGGGAGACCAAGAAATCCAGCCTCCTGTAGCTCTGTGGAAGGTGTTGATGGTGGGGACGTCACCGTGGCTGGGGAAAGGCTGGCTGGTGACAAAGGCTGGATACGGCTACGTTGAGTGTTAGACCTTTAGACGTGTTTCATTTTACTCGAGACTCTTTCTAACATCATTCCTTACACTCTAACCCACTGACTCTACCGTCCCTTTTGGCAATACGTTGCTTTCATATTTCCGGCTCAGTGCTGGGTTTGCAGAGAGGGGAGATTCACCCCAGCTCACTGAACAAGCTGTGGCATGCTTAAAACTGAAAACAAACCCTGGGATTTCTCTGAGTTGTCCAAGAATGGGTGGGACATTGTTGATCACACAGTGTGTGGGGAAAATGTGGGGCTGTGTCTGTGCTGCAGTCCCCTGGCTGGTTGCAAACCAGAGAGGGGCTGCTGGTCTGAGCTGCTGAGCCCACACACACTCAGGACACCACCCGAGGTCAGCATTCACTGCATCCAGGGTTACAGACATTGACTCCTCCAAAGCTGCGCTGTACCCCAGAACATGGCAGTGGGGGCTGCTGGGTAGAGGCTAACACAGAGCAGGAGATCCAGCCATGACTGGCGTTGGCCAGCTGCCGAGACAGAACTGCTGGGCCTGCGTGCAGCTGCTACTGTTGACCGAAGGCTGTGCAGTCCCTGGGTGTTGTCCCACTGCTAGGGCCGGGGTGTTCGTCTGTAGGCTGAAATCAGGTCAGGCAATGATGTGCGTTTCTCTCTGACTAGTGCCAGGGCTGATGGGGACGGGCCCAGGTGCATAGATTTAGAGAGAGACGAGCACTCTGGTTTCAGGAGATCAGCCTAGGCCTGGGCAGTCACTCACCACGTCAGTGCCCAGTGTGGGTTAGGAGCAGGTGCTCCTGTGCCTGGCTCACCTGTACCCATGCTGATCAGTACACGAGGGGCAGCCCCTCCCCGGCCATGGGGGTTTCCACAGGGGTCCCAGGTAGAATTGGGGCCCATTGTGCGGGGCGCTGCACAGACAGTGAAAGAGATGCCTTCCCTCACGTGGTCCATGGGTCTCAAGGGCAGAAGGGACCTTTCTAGTCTAGTCCGACCCCCAACAAAGCATCGGCCAGAGAATTGTCCCCAGGTAATTCCTGGAGTGAAGCTTTTACACACACTGAGCTTGGGGCCCCGGAGTGCTGGGCTCTGCACCGACACACGGGGACAGACGGACCATCCCCTGCAGGCCAGACACTCAGACAAAGCGGCTGGAGAGGGCAGGATCACACCCCATTTACGGGGAGGGCTGAGCCCAGAGCAACGCTGGGACTGGTCCAAGGTAACTGGGGAGTCTGGGGACTGATCTCGCATCTCCTGGGTCCAGCACCACGCCGTCGGCACAAGGCCAGCAGTCACTGGTCCCTCCCAAATCCTGAGGCTGGCAGGGAAGCTGGCTGGGGCCTTGGGGCAGTCTGGGGGTAGGCAGGGGAAGGGGCTGGGCAGTGTAGGGTGTGACTGTGAGCCCCTGTTTAGCACCTTTTGGGAGCAACACCCTAGACAGGATAATCTCCTTTGAAGGGCTGGAGAGCCGGGGGTCTAGAGTGAGGAAGTGACTTGTCCCAAGTCCCCAGCGAATCCGTGGCAAAGCTGGAACTCTTCACGCCCAGCTCCCTGGAGAGAGAGTGCCAGGTGTCTGTGCTCCTGCCTGGCCCATCCAAACCAGGTCTGGATGAGACGAAGGAAGGGACTGGCAGCTGGGGGCTCCTGGGCTTTGTCCCACTGGGATGTTGTTTCTCCAGAAGGGCTCCAGGCAACTTCACAAACTAGGAACAGGGGCTGATGTACCCACCTCGGGGGGTGACATGGCGGCTGTTTAGCAGTGCACAGCTCCTCTGTCGTACGTAACTTAGAACAGGACAGGAAAAGAATTTCTTCTAAAACAAGTTGTTCATGTCATGGGTTCAGCACAATGCTGCTTCCATTCCTGATGTGAATCTCTGGGCACAGCACAGCTGGATACAAGAAGAAGAAGAATGTTATATCCAATGAACAGTGCAGGGTGACTCAGTTTACCCAGCTTGAATTTTGGCCTTTGAGTTGTGGACTGATGGAGAGGAAAGAGTCATCAGCAAAATATATCTGACATCTCAAATAGCTGGATTCTTTTCTTTCCTTACGTGACAACAAACATGGTGCATAAAGGTAACTGGGGAGATATCATTGACTTTGGCCATTGAAAGATCCCTATGTGTCTGCAGAACCCTCCCAGGGTTCCTGGCACAGCACGAGCCTGGCGTGCCCACCCACAGGGCAGAACACAGCCCTGCCCACCCCACTCCTGCACCCTGCTCCTGACCTCCTCAGCCCCCATGTAGCCAAGCACAATGGGGAAGGTGCTGAGCTCTCTTCCTCTTTTAAAGGGGTTGCTGGGGCAGGGGGGCACCTCTCGGGTGCCACATGCCACACTTCCCACCATGAACCACTCCTAGGTCCATTGAGCCCCTGCCAGTCGACTTAAGCATCAAGTGTAGACGCTCTAAGCTGATTTAGCAAAGTCGACTTATTTTGACAAATGTAGACATAGCCTATGTGTCTGCAGAAAGTGCCTGTGTGTCCCCTCCATCATGTTTTTCTAGGTAAGTCTGTCTGCTAGCCGTCCATCCACCCATCGCAAACAGTGACAGGGTATCAGACCCTATGGAGAACTAGCCATTATCCCTGCTTTTCTTACTAATGGACTATAAAGATTAATTATACATGATCACATTGAGCAGCCAATTCCTCTCTGACTCAGCAAAGAGCCCAGGAGTTCTCCCTTCCCTTTGGGAAAAACCCTTAATTACTGTTTACTCCTACCGAAGACTGAAGGACATATAAACACAGCCATGGAAAGAGAAACATTGGCTGGTGTCTCCTGTCTGACAGCAGTCTTGGGTCCCCACTGGGATTGCCCAGAGCTGTTTTCGTCCTGCCCGGGACACTTCCCTTCTGTTGGCTCTCGGCATGGGATGTCGTTGCAGATGCTGGTGTGACAGAGGCGAGGTCCATGACTACCTGAGGGGGGTTCCCAGAGAAGACACTTCTGTCTCAGAATTCACAGGTACCACTTTGCTTGCTGTGAAGCGTTCTGCTCTCCAAAGACAGTGCAAGGTGGGAAGGAGAGGTTAGAGAACAAGTCTATGGTCCTTTCTTCTCTGCACAGCCCTTAGCCATCCCTGGGCTATTTCCAGAGGTGATGAGTTTACTCCAATATAATTCCCTTGTCCAGTATTGTCTAGTTTGCTGTGCCCCCTGCCCTCTTCCCCCCCCCACCCCCCTCCCCCGGCTGATACCCAGAGGGCAGGATCTGAATAAAGAGCTCAGCAGTCATCTCCGAGTTAATGCACAGACTCCCCTCCTCCACTCACATTGCAGGGCTATGGCTGTAAAGGGGAAGGGGGGGGGGCGGGGAATGGTGGGACTGTTACCTCACTCTTTTCTGCCTGAAACTTTCCAATAATCACTGAGCCAGAAGCAGACAGCCAGAGTGAGAAACCTTAGGTCAAAGGGTTCAAGTGTGGCAACCTTGAAAGCACCTGAGGATTAAGATTTTTGTAAGCGATAATGGCAGACGACCTTCACTCATGGGTGTGACCCCAATGGACACAACAGGTCAGAAACCCGCTCAGCTGAGCTCTTTGCCCCAACGAGATCTGTAGCAAGGAGTTCCACAAGCCAAGTATGTAGCATGGACAAAATTATCTTTTATCCATTTTAGATTTACAAAATTTCAGTGTCATGGAATGTTCCATTTTATGTGCTCAGAAACAGTAAAGAGAGTGACTAATGCACTTTCCTTATTGATAGGGTTAAAGTCCAGAAGGAACCCACTTTTATTGAGCCCGATCACTTGCTTTTGACTATGGCCTGCTCTACACTAAGATTTTACATTACAGAGTCATAGAACTACAGGGTTAGAAGGGACCACAAGGGTCATCTAGTCTAAGCCCCCTGCAATGATGCAGGATTTCCATTGTCTAAAACACCCAAGAGAGGTGACTATCCAACCTCCTTTTGAAAACCTCCAGAGAAGGAGCTTCCACGACCTTCCAAGACAGTCTATTCTATTGTTATACTGTTCTTACAGTGAGGACATTTTTCCTGAAACTTAATATAAATTTGGAGTGCTGAGATTTGAACCCACGGCCTCTTGTCCTGTGGCAAGACAAAACATATTTTCTCCATATTTTTATAGCAGCCTTTAGGTATCTAAAAACAGCTTTCATCCACTCTTTTCCACTCTGTTCCTTCCACCTTCACTCATGTATCTTCCATTACATCCCATTGAGCATTTTTTTTTACTCATCTCTAGATCCTTGCCAGGTTCTTCACATCCTTTCTAAAGATTGGTGACCAAAATTAAACAGAGCATCATAGAATCATAGAATCATAGAGTTGGAAGGGACCTCACGAGGTCATCTAGTCCAACCCCCTGCTAAAAAGCAGGACCACTCCCCCTAAATCACCCCAGCCAGGGTTTTGTCTAACCGAGCCTTAAAAATCTCCAAAGATGGAGATTCTACCACCTCCCAAGATAGCCCATTCCAATGCTTCACCACCCTCCTAGTGAGAAAGTTTTTCCTAATATCCAACCTTGACCTCCCCAGCTGTAATTTGAAACCATTGCTCCTTGTTCTGTCCTCTGTTACCCTCGAGAACAGCCTAGTTACCTCCTCTTTGGAGCAACCCTTCAAGTAGTTGAAGGCTGCTATCAAATCTCCCCTCAGTCTTCTCTTCTGTTGACTAAGAGTACTCCAGCTGAGATCTAGCCAGTGGCTGAGTAGAGTGCTACTAACACATCAAGTGACTTACATGGTGTACTTCTGTTAATGCAACCCAAAACTACATTTTCTTTTTTTGCAATAGCAAAGAAATCCACTCTGTCAGAGATACGTATACGAAGTGAAACTCCAGTGTAGGCAGCATGAGGTTGGGGAAGAATTCTCTTTAGGTCAGTGAAAGAGTTCTTCCATTGAGTTATCGACTACTTGGCAGGGAGGTGGATTACCTATGCTAAGGGGAGAACCCCTCTATTCAGCGAATGTAATGTGACACTGAAGTGTTAAAGCTGAGCCACTATACATTTTTAAGGGTAGAAAAGCCCTCAAGAATATCTTCCAGAAAAGAAGAGAGTCTGGCCTGAAAACACGAAGACCCCCTCTAATTTTTCAGCATCTCTTTGAAATGAGGATACTGGAACTGGATGTATATTCCAGTATCAGTTGCCCTAATGCCACATACAGAGATAAAATCTTTCCCCTCCTCCCACTCACTGCTCCCATTTTGACATCCAAGGATCACATCAGTTCTTTTTTGCCAGAGCATCACACGAGGTGAGTTTTTTATCTATGACCCCTAAATCCTTTTCAGGGTCAGTAGCTTCTGTCTGTTGGCCAGGCCTGCATTCTCTCTTCTCAGCTGACTGTTTTGGCTTTGGCTGTATTAAAACATTTTGTTTAAAAGGGCCCAGATTGCTAAATAGTCCAGACCCATCTGTGTGCCTGCCCTGTCCTCAGCACTTTAACCGCTCTGCCAAGCTTGGTGTCATCCACAGATTTTACCTGGAATGATTTTAAATTTACTTCCAGATCACTGATGAAAATGTCCAAATACCGTCAGGTCTGAAACTGGTCCCTGCACACCCTCCATAGACACCCCCCCCCCCCCCCCCCCCCCCCCAGAACAAGGGCCCCCGTCAACCAGTTGGCTGGGATCTTGTCATTACCCAGTTTTAGAAATTTTAAAATGTTCTGCTATTATGCACTATTTTTTTATCTGAATGTTTCCCCTGCAAAATCAAAAGCATCACAGAAACCGATGTCTGTTGTATCTGTTTATCCATGTTTCCTGCATCAACCAACCTTGTACTCTCATTAAAGGATGAAATCAAGTTTATTTGAGAAATCGCTGTTCTATGATCCCCATTGCATACCACTCATTATATCCTTAACATTGTATTTCAATTCAGTTCATTCCCATATAAGATTTTCCTTTGTTTTGCCCAAGAATACCTGATGCCGTAAGATTTTGGACAAAGATGCACCAAGTGGTATAATTATGAAAAAAAAAAATACCTGAAGATTAATTTTAAAATCCCCAAATTCTGTAGAAGCATATTTCTCTCTACCGTGGACTTTAACAACAGGGACAAGTAGCACAGTAGTGCTAATGAGACTAAAAGGAATTAGACCCAGCCTCTAGTCAATGAGGTACCCCAAGTTGCTAGAGACCAGACCAATAAAAGAGAAAAAAAGGTTCATGTTTTCATGGATCTGAGCCAAATGTAGGTTTAGCCACAGATGGTAGTATAAAAAGGTGACCAGACTGGGAAAATTGAGCTTACAATGGGAAAATTCCAGCAGGAAATATCCCGCTACGGACATTCAGTTCAGAAGACACCATAACACTAGCTAGGCAGGGTGGAGTCTGTCTGTACCTTTATCTGGTGTGTGGATAGATCTAGGAGTTGTATTTGATGTGACGTTCCTAACATTGGCTATGTCTACACTTGTTAATTTAGGTCGACTTTAGCTTAAATTTGTTAAGTTGACTTAGCATGTCCACACCTAAATTTTAAGTCGACTTAGGGGGGAACTTACAAAGTCGACCTAGAGCTTCCACACTGGGTGCCTAGGTCGACTTGTAGGGGCTAGGTGGACCTGGGACAGGTCCATGGTGGCAGGGGGGGCACCCCTTGCCAAATGCCAGGGGGCTCAGCCTTTGCCCCATTGTACCTGGGTACAATGGGGCAAAGGGGGACAGAGACCCTGGCAGGGCATAGAGGCAGGGTGGGCAGGGCTCTGCCCTGCCCTGTGGGGTGGGGCATGCCAGGTTCCCCCTGTGCCACTGCCCCCTGGCAAGGAGGGCAGTGGGGGAATCCTGGAGAGCCCTAAGTCGACTTAGAGTCGACTTAGGGCTACTCTGTGTCCACACTGGCTTATGTCGACTTTAGAAAGTTGACTTAAGCCCTAAAATTGACTTTAAACGAGGTTTAACAAAGTTGATTTAATTTTCCTTAAGTCGACTTAAGCAGCTTCCTTAAGTCAACTTAAGGAAAATGTAGTGTAGACGCAGAGTAAATTAAGTCGACTTTGTTGGTAACAGTTGGTAACAGTCATGAAATGTTTGAAAGACATTGGACCTTGTTCCTGTGACTCTTTGTTCCTCGCCTTGGTCTTCCTGTGTCTGTGTGAGCTCTGGATTAAAAACAGGTAGAGATATCTTTGTTGAACTTGAGGCTGCACCCACCAGAGCTGAACCCACAGGTGTTGTATGACAATATCACAAAACTGGCTTTAAAGAAAAATAAAAGGCTACATGCTTCCATCTGAGAAAAGCCGCCCTTTGTGCATATAGCTCCTTATTTTAACACTGACTTTCCATCCAGGCATTTCCACTGGGACGATCACCCTGGATCCTGGGCATACAAAGAAAATCAGGGGAACCTACAGTACATGCAGGAGACACTGTTCTGCTTCAGAGGTGGACACCTTCTCCCCTACACCATGTCAGATTCCAACACAAGCAAATTCACCAACCCCTCCTCCTTCATCCTGCTGGGCATCCCTGGGTTAGAGGTGATGCATGTCTGGATCTCCATCCCCTCTTGCATCATGTATGCCGTAGCCCTCTTGGGAAATTTCACCATCCTGTGGATCGTGAACATAGAGCCGAGTCTCCATGAACCCATGTACTATTTCCTCTGCATGCTGGCTGTCATCGACCTGGTCCTGTCTACATCCACCCTGCCCAAAATGCTGAGCATCTTCTGGTTCAATGCCCGGGAGATAAATTTCAGTGCCTGCCTCACCCAGATGTACTTCATTCACTGCTTCACACTGATGGAGTCTGGGATCATCGTGGCCCTGGCTTACGATCGGTACGTGGCCATCTGTGATCCCCTGAGACATTCCACCATCCTGACAAACCCTGTCGTGGCCAGGATTGGCCTTGCCGCGCTGCTGCGGGGAATCCTGCTCATATTGCCCTATCCCTTCCTGGCAAGGAGGTGGCCCTACTGCAGAACCAACATTATCCCCCACACGTACTGTGAGCACATCGCCGTGATGGAGCTGGCCTGTGCTGACATCCACAGCAGCAGCTACTACGGCCTCTTGGTGACACTTTTTGTGACCGGCCCAGATGTGTCTTTTATCACCTTGTCATATACTCAGATCCTCAGGGCCATCTTCAGTCTCCCCACAAAAAATGCCAGACTCAAGACCTTTGGTACCTGCAGCTCCCACATCTGTGTCATCTTAGCCTTCTACACCCCAGGTCTCTTCTCCTTCCTCACACACCGGTTTGGCCACACTGTGCCTCTGCATTTCCACATCATCACTGCCAACGTGTACCTCCTGGTGCCCCCCATGCTCAATCCCATCATCTATGGGGCGAGGACCAAACAGATCCGGGACAGGTTGCTCCATCTCTTTGCTCAAAAAGGAATCTAAAATTTTCTCCTGGTGCCCTGGCTCTCAAACCGAGCCCCATGGAAACCTGGCTGATGACCTGGTGTGAGGCTCTTCTTCCTAGATCACAGACAGTTTGGTCAAAGAGACATTAGACTCTTCCCTGCCCTTTGAATAAAACAGCAACTGGATGAGTCAGAGAGTTAGAAGAAGATGGGCAGGAAAGAGGTACGAGGGCAGCCGAGCAGACTCTCTGGTTGCAGGATTACGGCTGCATCAAAGAGATGAACTCTAGCTGGAGGAGAAACTGGAGATATTGCAGGCAGTTGACGTCTCTTCTGTGATTCGTGAAATCTGGCTTTCTCCACAGCTCGCAGCAGAGTGTGTCCTGCAGGGGTGGTTAGGTCCCTGCTGGGCACAGACAGCCCTTTCACGTACCACATGTTCCTCTGTGTTTAACCCTTTACTTTTATAAGCAGGGTGAAGGATTCCCTTTGGCCAAGCACACCCACATCCTCTCCCCATGTCAGCTGCTTCCAACATCAGCACTTTCTGCCCTTCCTCCTGTTTGGCCTGACATTTCGAAAGCATGAGCGCTGCCGGATCTCCATCTCCTTCTGCCCAGTCTACATCACTGCTCTGGTGGGCAATGCCACCTTGCTTTTTCTAATCAGGCAGAGCCCAGCCTGTGTGAACAAAAGTCTCTCTCCATGCTGCCCCTAACAGACATCACCCCCTCTGGCTCTGTCCTACCCAGGATGCGGGGCACTTTCAGAGTCTGAGCCCTGGACTTTAGCTGCGCTGCCTGCCTGGCCCGGATTCCTGGTCTATGTGCTGTGTGTGGAGGACCGGGGCGTTCTGGTTCCCATGACCTTTGACTGCTCTGTGCCTATCTCCGCCCTGCTGCAATACATCTCCACGATCACCAGCTCTGTCACTGTCAGGCTGGTGATGCGGCTACTGTTCTGCCACCCACGTGTCATCTCCCATCATTGGCTTTGACATAGACCGCACCTTCCTGCCCCACGCTCTCATCCTGTGAGTCGTTTTCCAACTGCCCGTCCAGCACATTCAGGAAAGGCCCTTGTCACCTGCAAAGCCCACGTGGGAACCATCATCATCGTCCTCTACACCCCCAGGATGATCTCCTTCCTGAGACACTTCTTGGTCACAGCATCCCCGCCACCCCACACACATCTTCATGTTCAAACACAACCTGCTGGGTTGGCCATGCTCAGCTCACGGGTCTATGGCATGAAGACCAAGCAGATCTGCAACACGGTGCTAGAATGCTTTGCCCAGGGAAGGATGCCCCATAGATGTGTGGGAATTGGAGCAATGTTTGTATAATCCATATGAATGCAGCCATGTCCCAGGGCACTCTGTGCTGTCAGCCACTGAGTGGGAGAGGGAATGAGCACGTGAGGTGCAGCCTCAGTGGGTACGAAGGGGCCAGCAGGAGCCAAGCACAATCTACACAGGAGTGGGGCATCCTGGGTGCATGAGCCAAGGGCTGGGCCAATGACACTTAACGGCTGGGACAGTGGGCAGGCTGACACATGAATATGAGATGGTGGTGCTGGAGCCCCAAGGCTGAAGAGAACAGACAGGTTCTGCAGGGTGTGACTGTGAAGACACAGGGGCTCAGACACTGAATTACGAAGAGACGTGGCTGGAGAGAGTGAGGAAGGACACCAAAAAATTCCAGCTTTGCACAGACATTGCTTCCTCTAGCTAGACTTTTCCTTGGGCCCGTCTTACGCTGTACCCCGGCCATGAATAAATGTTGCCTTGCTTTGAAACAGCTGCCAATGCCCGTGCAGACCTTCCCCGGGTATCACTGCTCCCCAGGACGGCTCCGTCGCTTTCCAGAGCCTGCCCTCCCTGGGGCACAATGTTGGGATCCTCAGGGGCAGCTGGATGCCCCAAGGTCCAGTTAAAGTCAACTTTAAAGTGCAAGTGTAGACATAGCCTGAGAGCCCTGGGCACCTTAAAGACTCACACATTTCTTTGAAGATAAGCCGCCCTGGACTCCAACCCACTTTGTCAGATGCATGAAGTTGAAACTATGGCTGAGAGGTGTATACGCATGGCAGGGTGAAGGAGGCCAAGTGTTAGCAAAGTCAATTCAGTTAGGGTAGATGAGGCTGTGACGGGATGCACATTCGCGCAGCCCTCGGGCATGACCTGTATAATTTTTTTGTTCAGTTTTGCAGTGTAATTGTGGGATTTGATGCCAATTACGCTATACCAGGTTCCATTGTGAATGCTCAAAATGGGTTTCACATGGTTGCCATGGGGCCTTGTTTTTTACAGCAACATGTATGTACAGGTGTAAAGCATGATACAGGGTTCAGACTCTTAGGACTTCCTCTAGCACAGTGGCTGGAGATTTACATGTCAAAGGGAATGCTAATACCCTCCCTGGCTCAGGTAGAAGTGAAAAAAATCACACAACAGGACAGTGGGGGGAGGGGCTGTTAGCAGTTTGTTAAAACAAAGACACAGAGACTGTGAGGGGGGAGAAGCTGCAGGCTTTTAGCCTCAGAAGACACCATCTTGCAACCAACTTCAGCAAGATCGGGGCCCTGCCTGAGAACAGGCAGAGAATGGCTGTAAAACATCGAACAGTCGAACACCATGCGCATAATCTTGGACTCTGAGGTCAGTTTAGGTGGAGATGTTAGGGTAGCATGCGGTTTATACCTTTTATTTGATAGTGGTCACTCCTGACTCATTTATAGTATGGTTCTGCCTTGATTGGCCATGTTCTCACTTGAAATCAAACTCTGATCAATAAACTAGTATTTGTTTTATCTAAAGCTGGGTGGTCTTTAAAGGGTGCGGACATGGGAGGCTGGGCACAATCCACTTCTTTGTTAAGTGAACGAATTTGAGACTAAGGTAATTGGGAGTGGGTCCCAATCCCTGTAAGGCAGTGGCTCCCAGGGTAAAGTCTGGGGCTGGGTGTGCTCGCTTGGGGACCAACGCCTGTGTGGCTAGTGGATTTAGACCCACTGCCTGGGACCAATTACACGCTGGTGGCTGGTGTGGGCTGACTCAGGAGTGAGTGGTCACCCAGCAGAGCGGGGTGAATTGGGGTTCAGGAGTGGGGTTCAAGCGGTCATAGCAGCACACCAGAATGGATTTGGGGAGCAGCCTGTCACATTGGCGCAGCGATTCTAGGGTTTTGTGCCCAGGCCTGATACCTTCATTGAGTGATTTCAAGTGAGCCATATGTGTAGTATCTGAACAGTCAGGAGGCCTGAGGCCCATTCACATCCAATGATTAGAAGGTGAGAATGTTTGAACAGGGACAATTCCTTTTTGTAGTGTGAGAACCGTTCCAAGTCCCTGTTCACACCCAGTCTGTTTATGTCAAGTTTGCATTCAGTTCCAGCTCTGCAGTTTCACTTTGAAGTCTGCTTTGGAAGTTTTTCTGTTGGAGTACAGCAACTTTCAAGTCTGCTACTGAGTGTCCAGGGAGATTGAAGTGTTTCCTACCAGTTTATTGATGTTGCCATTTCTGATGTCCAATTTGTGTCCATTTAGTCTCAGGCGTAAGGACAGTCCACTTTGGCCAATGTTCATGGCTGAAGGGCATTGCTGGCACATGATGGCATGTAACACATTAGTAGATGTGCAGGTGAATGAGCTCCTGATCGTGTGGCTGATGCTGTTGGGACCCGGGATGGTATCACTGAAGTCGATGTGTGGGCAGAGTTGGCAACAGGGTTTGTTGCAGGGATAGGTACCTGGGTTAGTGTTCTTGCTCTATGGTGGCCAGTTTCTGCTAAGTATTTGCTTTAGGTTGGGGATTCTCTGTAAGCAAGAAGAGGCCGGCCTCCCAAGGCTTGGGAGAGTGTGGGATCATCTTCCAGGATAGATTGCAGATCTTTGATGATGTGTTGGAGGGATTTCACCTGGGGGCTGTCAGTGATGGCCAGTGGGGTTCTGTTGTTTTCTTTGTCTGGTCTGTCACATAGTAGGTGACTCATAGGTACCCGTCTGGTTCTGTTGATCTGTTTTTTTAATTCCCCAGGTGGGTGCTGTAGTTTTAGGAATGTTCGGTAGAGATCCGGTAAGTATTTGTCTCTGTCTGAGGGATCAGATCAGATTCAGTTACATCTTAAGGTTGGCTGTAGATGATGGAGCGTGTAATGTGTCCAGGGTGAAAGCTGGAGGGATGTAGATATGTAGGTCAGTTGGCTTTTGGGATAGGGTGTGTGACGGTATGCACACCCGGGAATCATTAGGGCATGATCTCTGTAAACTTTCTGTTCAGTTTTGCAAGTTAATTGTGTGATTTGATGCCAAATACACTATAACAGGTTCCTTTGTGGATGCTCATAACATATTCTACATAATTGCCGTGGTGCCATGTTTCCTACATCAACATGTGTGCACAGTTGTGAGGCATGTTACAGGGTTCAGACTCTCAGGACTCTCTCTAGCACAGAGGCTGAAGAATTACATGACAAAGGGAATGCTAATGTCCTCCCTGGCTCAGGTAGAAGTAAAGAGAATCACACAACAGGACAGAGGGAGAGGGGCTGTCAGGAGTTTGTAAAAACAAGGACACAGACACTATTTGGGAGGGAAGCTGCAGGCTCTCGCCTGAGAAGACACCATCTTGCAACCAACTTAGAGCAAGATCTGGGCCCTGCCTTGGAATATGCAGAGAATGGCTGTAAAATACTGAACAGCCGAACACCAGGAGCATAATCTTGGACTATGAGGTCAGTTTAGGTAGAGATGTTAGATTAGTATGCGATTTACATTTTTTATTTGGTAGTGGTCACTTCTGACTCATTTATAGTATGGTTCTGCCTTGATTGGCCATGTTCTCACTTGAAATCAGACTCTGATCAATAAACTAGTATTTGTTTTATCTAAAGCTGTGTGGTCTCTAGAGGGTGTGTATGTGGGAGGCTGGGCACAATCCACAACTTTGTCAAATGGACAGATTTGAGACTAAGGTGATTGGGGGTGTGTCCCAATCCCTGTAAGGCAGTGGCTCCCAGTGTAGTGTCTGGGGCTGGGGGTGCTCGCTTGGGGCCCAATACCGGTGTGGCTACTGGATTTACACCCACTGCCTGGGACCAATTACACAATGGTGGCTGGTGTGGACTGACTCAGGAGCGAGTGGTCACCCAGCAGAGCGGAGAGAATTAGGGTTCAGGAGTGGGGTTTGAGGGGTCATAGTGTAACGTTCGGGTGGGCTAAATTCATTTAGTTGCCCTTCTCCAGTGCCCCACAGAAATCAATCCCAACCCCTATGGGGAAAGCAGCTGGAGACCCAGGATCCAGTCTGTACAGGACTTACGGCGAAGCTTGCTCAGAGCTACACTCACACATTAAAATACTACTAAAAACAAACATAACAATGAACTTTATTAACCACTAACTAAATAAACCTTCATGTAGTCAAATTCCAAAGGGGTAGCCATGTTAGTCTGAAGTGGAAATCCAATTAATAAATCTGTTAGTCTTTCAAAGTGCCACAGGACTCTGTTGTCTAAATAAACCTTATCCTAAGAAAACAAACTACAATTAACCAAGAACAATCCCTTGCATGAAAGATACCCAAGAGTCCCAAAGTCTGTGTGGAGTTCACCCAACTCTCAGCTACAGTCTCTGTTCCAGTGTGGAAGCTTGAGTGGCAAGAAATAGCTGTCCTCTTCTTCCTTTGCTGGGATCCTCTGTAGCATTCCATGCAGGCTTTCTCTTCTCTTCTGCAACCAGCCCTCAGTCCCATATGCATATCTGCAAGGTCTGTCGCAATTGACTCCTTTACATGGAGAAAACATCTTGTTCACTCCTGGCTCAGCTCCTCTCCAGAACACTGAGCACATGGTCTCCCCTCAAGGAAGCTCCTGCCTGCTGTCTTCTCAGGCTGCTGCTCTCCAGTCATCTGACTGACAACATCACATCACACCAGCAGGGTACACTGTGGAGCATGCTCAAATTGCTACCACTCCCTGCTTCTGGAAGTTTCCAGTTGTGGGTCACTAATCTGCCCAACAACAGTACCCCATCCTCAGCAGGTCTCTCAGAGATAGCCTTTGCAGGCATAGGGGTTATAATAGCAGCACACCAGACAGGACTTGGGGAGCACCCTGTAACAGGTGGTGTTAATGTGTCCATCCCTATTCTCTAGTGCTCTTCTGTGTGATTTGAGCAGGTCCAGGGGTCCATGCGTCCAGGACTCCATGTGTTGGGCCATGTTTCTGGCAGTCCTGGAGCCAGGGGCAAGAGTAAGTAAAGCCCTGGGCTCTGGGTTTCTAGCCTGGTGGGCCAAACTGTGCTTTGAGCCCAGGATCTCTATCAAGCATTCTTAAAATTACAGTACCCACCCACAGAAGTGAAGAAACAGATTGACAGAGCCAGACCGTTACCCAGAAGTCAACTACTATAGGAGAACCTCAAGAAAAAAAAAAACAGAACGCCACTGGTCGCCACCTACAATCCCCAAGTCAGACCTCTTTATCACATCATCAAAGATCTACAGCCTATTCTACAAGACAATCCCTGACTTGGGAGACAGACCTCTCCTCACTGACAGACAGCCCCCCAACCTTAAACGGACACTCACCAGCAACTACAGATCAAACAACAGAAACATTAAAGCAGGAACATATCTCTGCAACAGACCACGCTGCCAACTTTGCCCTCATACCTACACTGAAGACACCATCACAGGACCTAATCAAGCCACCTGCTCCATCAAGGGCTCATTCACCTGCTCATCCACCAATGTGATTTATGCCATCATGTGCCGGAAATGCCCCCCTGCCTTATATATTGGACACACCGGACAGTCTCTGCACCAAGGAATAAATGGACACAAATCTGACATCAGAAATTGTAACACTACAAAACCAATATGGGAACACTTCACTCTCTCTACTCACTCCATTGATGACTTGCTAATAGCTGTGTTGAAACAGATGAATAACAAATCACAGCTTCAAAGAGAAACTGCAGAACTTGAATTTATATACAAATTTGACTCAGTTGCCTTCACATTAAACAGGGACTATGGATTTTTCTCTCATTAGAACAGGTGATTTGACCTCACCTTCTTCTATGTGCTGTTCCCCAGTGTTTGAATCCGAACATCTATTTTGATTTGCTGTTACAGCCTGACCTGATCCTATGTCATACACTCCCCAGCATTTAATTTCATCCCATTCTGTAAGTTTTCCATCTTCAAAGCGTGTGACGAAGTGGGATTTTCTCCCACGAAAGCTCATGCGATAAATAAATCTGTTAGTCTTTAAAAGTGCCCCAGCACTCTGTTTGTTTTTAGGACTCGAACATGTGACTCTACTCCATTTTGATTGGAAAGAACTGCACACAGCATAGAGAAGGCCAG
>ML686036.1:33621-84426 GCA_007922175.1 Pelusios castaneus
GGGCTATCCTCAGTCTCCCCACAAAGAAGGCCCGGTTCAAAACTTTTGGTACCTGTGGTTCCCACATTTGTGTCATCTTAACATTTTACATCCCACGTTTCTTCTCCGCCTTCGCACACCGGTTTAAACACAATGTGCCCCTCCATTTCCATGTCATTATTGCCAATCTGTATCTCCTGGTGCCCCCCATGCTGAATCCCATCATTTATGGGGTGAGGACCAAAGAGATTCGGGACAAGCTGTTCCAGTTCTTTACTCATAAATGAACCTAAAATTTTCTCCTGATGCTCTGGCTTTCGGTCTGAGCTCCATGGACACTTGGCTCATGATGTGGTGTGGGGCCCTCTTTCCTAGATCACTTATAGTATGGTCAAAGCCACAATCACATCTTCACTGTCTTTTAAAATACAAAGACTGGATGAGTCACAGAGACAGAAAAAGATGGGGCAGGAGGGAGGCACAAAGACAGGTGATGGATTTCTTTGGTTGCAGGTCTACAGTTGCATCAGAGAGATGGGCTCCAGCTGGAGGAATAGCCATGAGTTATAGGAGATGGATCATTGACATCCTAGTAGGCTGGGACCAAATCACAAAGAAAGCTCAAAGCTGGGCAGGGCAATGAGGGAGGGAATAATGTCCCAGCTCTGTATTGTTTTTATCTAGATCTGAGTATCTCTGGTGCGGTGTAAAGTAGATACATAGTCCTCCTCTACCATCTTCATTCATCTCCCCAGGCCCAGCTTTTTATGTCTCTGACTCATGCAATCACTGTGTTTTTAAAGAGCTGGAACATACCTCAGCTCTGGTTCCCTCTTCTACAGAGGTTCTCTTCCATCCAAGAGCCCTCCTCAGAGAATCTGGGAAAAATGTAGTTACTCCTTTCTTCTGCCCAGGCCAGGTCTCATGATGTTTTGATGGTCTCTAATGAAAAATCTGCTTATACACAGAGGCCTCAGTCCCAGCCTCCTGTCCTTTAACACAATGACTGTGAGCTGGAAGACAAAGATACAGATATTCACACAACCAAATGTACATTGACTGATTCCCCAAACTGTCACACTGACACAGCACACACCAGGAAAGACTTTAATGGCTCTTTGACTGTCCTGTAAATGATCCAGGAAGATGAGCACAACTCCAGGTCCCTAACTAAGCTGACATTCAATAGAGAATAATTACAATAAATGAAATATCCTCCCCCCTTCTGTGGGCCAAGATTTCAAATTAATCAGGGGCCACTGATGTAGGGCTCTGAGGCCTGTGATATGACCTGGAACCTTCTCAGTCTTCACTTTCGATAGCAAAACCAGTTTGTGGTCTTACACAACCATTGAGGTGATCCACACCAGGGCCTGCCAGGGCAGAAAACCCACGAGGGTAGAGGACATGGGATGGCTATAGCTGCTGTGAGGGCCAGTCACTGACGTAGGTTCTTGTCAGCTGTCCACACAGTACAATGACATTCAGCATTAGGAGATGCCGTGTGCCACAGTCCTTAATTGATGCTCACACCTGCGTCTCTGGGAGTGTGTTACATAGACACCTACCGGGACCAACTATTTAATAAGGGGCTCTGCAGTTGGTGCGACTAAAGTCTAATGCCTTCAAAGGCTGGAAATTGAAGCTAGAAAAATGCAGGCTGGAAATAAGGCACACAATTTTACTAGGAAGGACAATTAACCTTTGAAACAATTCACCAAGGTCTGGGGTTGATTCTCCATCATGGACAATTTTACAATGTAAACCAGGTGTTTCTTCGAACTGATCCACTCTAGGAGTTATCAGGGGGCTGACCTGGCCTAGACTGCATGATCACAAATTCCCCTGAAAACTGTTCATTTTTGTAGACTCTTCCTTTTTTTTTAGATTATTGAAAATCTCCTGGTTAAGCTAGGGTGGTCCCTTGCCATATTTCCTACGCACATCCCTCTCACATAGATTATCTGGTCTCAATGCAGGTGTGACATTCCCAGCCCCGCATTACATAGCTCAGAAGAACTGCTTATAGCGACTCCTTCAGACCCTCGCACCTATGAGCCTATGGAACCACCACGAGTGACTCCAGATCACACCCACATGGCTCCTGACTCCCTGCTATGGGCTGGCTCAGATCGCCAGACTCCAGCGCCAGGCAGAGACAAGGGAAAAGCCTTCCCAGGCGTCAGCAATGCCTGTTCCTCATTCTACCTGCACAGCTCTGACTGCTTCACACACACAGCTTTGTAAGATGTTCATGCTTCAGTGGTGTTGGTAAGGGACTGAGGGGGCCTGGAGTCTTTGCTGTCCCATGGCTTTGTTCAGGAGGGAGGCCTGGGGACTGACCGCCTGCAAATTCTCCTGCTAGAATGACACCACCCCTTCGGCATCTCAAAAAGGTAACACTTCTCCTCCCACAAGCAGAGTCTGAGTGCAGAAAGACCTTTTCAAGAACGGAAGGAAATAACCCAGTGCTAGTTTGGGAAAACAGCAGTAGCAGGATTCATAAACATAAAACCAGGAGTGAATTCCCGTCCCAGAGAACTCTGGGCAGCGTCCTTTGTCTCTCCCTTCCTGATTCTCCGCCCCACTCACAGGTGCTGTCCTTGGTCCATGATGGCCTAGACCTCATAGGGACGTCTGAGAGAGTTCAGCTCCCACTGTGCTAGAAGGGGAGAAAGCACTTGGCTCGTCCCGCCAGCCATCACTGCTGCATTGCTCACCATTCTGCCAGCCGCCCCGTTGCCCATCCCGCCAGCTACACCTCCAGCCGCCCCACTTCCCATCCCGCCAGCTACCCCTTCAGCCGCCCCACTGCCCATCTTGCCAGCTATCCTTCCATGTGCCCCACTGCCCATCCCTCCAGCTACCCTCCAGCCAACCCACTGCCCATCCCACCAGCTACCTCTACAGCTGCCCTGCTGCCCACTGTCACCTCCTGGTTCACCTGTTTCTATGACGAGATCTGTGGGTCGGTCTCTCCAGGTTCCAACCAGCTTTCGTGGGGAATCTGTGGTGCTGAGGCAGGGAGCAGCGCTGTTCCACAGATGATTTCACCTCTAGTGACCATATAACCACAAAAGACTGCTAATGGTAGATGAACTAGCTCCCTGTGAACAGGGGGAGGCTGGACCACGCCTGGGGCTCTCAGAGCACCCACACTGCCAGGCAGGAATACCTGTCCCCACACCCAGACACCTGATACCCTGGATTAGCCAGCCTGGCTTGGCTGAGGGTGATCCCTCCAGCAGGACGGGCTAAGCACATGTCTCCTGCCCTTTATTCCTATGATACGGGGACATTTCCTCCCCCGTGCACCTAACACTGGAGGGGTGTGTGACCCAGCACCAGCCAAAGGGATATATCAGCGAAGCCTCCCATCCTGCTGAGACCTAGGCAGGGTGGGTGGTGCTCATGGAAACACGGTCTGGTCCTGAAGTCTCCTGCCCCATCCCCACTTCAACAGGGAGAGCTCATTCAGACCCTACTTTCATCCATAGAATCATAGAATCTTAGGGCAGGAAGGGACCTCATAAGGTTATCTAGTCCAACCCCTGTTAAAAGCAGGACCTCTCCCACTAAATCATCCCAGCCAGGGGTTTGTCTAACTAGGCCTTAAATGGTTTCAAAGATGGAGATTCTACCACCTCCCTAGATAACCCATTCCAATGCTTCACCACCCTCCTAGTGAGAAAATTTTTCCTAATATCCAATCTCGACCTCCCCAGCTGCAACTTGAAACCATTGCTCCTTGTTCTGTCCTCCGTTACTACCGAGAACAGCCTAGCTCCCTTCTCTTTAGAGCACCCCTTCCAGTAGTTGAAGGTTGCTATCAAATCCCCCCTCTGTCTTCTCTTCTGTAGACTAAATAAACCCAGTTCCTTCAGTCTCTCCTCGTAAGTCATGTGCCCCAGCCCCCTAATCATTTTTGTTGCCCTCCACTGGACTCTCTAATTTTTCAACATCTTTTTTGGAGTGGGGATCCCAAAATTGGACACAGTATTCCAGATGCGGGCTCACCAGTGCCGAACAGAGGGGAATTATCACATCTCTCGATCTGCTGGAATCGCTCCTATTGATGCAGCCTAATATGCCGTTGGCCCTTTCGGCAACAAGGTCAAACTGTTGACTCATACCCAGCTTCACGTCCACCATAACCCCCAGTTCCTTTTCTATAGAGCTGCTACTTAGCCGATCAGGCCCCAGCCTGTAGGAGTACATGGGATTTTTCCGTCCTAAATGCAGGACTTTGGACATGTCCTTGTTGAACCTCATGAGAATTCTTTTGGCCCAGTGCTCCAATTTGTCTAGGTCTCTGTCAGTCCTGTCCCTGCCCTCCAGAGTATCTACCATTCCCCCCAGTTTGGTGTCATCCGCGAACTTACTGAGCGTTCAATCTATCCCATCATCCAGATCATTAATGAAGATGTTCAACAAAACTGGCCCCAGAAACAACCCCTGGGGTACTCCATTTGTTACTGGTTGCCATCTAGATATCGAGTCATTGATTCCTACCCACTGAGCCCATTGATCTAGCCAGATTCTATCCACTTTATGGTCCACTCATCCAACCCATACTTCCTTAACTTGCCGATGAGAATGCGGTGGGAAACCATATCAAAAGCCTCGCTAAAGTCGAGGTATATCACGTTAATGGCTATTCCCGCATCCACAAATCCAGATATCTCATATTAGAAGGCAATCGGATCGGTTAGGCATGATTTGCCCTTGGTGAATCCATGCTGACTCTTCCTGATCACTCTATTTTCCTCCAAGTGTTTCAGAATGGATTCTTTGAGGACCTGCTCCATGATTTTTCCAGGCCAGAATAGGAGGGGCCATGACCCTGATGGGATGCTGGGGAGAAGGGCCCGTCCCCCCAATGCTGGGGGCATTTGGCCACCGCCAGAGAGAGTGTCTGACCCACATTGTGGGTAAGGTCTCTGGGGCAGGGCTAGTTCTGTGTTTTTGCCTCCAGCCTATCTCTTATTTATTTTTAATTGGTGGTTGTTTATTTAATTGTATTTGCTTTGACCTGTGTGTAGTGATCTGTGGGTCAGGGGAGCGCCCAGTGTGGAAATAGCACGCCGGGTGGGGTCACCCTTGCATCTTCCCTGAGCGAGCACAACAAGGTAGGGGAGAGGCCCCCGATGGATCCTGAGACCAGCCCTGCCAGAGTTACAGAGACTCCGCCACACACAAAAGTGGAAGTGGGAGAGTCTCATGGTCAGGCTGGCCTCTGGAGAAATGGAGTGGGAATGAGGACTTGGATCCTTCTGTGAGCCAACTCCCTTGGGGTAGTGTGGGAGGCAGGAAAGTTCCCAGAACAGCGGGACCCTTCCCCTCTCACACCTGCAATGGGGCTGTGCTGGAAGACCCTTTCCCTGAGCCAGGCTTCTGCGGTAGGCCAAGGAACTGGCTTAGAGACAATGTGGAAGAGAATTGAGAAGTGAAGGAGATGCCACTGTGTTACCAGGGAAGGTCGGTTGCTGTGCGGAGGCCGGGGTGGTGTCTGTAACTCACAGGAAAGGAGATGAATGGCACAGCTTCCACGGGCCGGCTCCTTACAGATGTACACAGCACTGTCGCAGAACCACAGGGCAGCGCCGTGCAGGGGCTGAAGGCTGAACACTAAAGCAGAGTCTAACAAACTGCCTGCACAGCCTTTCTGGGCACTACGTCCGGATCTCCTTAGCCAGGCTGCTGATCAGGGTTATCCCCACGTCCTGGACAGACAGACACAAGGAGGGAAGAGATTTACCACGGCCGCACATTGAGTGACCAACAGAGCTGAGAGTAGAAACCAGGAGTCCTGACCCAGCACCATCCTGTAGCCACGAAATGGCATCGCTCCTCTCTGTGCTGCGTTCACCTGATACAGCGTGGAAGCCTCTGTCTTCTGAGCAAGGGATGTGCAGCCCTTCTCACCCGCAGCGGGTTTTTAAAGGGACAGTTCTTAACCTGAACCGCAAACGTAGGTTTCTGCACAGCTCAGTCTTCTGCCTTGTCTTGCTTGTGTACCAGGGACCCCTCGCTGCCTGGAGTCCTACACGATGGGCTGCAGGAACCAGATCAGGGCAGGGTGTGACCCTGAGGCCCTGCTCAGTGACTTTCGGGAGCAGCACCCGAGACATAACAATCTCCATTTAATGCCTGGGGAGCCAGGGGCCTAGAGTGAGCCAGTGACTTGTCCCAGGTCCCCCACTGAATCCATGGGAAAGCTGGAACATTTCACTCCCAGCTCAAGGGATGGAGAGCGTCAGGCCTCTGTGCTGCTGCGTGGACTGTACTAGCCAAGTCTGAGAGATTAATCAAGGGACTGGCAGCTGGGGACTCCTGGGCTATGTTCCACTGGGATTCCAGTGCTCCAGAAGGGTCCCAGGCAGAGCCTGGAAACAGGGTCTAATGCACCGACCTCTGGGGTGGAACATGGACACTGTTTAGCAGTGTACAACTCCTCTACAGCACACAGTTCAGAACAGGAAAGGAAGAATTTCTTTTAAAAGAAGGAGTTCGTTTAATGAATCCAGCACAATGTGTCTTTCTTGGGAGCCTCTGGAATGAACTACATATAAAGAAGAGGAAGAAAATTGTATTTAATGAGCTGTTCAGAGTGAGTCAGTTAACCCCCGTTTAAATATAATCAGGACATTGGCATTAAAAACGTCATATCTGCTGCCATGTAAGCTTTTGGTAAAATGATCGCGGCTGAAACATTTTGAGCAACCACTTACACTACTGCAGAGCCTTCAGTTCTGATGAGAGACAAGGGCCATCCGCAAAATTAATCTGACGTGTCAAACACACACGGGTTGGGGTTTTTTACACGATAACCAATTCTGTTGATAAAGGGAACTGGAGAGATATAGATTTAGACAACTGCAAGTTGTTTGACCTAGTACAATGTGACATTCAGATTAACAAACTAGTGCTAGACAGAATTACTGATCTCTGACCCCCTAGGGACAGCCCTGCATGTTTGCAGATGTTCATGTGTCCCCTCAGACATCTCTCTCCAGATCTTCCTATCTCTTAGCTATATGTCCATGACAGGCATTGAAAGTGTGTCAGACCCTGTGGAGATTTAGGCATTATTACTAGTTTTCTTACTAATGGGCTAGAAAGTTTAAATATACACAAGTACACTGAGCAACCAACTCCTCTCTGACTCAGCAGAGAACCTGGGAGTTCTCCTCTCCCTTTGGGAAGGACACTTAATTACTGTTTACTCCTACAGATGGATAAAAAACAGCAGAAGCAGAAGGAGAGACATTGGTTAATGTCTCCTAGGAACTCCTCTGGGATTGCCCAGAGATATTTATAAAGCCATTTCCATCCTGCCTGGGGCACATCCCGTGTCAGCTCTCGGCGTGGGACACTGTTGCAGATGCTGGTGTGACAGAGGTGTGGGACACGGCTACCTGAGGGGGATTCCCAGGGAAGGTATTTACATCTCAGATTCACAGGTACGCCATCGCTTGCTGTGGAGTGCATTGTTCAACATACCGAGTGCAGGGTTTGCAGGAACGGTTAGAGAGCAAGTCTATGGTCCATCCCCCTCTGTACAGCCATTAAACATCCCTGCGCCCTTCTCACTGGTGATGAGTTTATTCCAGTATCGCTGGCCACAAAGCTCCTGTTCGCTATTGTCTGAAGCACAACAGTCAGCTCTGAGTTAATGCACACACTCTCCTCCTCCCCTCGCATTGCAGGGCTCTGGCTGTTAATGGAGAGGGGGAGAGGATGAAATGGCAGGGGCTGTTACCTCACTCTTTTCTGCCTGAAACTTTCCAATAATCACTGAGCTGGAAGCAGACAGCCGGCACAGGAAACTTCAGGCCAATTTGTTCCAAGTTTGGCAAATCTGTAAAGAATTGTGTCAGTGTTAGACAGTCTTCACTAACGAGTGTGCCACCAGCACGTCATCCAATCTCCACACCAGGTTCGAATCCCATTCAACTGAGTTCTTTGCTGCAACAATATCTGTGGCAAGGAGTTCCACAGGTGAAATGTGTGTCATGGACAAAATTTCCTTTGATCTATTTTATATTTTCAGACTTTCAATTTCAATTAACATTCCCTGGTTTTTGTGTTATGAGAAAGAGTAAATGTAAGTGACTGATCTCCTTTTTTTATTCATAGAAGCGCAGGGTGTAAGTCTAGAGGGGACCATTAGATCACCTATTCTTATCTGCTGCATAGTCCCAAGCTATTATATTTCATTCAATTACTTTTCTATTGAGCTCAGTAGCTTGCGTTTGACTAAAGGCTGGTCTATACTAGGATTTTATATCCTAGAACCATAGAACCAGAGGGTTAGAAAAGACCTAAACCTAGTCTAGTCTAAACCCTCACCAAGATGCAGGATTGGTTATGCCTAAAACATCCAAGAGTGGTGGCTATCCAGCCTCTCTTTGGAAACCTCCAGTGAAGTAACTTCCACAACCGCCAGAAGAAGTGTGCTCCACTGTCCCTCAGTTATTCCAGTCAGTTGCAGTCAGATTTAGTCTAAATCTGATGTGCTGTCGTTTGAAAGCATTGCCTGGTGTCCTGCCCTGTGTGACAAGACAGAAAAACCTTCCTCTGCCTTTTTATAGCAGTCTTGCAGTATCTAATGACAGGTATCAATCTTCTCGTTTCCAAACTGAATGTACCCAGTTCCTTCAGCATCTGCTCATATGGTTTCTATTCCATTCCTTTGAGAATCTTTGGCTATGTCTACACTAGCAAATTAAGCCAACTTAAACAAAGCCGCGGCCACACCAGACTTTCATTAAGTCGACTTAAGAAATTCCTTAAGTTGACTTAATGAAAGCTTAAGTCGACTTAATAAGAACCGCCCATTAGGTCGACCTAAGCCCAGTGTGGATGTTTAAGTTCACTTTGTTAAGTCAACCTAAGTGCAGTTAGGTCGACTTAAAGTGGATTTAGTCCACGTCCATGGACACCACTTTGTTAAGTCGACTTAATAAGGTCGACCCAACTTTTTCTAGTGTAGACATAGCCTTTGGCACTTACCTCTGGATCCCTGCCAGTTTCTCCACATTCTGTCTATACATTGGTGTCCAAGAGTGAACACGGGACTCCAGCTGAGGCTTAAGGAGTGCCGAAGAAAGCAGCAGTATCAGCTCCTCTGACTTACATTTTATACCTCTGTTAATGCACTCAAATATATTGCTTTTTTTTTTTTTTTTTTTTACAAGAAATATGCACACCAGAGTGATGTAGCTACTTGAACTTAACCTCCAGTTTAGAGAGCATCAAGTTGGTGGAAGAATTCTCATGAGGTACATGAAAGAATTTTTCCATTGACTTAGCTACCACCTCTCAATAAGATTTATTACTGACGTGACAGGAGAATTCCTCCAGTTGATGTACATAGTTTCTACACTTAGGTGCTATGGCGAACTGCTGTAACATTTTCCATGTAGCCAAGTCCTCAACCATATTTTCCGGAACAGTACACAGCCTTAATATGAACACCTGAAGACTTCTACAGTTTTTCAATATCCTTTTGGACAGTGTACTTTCTGAGCACACTAGAACGGGATGCAATATTCTAGTATCAGTTTCCCCAATGCTATGTCCAGAGATAAAATCTTTCTCCTTGTCCTACTCACTGTTCCCATTTAATGCACTGAAGAATCACATTAATCCTTTTACCCACAGGAGGACAGCAGGAACCACAATGACCTGGCTGTCAACTTGAGCCCTAAATCCTTTTCAGGGCACTGCTTTACATTACAGAATCCTCTGTTCGACTGACTGGACTTGCATTACCTCTTCCAATATGCTACCAGTGCATGTGGGTGTATCAAACATTTTGTTTTAATGGGCCCAGCTTACCAAGCAATTCAGATCCATCTGTGTGCCTGCTCTGTCTGTCCTCAACACTTTAACTGTTCTGCTAAGCCTTGTGTTGGCCATAAATTTTGCCTGGGATAATATTATATTTACTTCCTGATCACAGATGAAAATGTGTAATAGCATCGGGCCTAAAACTGAAACTTGAAATACCCCACTAGACACCCCCAATCACTGACAATGGACGATGCATAGCAGCTTCCTGATATCTGTTGAGTTAGCACATGCTTTATTGATAACGTATAGTGTTATGTTTTTTTAAAAAAAATGAATGCTTTCTCCTACTAAATCAAATGCATCACAGAAACTTAAGTTTCTTCCATCTTTACGGTTCCCTTGATCATTTAAATTTGTACTCCCATTAAAGAATAAAATCGGGTTTAAATGAGAAGACTTGTTTTCCATAAACCTTGTTGACTGGCATTAATTACATCCCTACACTTAAATTCAATTTTGATTTAATCTCACCTCAGTTTTTTCATTCTATTGCCCAGGACTGATGTCAAACTAACCAAGCTATGATTTCCTGGGTCAAGCCGTTCACCCTTTTGGAATATTGGCAATCTATGAGCACAGTTCCAGACTCTGGTATTTCCATAGTATTTCAAGACTTATTGAGCATTTAAATACATGGTCCGGAGGATCTTCTCAGCCCCCATTTACTCACTGGTGCAACTTATGCAGGCCTCTTCTTTTAAAAATGTTTATTCTGTGGTAAATGTTTTTAACATCCTCCTAGATTGCTAATGGACTGGGAAGGGTTAGTATTTCTTCTCCCTCTGGTAACTGGCTGATACTTTTGCTGTTATTTCATTTGTTCTTAATTTACTTCGGAGCCTCCTTTTTTTATCCTTAGCCTTGATAAACATGGAATGTTCCCTGATGGCTTTAACATCCCTTGTTCATTTTAATAACTTCTCATTTATAACATTTGCTATCTTTTTCTCCTTTTCCTCATTTCTTTTATATTATTCTCCTCTTTCACATGCCCCTTTATTTGTGTCTTTTCCAAACGAGATGGTCCCTGATTCAGTCTGTCTCTGAAATCCACCCTTTATCCACTATATCGTTGATAGAGACTGGCCAACCAAAATGGAGTGCATATACAGAGCAAGCTGTACTTCATCCCATTCCTTAGGCTTCCAAACATTATCTTTGCCTGCTACCAACAACATCCAGGGTGTGTTTTCTCATTTCTCATCTCATTCCCCCAGCACATACTGTGGCAAATTTCAAGTATTTTCTACCCTCAGATACTGAGCTGCTTTGAGGGTGACTAGAGAATTGCCCGCAGCATGGACTCTCTGGCCTGTGTTTCATGGCATAGATGGATAACCAGCATTAGTGACCGTATTTCTTGTTGGAGTCTGTTAGGATTTCCCACAGCACAGTGTGTAGGAATTAGGGACCCAGGGGCCACCATCAAAGATGGAATTGGCATTATGAGGTCAGTTATTTATAATCCATTTCTCTGAATAATTGAAACGTCCTTTTCCTTGGTGTGCCAAGCGATCAATATTTTTGCAGTCAAGAGTTTCCTTTTATCCTTCATTTCTCATGTGAAGTAACAATTAACAAACAAGGCATGGCTTATGCTCACTGAATACTAAACAGAGTTCAATGGTCGGATCACACATGTATAAGACTGATTAGTAGCTAGAAAGGATAATTATATATTGGGTATCTAAGTAAGGTGGTTTGCAATATAAGATATAGTAGATGAGGACTGGAAGATTTTAGCTTAGCTCTTTTAGGCCTTGCCATACGAAAATAGAACATAACTACGGGATCCAAGAATAGCCTGGTGACATAGGATTACTGCAAAGACATACCAAAGAGTGAAACTGTGGGGAAAAAAATGACCAGACAGTAATTTTAAATCTGCAAAATTGTTCCAACTGCATATTTCTCTGTAATGTGCATTAACCGCAGGCTACAATTTGTGCACACAGAGTATATAGTGAGAGTCAAAAATCATAGCAGAGAAGGATGGTGCCCAGAGTTGGAAACCTCAGCTTCCTACAGGAAAACTGAAACAGGAAACTTCCCACTACTGATATTCAATCCATGAGAGAACAGTCAGACACTAGCACTACCTAGGAGGAGGTGAATTTGTACCTGTAACTGGTGTGTGGCGAGATCTAGGGGTTGTATATACTGTAATATTCCTAACTTCGCTGGAAAATTTAATAAAATTGATGAAAGATATTCGACTTTGCTCTTGTGACTGTCTGATTTCCTAACCTTCCCCTTCATGTGCCCTGGGAAATCTGAATCTAATCCAAGCAGAGGTACAATTGCATCTGCCAAAGTGGGTTGGAGCCTACGAAAGCTTATGCCCAAAGAAATTGTTTAGACTTTAACGTGCCACAGAACATTCGTTGCTTTTGCTGTGCACAGACTAACACGGCTCCCCCTCTGAAAAGAGGTACAATTGTTGAACTTGAGATTGTGGCCACCGTAGCTGACCCACAGGTGTTCCATGACAATATAACTAAATTTACTTAAAATTAAAATAAAATGTTATATGATTCATGCTGAGAACAGCCTTGTGCATGTAGCATATCATTTTAACATTGTCTCTCCACCCAGGCATTCACAGTGCAACCATACACCTTGATCCTGGGCACATATAGAAAGCCAAGGGCATCTGCAATACATGCAGGAGACACTGTTCTGCCTCAGACTCAGCTACCTTCTACCCTACGGTATGTCAGTCTTCAACACAACTGAGTTCACCAACCCCTCCTCCTTCATCCTGCTGGGCATTCCTGGCCTGGAAGTGGCACATGTCTGGATCTCCATCCCCTTCTGCGCCATGTACGTCATAGCTGTCTTGGGGAATTTGACCATCCTATTGATCGTGAGAGTGGAGCCGAGCCTCCATGCGCCCATGTACTATTTCCTCTGCATGTTGGCTGTTGTCGACCTGGTCCTGTCTACATCTATCCTGCCCAAAATGCTGAGCCTCTTCTGGTTCAATGCCAGGCAGATAGATTTCAGTGTCTGCCTCACCCAACTTTTCTTCATTGATTGCTTCACAGTGCTGGAGTCCGGGATCTTGGTGGCCCTGGCTTTGGATCGCTACGTGGCCATCTGTGATCCCCTGAAGCATTCCACCACCCTGACAGACTCTGTTGTGGCCAAGATCGGGCTGGCTGTGCTGTTGCGGAGCGCTCTGCTCATATTGCCCCTTCCCTTCCTGGCAAGGCGGTGGCTGTACTGCAGAACCAACGTCATCGCCCACATGTACTGTCAGCACATAGCTGTGATTAAGTTGGCCTGTGGTGACACCCGCACCAGCAGCTACTACAGCCTTTCGGTGACGTTCTTAGTCAATTGCCCTGATGTGTCTTTTATCACCTTTTCCTACACTCAGATCGTGAGGGCCATCTTCAGTCTGCCCACAAAGGATGCCCGATTGAAAACAATTGGTACCTGTGGATCCCATTTCTGTGTCATCTTAGCTTTTTACATCCCACGTGTCTTCTCTGCCATCGTGCAGAGGTTTGGCCAGAGTGTTCCCCTGCAATTCCAGGTCATCATTACCAATGTGTACCTCCTCGTGCCTCCCATACTCAATCCCATCATCTATGGGGTGAGGTCCAAACAGATCCGGGACAGGCTGCTCCAACTCTTTACACATAGAGGGACCTAAAGTTTTCTTCTAGTTCTATGATTCTCAGACTGAACTCCATGAAGACCTGGCTTGGGACATGGTGAGGAGACCCTGTTCTAAGATCATTTACATGACGGTCACAGAGACATTAGAGTCTTCCCTGCCCTTTGAAAAAGAGCAACTGGATGATCAGAGGTACAGAATAGCCTGTGGCAGGAAAAAGGTAAAAAGGCAGCCACTGGAACCCTTTAGCTGCAGGCTTAGGGCTGCATCAGAGTCATGGATTTCAACTGGAGGAGAAGCTGAAGAGGTTGCGGGTTGGTTGCAGTGCCCAGCTGTAGGTCATGAAATATGGCATGTTCCCCAGTTCTCAGCAGAGCATGCCCCCCAGGGTAGTTCAGGGTCCATGCTGGGGAAAGGAAGCCTTTTCACATACCCACGTGTCTCTGTGTTCAAACCTTTCCTTTTCCTGGGAGGGAGATGGGGATTCCCTGCAGCTGAACACAACCTCTGTTTCTCCTCATGTTGGCCTCCTCCAATGACAGCAGGTTTTGCCCTTCCTCCTGGTAGCCTGGCATGGCTGGAGCATGGACATTGTTTTATCTCCATCCTCTTCTGTTCATCTACATCACCACCATGCTGGGCAATGCCGCCTTCCCTTTCCTCATCAAGGTGACCAGTATGCATACATCCACCTCTCTCTTGCTCTCCAAGCTGGCTCTGTCAGACATTGCCCCCTCCAGCTCTGCCGTACTCAGGATACTGGGCACCTTCTGTTTCAGAGCCCGGGAGATCATCTGCCTCTCCTGCCTGGCCCAGATGTTCCAGATCCATGATCAGGGTTTGGTGGAGTTCGGCACCCTAATGGCCATGGTCTTCGACTCTTATGTGGACATCTGTGCTCTGTTGGAATACAGCTACTTGCTCGTCGGCTCCATTATTGCCACATCATGAGATGGCTGCCATTCTGCCACTCCCACGTTGTCTCCCACTCCTACTGCAAGCACATGGCTTTGGTGACACTGTCTTTCAGGACGGCAAAACCATCAATATCTATGGGCTGGTCCCGACCTTCTTCATCATTGGCTTTGACTTGGCTTCCATCTTCCTCTCTTCCACGCTGATCATGTTAGCCCTCTTCCAGCTGCCCTCCAACGGGCTCCACACTAGACCCTCAGCACCTGCAGGGCCCAACTAGGCATTATCCTCATCTTCTACCACTCCAAAATCCTCTCCTTCTTCAGCCACCACTTTGATCACAGTGTCCCTTTCTCATGTGCACATCTTCCCATCCAGCCTCAGCCTGCTGGTGCCAGTCAGGCTCAATGCTCTGATCTCTGGGATCAAGACCATGTAGATCCACAACAGGAGGTTGAGGATGCTCCATCTGGAAAAGAATGTCCCTCAGGCTTGTGTAGTGATCGTGGGAAGTGAAGAAATATTTGGGGCAATAGCGCCAAAGCTCAGGGAGAACAGACAGGTTCTATGGGGTTTGGCTGTAAAGAGACGGGGGCTCAGAGTCCATATCAGGGAGACACATGGCTGGACAGAGCGAGAATGGACCCTGAAGAATCCTGATTTGGCACAGCCCTGGCTTCCTCCAGCAGGAACCTGTCTGCAGCTGGGCTCTTCCGTGTAACCTCAGGCCGGTCTCACACTGTGTCCAGGTGACAAATAGATGCTGCCTTGCTTTGAAATGACAGACTGGTGTCTTAATTGATCCTCCCAAGGTGCACTGCTTCCCAGGGCTCCTCTGTCGCTCTCCAGAGCCTGGCCTCACTGGGACACACTATTGGGAGTCCTGGGGGCAAGCCGGAACTGGATGCCCTGAGGCCAAGGCTTGGTGTCCCGTTATCACATGGCCAGCCTGTGGGGGTGATGTGGACACACTGGGGATGGCCAGGAGCTGCCTCCAACTCCCACTCCTTTTACCTCCACCAGCTGACGCCCAGCAGAGGTGCAGGGAGCGCTGGGGCTCCTATTACCAAGGGGGGCCTGGCCACTAGAGGGTGATGTTACTGCCCCAATCACAGCCATGTCCTAGTGCACACAGGCCACTGGTGATCATGTGAGCTGTGGCTGGGCTGGGTGCAGCGTGTGGCTTTTAGGTCCACAGCCCGGCCTGCAACTCTGTCCCAGACAGAGGACAGACAGGGAAGGCTCCAGGCTGAAGGGAGCTGCCAGATGGAAAGGCTGGGGCAGAAGGGGAGCCCTGGCCTGGGAGGAGGCCCCTGTTTAGACGTGAGGATGGGCTGTCTTGGGCTTTGAGGACTCATCGATTACAATACACTAGCTGCAGCCAGCTCCAGGGCAGTTGCTGAGTGCCTGTTTCAGTTCCCAGCCCTCGGATCATGTCAAGCGTTTTCTGCCTTCCAGAGGGACGCCCAGAATCCTCTCTGAGAGCAGGCAGACATGGAACAACCGACTCACCCCTTGGCTGCATCCAGATACCCTGCCGCACCGCACATGGACACACATCTCTGCCGGCACCTTTCTGCTCTTGCCCAGCCTCCCACATGACCCCTGGGGGTGGGGAGGCCCCATCCCAGCCTCTTGACTTCCAGGATTTTGGGTTAGGATCCAGGTCCCAGCCGGGCACCTGAGTCCCTGGGGCTGGCGACATACAATTGCCACTGTCTGGGTTGAGGGGCCATGGCTGAACACGAGTCTGGTGACACTTGGCTCTGCAGAGAAGGTCGCTCTCCATGCAAGTGGAGCCTGCGGAGTGCCATCCAGGGGTGCCAGTGTGGGGTCCTGGCTAGCTGTGCAAGGAAAAGACCAAAGATCACCCTCACCGACACACTAACCTCTATTCTAGTTCTGTGCACTGTGAGCGGATGTCACCTTCCTCGCAGGCCCAGGACCCCCTCCCCAACCCCAGTTCATTGGGTCCCGCTTCTGGCAGGCCTGCAGAGAGGGTAATTGTAGATAACGCCCTGGGCTTCCAGCCCGGTGGGTCACACCATGCTCTGAACCCAGCCCCGGGGTGTGATCACCGCAGAGCAACCCTCAGCCTGGCCCGAGATGCGGCACTAACCCCCTCAGCAGCTCTCAGGGCTCTGAGAAGGGTGACTGGTGGCCACGCTGGGCCTGGGCTGGCAGGGCCAGGCCGCAGGGAGTGAATATTTCAGGAGCTGTCCCCAGACTCTCCGAGCACTGCTGTGAACTGGGGACACATACCGGGCCACAGATCAGGACTGGGCAATGGGCACATCAGTCACACAGCTCTGGGATCAGAGGAGGGCAGGAGCAGACGCAGGCGAGGCTGCACCCATCTCAGCTACAGCAGCCCGTGGTGATGTGCCTGCAGGGTCAGCCCCCACCACAGAGAGTGTGGGGCAGTCAGACGGTGCAGGAACGATGACCCTGCGCTGCTACACCACTGTGGGGAGTGGGGTTAGACCAGCGTTGGGGTCCCGGGGCTTTCCATCTGCTGAGGGTGTGGGGCTGGGGTTAGAGCAGTGGGAGCTGACCTGCTTGCCACCACGTATCATGGGAGCAGGAGGGCGATGGCTGGCCAGGGGGAGGGACAGATAGTTTCACTGTGATCAGCAGGCGCCCACCCAATGTCCCTGGAACAGGCTTTGTCTTGGGCTGGAGCGCACTGCCATTTCCAAAACCTGGCTGTTCATTTCTCTCACTGGAACAGAAGTTCGCTCCTCCGGGCTGGAAGGCTGAGCCAGGACACTGGGGTTCAGCACCCCATGGTTCCTGGTCTGTCAGCTGGGCTGGCCAAGCCCCGGAGTCTCTAGCTCAGCATGGCCTCACCCAGTGTTGAAGGATGCTCATGCCCCGATGCTGTGATATCCACTCGTGCATCCAGGACCTGTGTATTGCTGTCAACCCAGTCCCTCACTCTTGGAGCCTGTCATACACTGCTCTGCTGCGAGACCTCCGCACTCCTGAATGCTTCCCATCCCATCCCCCCCCACAGCGAGCAACCAGTTCTCAGCTAAGTGAGTGAATGTTTCTAGCCAGCCTCTGGACTTCTCTTGACATAGCCAGACAGCATGAAAGCACTTTTAGGGGGCAGTCTGCCAGCCCGGGCTCTCCGCACAATCACAATGTGGTCTCCTTCATCTGACCCCAAGAGATTCAGCACTCATGCTCTTTCAGGAACTCTTCCTATGTGAGTCCCATTTGCACAGTCCCAGACATTTCCTTCCTGCCCAAAGGGCCGTGCACCCTGCCTCAGCAGTCAGAGCCATTCCTAGCCAGCGTGGAAGTCAGAAGGGTTTATCAGCTCTCAGGATCACAGAGTAGAAAGTCTGTGTTAGCAGACTAATTAGAAGTTTCCGCTGCGACCACTTGGGCAGGTGCCTTCTTGGGTCTTCCTCCCCACTGCACTCCTCCTGGGGGACACTTTCTGTTGCCTCAAACACCCTCAGAATCATAGAATCATAGGGATGGAAGGGACCTCATGAGGCCATCTAGTCCAACCCCCTGCTAAAAAGCAGGACCACTCCCCCTAAATCACCCCAGCCAGGGTTTTGTCTAACCGAGACTTAAAAATCTCCAAAGATGCAGATTCTACCATCTCCCTAGATAGCCCATTCCAATGCTTCACCACCCTCCTAGTGAGAAAGTTTTTCCTAATATCCAACCTTGACCTCCCCAGCTGTAATTTGAAACCATTGCTCCTTGTTCTGTCCTCTGTTACCCTCGAGAACAGCCTAGCTCCCTCCTCTTTGGAGCAACCCTTGAAGTAGTTGAAGGTTGCTATCAAATCCCCCCTCAGTCTTCTCTTCTCTTCTGCAGACCTCTGCCATAGCCTCTCCCAGTCCTTTGCCTCCTACCCTTGCTAAGTGGCAACTCCCCTGATTTTAACCTACCCCAACCTGTACACCCGGTTGAAGCAGAGGCAGGGGTCCTGGCCCGATCTGCCTTCATGTTGCTGGGGAAGGCCCATCCATGCACTAGTGATTTCTGCTAGGATTACACAGCCAGGTACCATCACCGATATCTGAGTAACATGGGAAAAGTGAAGCACATATAGCATCTGGAAAAAATCTTGTAAGTATCCCTACTTCATCACAGGCTGAAATCAAGTTGGGCAATGATGAGAATTTCTCTCTGACTCAGTGCAGGGCTATGGGGATGGTCCAAGGGGCACAGATTTAGTGATAGCCAACCACTCTGGTTTCTGAACATCAGCCTAGTCCTGGTCAGTTATTCCCCACATCAGTGCCTGGTGTGAGCTAGACAGGAGATGCTCCTGTTACGGATTCCCCTGTATCCACACCATTCAGTGCACGAGGAGCAGCACCCCCCCCCCCCCCACGCACACACACATACTGCCAGTAGTGATTGCATTTTGTTAGAAATACAGCAGGATTCCTACAGGGGTCCCAGGTAGAATTGGGGCCCACTGCACCGGGCGCTGCCCAGATACAGTGAAAGAGATGCCCTTCCTCACCTGATCCATAGGTCTCAAGGCCAAAAGGGACCTTTCTAGTCCAGTCCACCCCTCCCCCCACACACACACAGAGCACAGGCCAGAGAATTATCCCCAGGTAATTCCTGGAACAAAGCTTTTTGACACACTGAGCTCAGGGCTCTGCAGTGCTGGGCTCTGCACAGACACATGGGGACAGACGGACCCTGCTCTGCAGGTCAGTCAGACAAAGCGGCTGGAGAGGGCAGGATCACACTCCCATTTACGGGGAAGGCTGAGCCCAGAGCGACGCAAGGACTGGTCCGAGGTCACCCAGAGAGTCTGAGGACTGATCTCACATCTCCTAGGCCCAGCACCACGCCGTCAGCCCAAGGCCAGCCGTCACTGGTTGCTCCCTCTTCCTGAAGCTCGGCAGGAAAGCTGACTGGGGCCTTTCTGCAGGGGTCAGGTCCCCAGGGCAGTTTGGGGCAGGCAGGGCCATGGGCTGAGCTGTGCACAGACACAGGAGAATCCCACGACTATGCCTGCATTGTGAAACACCACGTCCTACTGGCTGCGGGTCAGCTGCTGTCCCCAGCTGTGGCTCGTGACAGATGCTGTTTCCCATGGCTCGTTGTCCTGCAGGGTGGGTAACGGTCCATCCTTGGGGTTGGTCAGGTTGATTGACATGATGGAGAGGCCGATGAGGAACCAGGACAAGGGGGATACTGTCCCCCAGGTGAGCTGACCCTACCTGGGAAGAACTAAGGACAGATCCCGGCCTGAGCCATGGCAGTTGGTGCCAGAGGGGCTGAGGACCTGTGCAAGGAGCCGGACTGGGGGCAGGCTGCAGAGGGGCTGAGGGGCGCAAAGGGGCTGGGCTGGAACCATGTGCCGGGAATAAGTTGCTGGGCAGAGCAAGGTGGACAGTGGGCAGAGCTGGGGCAGGGAGACACATCGGCCCGGAGGCTGCACAGGCCGGACTGGGAGGGACCATGACCCAAATGGAGATTGCTGGGCAGAAGGGCCTGGCCCCATAGAACTTGGGGTGTGGGGGCAACACCAAAGCCAATGTCTGACTCACGGTGTCCCTGCGGTGCAGCCAGGGCTGGGCCATGTCCGACACAGACTGTGACCATCCCTCACACCCAGAGATGGTGGATGGGGTCCCCTAGGCCAGGGCCGGTGCTGGGTGTTTGCCTCCAGCCTGTCTCCTCTTTGCTTTATTGCAATCGGTGGCTGTTTATTGACCTGTACTTGCTTTGACCTGAGTGCAGTGATCAGAGGGTCAGGGGAGCGCTGGAACAGAGGGAGTACCCTGGGGTGGGGACACCCTCGCCCCTGTCCTGAGTGATCACAACAATGGTGGGGGTCAAGCCCCCAGGAGTTCTGCACCCAGCACTTTGGGGGTTACAAGGACCCCACCAAAAAAAAAAAAAAGCGGGAGGGGAGCCTTTGCAATCAATCTGGGATTAAGGACAAAGATCCTTTCGCTAGCTCACGCCCGCAGAGCAGTATGTGAACAAGGGAAGTTCCCCACAATCGCAGGTCCACCCCCCTGCTCACACCTGCAGTAGGGCTGTGCTGGGAGCCCCTCGCTGAGCCTCTGGGGTAGGACAAGAGATCAGCTTTGAACCAAGATGGACAACAGTTGGGAAAGGTGAAGGACAGGCCCCCGCGTTACCAGGGAAGGGGGTTGCTGTGCGGAGGCTGGGGTGGAGTCTGTAACTCACAGGGCAGGAGGTAAACAGTACAGCTTCCATTAACTGGCTCGTTACAAACATATACGCCTCCTATGTGGGACCCAAGGCAGCCCTGCCAGGAGCTGACCAATAAAATGCAGCCAAACAACAGCCTGCACGGCCCTTCTGGTCACTACGTCCAGAGCTCCTTAGCTGGGCTGCTGAGCAGCGTTCTCCCCACGTTCTGGACAGACAGATGCACAGAGGAAGGGATTTTCCAAGCCCCCAGTGAGTGAGATGCAGAGCAGAGACCATAACCTGGGGGTCCTGACCCCAGCACCACAGTTATAGGTGCTATAGCTTCTCTCTGTGCTACATTCGATGCAGTGAGGCTCCGTGTGTCTGATCAAGGGTGCTTCCCTGATCAAGGGTGCAGCCCTTCCCGCACAGGAGGGGTTTAAAGAAACAGCTACTAACCACAGTCACAAAAATAGGTTCCGCACAGCTCAGTCTTCAGCCTTGTTTACCAGGGACCCCTCGCTGCCTGGAATCCTGCACAGAGGCCTAATGATGGGCTGCAGGAACCAAATCAGGGCAGGGCGTGACTCTGAGGCCCTGCTCAGCGCCTTTCGGGAGCAGCACCTGCGACACCATAATCTCCATTTAACGCCTGGAGCATAGAATGAGACAGTGACCGGTCCAAGGCCCCAGTGAATCCATGGCAAAGCTGGACTCCTCACTCCCAGCTCACTGCAGAGAGCTCCAGGCTTCTCTGCTGCTACATGGACCGTACAAGCCAAGTCTCAGAGAGGTGAATGAAGGGACTGGAGATGGCGAGTGCTGGGCTGTGTTCCACTGGGACATTCTTGCTCCAGGAGGGCTCCAGGCTGCTTTACAAACAAGAAGCAGGGTCTGATGTGCTGATTTCTGGAGTGGAACATAGAACCTGTTTGATAGCAGACAGCTCCTCTGCAGTACACAGTTTAGAACAGAAGAGGAAGAAGAATTTCTCCTGCAACACTTTATTTCTTGTGTCCACCATGGCGCAGCTTCAGTTCCTGATGTGACCCTTTGGGTGTAGCTGGATAAAAGAACAAGAAGAACAGTGTATCCAAAGAACAGCCCAGAGTGACTCAGTTTACCAAGTTCCCTTAGGGGTAGCCATGTTAGTCTGTGTACAGCAAAAATGAGAGTCCTGTGTCACCTTAAAGACTGTTTACCTGAGCTGAAATTTCGGCCTCTGGGTTGTGAGGTGGAGTCATCAGCAAAATAAATCTGAAATCTCAAACAATGTGTTTTTCTTTTTTCAGGCAATAACAAATTTGGTAAATAAAGGTAAGTGGGGAGATATCATGGACTTAGATCAAAGAACTTGCAATGGCAACATGACAAATTAGCACTGCACAGAATGACTGATTTCTGTTTTTCTAGCGGCAGCCCAGTGTGTCTGTAGAAAGCATTCATGTGTCCCTTCAGTGAAGTTTGTCTAGATTTGCTAGCTATCCATTCACCTCAGGCATTGACAGAATATCAGATCTTTTGGAAATCCAGCCATTATCCCTGGTTTTCTAATTAATTGACTATAATGTTTAAATATACCCAAGTACACTGAGTAGCCAATTCCTCTCTGACTCAGCAGAGAGCCCAGGAGTTCTCCTGTCCCCTGGGAAGGACCCCTGATTGCTGTTTACTCCTACAGATGGACGAAGAGCACAAACACGGAGAGAAAGACATTGGCTGGTGTTGCAGGTATTCAGGTGGAAACCCACTGGGATTGCTCAGAACTATATTATAAAAACATCTTTCCATCCTGCCCGGGGCACTTCCCCAGTGCCGGCTTTCTGCATGGGATAGTGTTGCAGATGCTGGTGAGAGAAAGCGTGGGATGTGGCTTCCTGAGTGGGCTTCAGAGGAAAGACACTTCCGTCTCAGAATTCACAGGTACCTCATTGCTTGCTGCGGAACGCTCCGCTAGATACAGCCAGTGCAACGTGGGCAGGAGAGGTTAGAGAAAATGTCAGTTTTCCTTTCCTCGCTGCACATCCCTGAGCCATGCCAGGGCCCTTCCCACAGGTGATGAGTTTACACCAATATCATTGGCCAAAATGCCTCTTTGCTCTTGTCTGGTTTTCAGTGCCCCAGGGCTGACGGCCCTCAGAGCAGAGTCTGAGTAAAGAGCTCAGCAGTCAGCTCTTTGTTAATGCACACACTCCCCTCGCATTGCAGGACTCTGCCTGCTAAAAGTGCATGTAATGGTGGGGCTGTTACCTCCCTCTTTTCAGCTTGAAACTTCCCAATAATCACTGCATCAGAAGCAGACACCTGACATGGGAAACTTAAGGCCAATCGTTTAAAAATCTGAAAACTTGTAAACAACTGAGATGTAGGGTTTCTTTAACTGACAGTGTGTCTCCACTTCTGGGGGTGACACCCACCCTGCCTCCAATGGCTACGCAGGTTAGAAACCCATTCAGCTGATTGCTTTGCTGAATAATATCTTTTGCCAGGAGTTCCACAAGCCAAATATGTAGGATGGGAGAAAATTATATGTGGAGACCCACCAATAGCAGTGTATCGATCCAGGCCCATGATCTGTACACTTGGAAGAAGGGATAGTTAAAAGGTAACTAAAGGACAAGAACTCGATGTGAGAAAGATGGCTGAGGCATGGGAAATCAAGGAACCAGCCTGGTAAACAAGAACATGGCGCAGCTGCATGATAAGGAACTGTGAGCGGGCCAGGAACTAAAACTTTGCTAATTTGGATGTAAGCCTGTGAATCTGGAAAATTACCAAGTACACTATCTGTAGGGTATAAGAATGGCTGTAAACTGCTAGTAAAGTGATTCTTGCTTGCAATCATATTGGTTGTTGTGCTTGATCTGACCCGCATGAACCCGACAATTATATTTTATCCACATTAGATTTACAGAGATTCAATTTAATTGAATGTTCCCTTTTTTGTGTGCTCTCAGAAACAATAAATGTGAGGTACTTATTTACTTCCTTTATTGTTAGGCTCTTAGGCTATGTCCACACTAGAAAAGCTAACTCGAGTCTGTTAAGTCGACTTAACAAAGTCGACTTAAGTTGACTTAAAATCGACCTTGCTAAGTCGACATAGAACGTCTACACTAGACTCTTAAGTTGACGGCCTGCGTCCACACATGCAGGTTAGGTTGATGGGCAGCCGCGGCTCTGGCTCCCTGGGACAAGGGGAGCAGCGTCTCCCCTAGTGAAGTTGACTTAGCTTTTCTAGTGTAGACTTAGCCATAGTGTTTATGTCCCAAGGAACCTCCTTGTATTGAACCCAGTAACTTGCACTGGACTAAGGCCTGCTCTGAACTAAGAGTTTATGTTATAGAGTCACCGAACCACGGGGATAGAAGGGAACAAAAAGGTTGTCTGGTCTAACCACCTGCCAAGATGCGGGATTTGCATTGTCTACAACATCCAAGAGAGGTGGCTATCAAACCTCCTTTTCAAAGCCTCCAGAGAAGGAGTGTCGACGACCACCCAAGCAGTCTATTCCATTGTCCCGCTGTTCCTTCAGTGAGGTTTAATATAAATCTGCACTTCTGTAGTTTTAACACACTGCCTCTTGTCCTGTCCTATGTGGCAAAGATAACAAGTTTTCTCCATCTTTTTAATAGCAGCCTTTAACTGTCTAAAGACAGCTGTTGTATCCCCACTTTTCAAACTAAATGTACTCGGTCCCTTCAGCCTTTGCTCATCTGACTTCTGTTCCATCCCTTTGAGCATCTTTGCTATTTGCCTCTAGATCCTTCCCAGTGTCTCCACATCCTTTCCATACACTGGTTACCAAAACTGAACACAGTACTCCAGCTGAGACCTAACCAGTGCCGAGGAGAGTGGTCCTATCCCCGCCTAGACTTGCGTGGTGTACTTCTCTGCATGCAATCTAAAGCTGCATTTGCTTTTTTTACAATAGCAGAGAAGTCCATGCCCCTGACACCTCCCCCCCCCCCCATCTATCTCTATATATGAAGTGAAACTCCAGTGTAGACATCATCAGGTCGGGGGAAGAATTCTCTTTAGGTTGATGGAAGAGTTCTTCCATTGACCTACCTACCACTTGGCAGGGAGATGGATTACCTATGCTGAGGGGAGAACCCCTCTACTCGGCATATGGAGTACCTAGACTGAGCCACTATACATTTTTAGGTGTACACAGGCCCTCAAGAACATCCTCCAGAACAGAATACAGGTTTGCCGTGAAGAGATGAAGACCTTTTGCAGATTTTAAACCACTTTTTGAACTGTGGACACCAGAAGTGGACGTAATATTCCAGTGGCAGTTTCCCCAAGGTCACATACTGAGGTAACATCATTCCCCTCCTCCCACTCACTGCTCCCTTTTCTACCTCCAAGGATCACATGACCCCTTTTTGCAACAGCATCACCCAAGGTAGGAGATCATGATGAGTTGATTGTCAACTATGATCCCTAAATCCTTTTCAGGTTCACTGGTTTCCATTATACAGGCCTGTAGGTCAGGCCTCGTTCTCTCCTTTCAGATACCTACCTTGGCTATATTAAAATGCTCTGTTTCAGTGAGCCCAGCTTACTAATTAATCTAGTTCCATCTGTGTGCCTGCCCTGTCCTCAGCACTTTCACCGCTCTGCCAAGCTTGGTGTCAGCCACAAATTTTGCTGATCACTGATGAGAATGTGGAATAGCATCAGGCCACGAACTTCTCCCTGCAGAACCGCACTAGCCCCACTCGCAGTATAGACAAATGGCCCAACGGCAGCTGCTTTCTGTGATATTTCTGGAACCCAGTGTTAGCCCTTTCAAATCTCCTGCTAGTGTTAGTTTCTTTATCTGAATATTTTCCTCTGCTAAATCAAAAATACACCACAGAAACCAAAGGCTGCTGTATCTGTGCAGGTTCCTTCATCAACCAAACTCGTACTCACATTAAAGTATGAAATCGAGTTTATTTGACAAACCACTGTTCCCTAATCCCTGTTGGCTGGCATTAATTCTATTCCTATCACTTCAGATCATTCACATATTGGATTTCCCATTGTTCTGCCCAGAATTGATACCAGGCTAACCACCCTAGAGTATCCTGCGTCATCTCCCTTGCACTTTTGATATATTGGCATTCTAGGCTATTAACACTCTTCCAAGCATATGGAATTTCCCCAATATTTCAAGATTTATTAAGAACTTATGTAAGTGAGTTGGAGGGTCTCCTCAGCCACCTCTTTTATTCACTGGTGCAAGTTTTTTCTGGCCTGTTCATTTAAAACAGTTTCTTTCCTAATATATAAAAAAAGGTTAACATCCTCTTTCATGAAAGACAACAGAGTCCTGAGGCACTTTTAAAGACTAACAGATTTATTTATCGCATGAGCTTTCGTGGGAGAAGATCCCACTTTGTCAGTGGGATCTTCTCCCATGAAAGCTCATGCGATAAATAAATCTGTTAGTCTTTAAAAGTGCCACAGGACTCTGTTGTCTTTCTACAATAGACTAACACAGCTACCCCTTTGGAATCCTCTTTCATGGTTAGACACTGAAAAGTATTTCATAACTTCGGTGTATAACTATATCACAGTGATTTTTCCCAAATACAAATCAAAAATATTTACTGAATACATCTTTTCTGCAAGATTAACAAGTTTACTTTCTCCCTCTGATAATTGGCTCATACCTTTCCTAGCACATCTGATGAAGTGGGTTGGAGGCCATGAAAGCTTATGCCCAAAGAAATGTGTTAGTCTTTATGGTGCCACAGCTCATGTGATAAATAAATGTTAGTCTTTAAAAGCGCCACAGGATTCTGTTTGTTTCTCTGCAATAGACTAACACGGCTCCCCCTTTGGATCTTGACTACATGGAAGGCACTGAATACAGCCATTTGATGACCAAGTGGGATCTTCTCCCTTCTGAAAGAACTCCCAAACTTAATTACCTTTATTTTGTGTCTTCACATATGGCAGTCTTCCCATAGTCTGTCTCAGAATTCCCCTTTATATCTGCTCTATGTTTAATAATGTTTAGGTGGCCAAAGGACAGTACATACCCAAAGACAACTATTCTCCACCCCATTCCTTAGGCATCCAAATATGGTCTTTGTTTTGGCCACTAGTGGCATCAGGAGGTCTTCCGATTGAGCTGCTAACAATGATGCCTAGGTCTTTTCCTGAAGGTGTGTTCAAGTTAAGATGTTTCCATAGCTTATGTCTTGGTAAACATTGAGTTTCTTCCAGTCTCGGATTTTCAGCAGCTTTGAGTATGAATGGAGAACTCCCTCTGGCACGAACCCTCTAGCCCTGTGGTTCTCAACCATTCTGTCAAGATACATTACTGTGTCGTCACCCAGAGGTAAGTGTGTCTTAGAGGGCGGGAAGCTGGCTGAATTGGGCTAGGTGCTAGTATGTTCTGTAGGGTTGTGACATGCTGCCAGTCACAATATCTGCCTAAACCCACCTAGGTGCTCTGCTTGATGGGAAATGGCCAGTTAAACTGGTAGGGGTTACAAATCACTTTTGTGTTCATTGTGGGTATCATTAAATGTTGCCCCCCACCCCCATTGTAGGAACAAATGGCAGGAGACCTGCGCTGGTCTTGTTCTGTGAAAGAGGGCTCCAAGTGAGAGGCTTTCACATGCCAGACACAGTGTGAGCAGTGGGGAGGGGACAGGCTGATGGCACAGACTCTGACAGGAGCCTCCCTCAGGCCCGGGCTGACTTCCTCTTCCACCGCTCAAAGATACAGCTCATGACATTCCTCTGAGTCTCTTCTTTTGTTAAAAGTGGGGACCAACTGCCTGCATCAGCAGTAGGGTTCCCCACAAACTGAGAGCTGATATCACTAAAGGAACTGGGGATACCTTGAAAGATGAGGGGGGAAAGGGGGCTAGCTGTGTGGGGTAAGTGACAGGGGCCAGCAGAGGGTTCTGGTTGAGCCTAGCAATGGAGAGGTGAATGGTATAACCATGATGGCCGCTAAGCAAGGGAAAGTGAGGCGGGAGAGCAGAAGGACACGGCCCTTGTACTCTGAGGTTGGTTGGGTTCAGCTCAGTGGGGGTATGAATTCTGCTCCCAGTTCTCCCAAACCAGTGCTCTGTTTCTACCTTCCTTTTATTCAAAGATTCACTTTCTGTACTCAGAGTCTGCAAGAGGGGAAGAGTTTCCTTTTCGGGGGCCCCAATGGTTAGTGTGTGACTTTCCAGGTGACTGACTTGGTGCTCAATCTAGTTTGGTGTTGTATCATTGACAGGAACCCCTAGATATAGAGCTCAGCCCCTCTTCCTGCCAACTTGTCTGGTAGAAGAGTTGTATTATGACTGACATGTTAACTCATAGATACACATTGACTGCTAGATAGAGTTCAAAGATCAGGTTATAGACGTAAAAAGCTGATGTTCTAACGGATCATTATTTATTGGATATCTAAGTAAAGAGAGTTGGAATGAAAGACTTACAGGCTGAGGTACAGTTTAGCTATTTTAGGCCCTAGAGATAAGAAAAAGTGACATAGGTAAATGGCCCAAGAATAGCCTGGTGCCGTAAGATAACGAGTAAAGCTGTACAAAGGGGTATGAAAAAATTAGTGGAAGAAAATTTTAAATCCCTATACACATTCAATCCATGATTGTCCCGTAGCACCTAACTAGCTAGGAGGAGTCAGTCTGTACATGTAACCAGTGAGTGGAAAGATCTAGGAATTGTTTATGCTGTGAAATTCCTGGCTTCATTGGTGACTTTCATATCAATCGATAAATGATATTAGAACTTGTTACTGTAACTGTGTTCCTTGACTTGGCTGGTTCCTGTGAGCTCTGGAGTTAAAACAAGCACAGACATCTTTGTTGAACTTTTTCAAAGGGGTTTCCATGTTAATCTAGTTCAGCAAACAAACAAGGACTCTTGTCGCACTTTTAAACACAAATACATTTATTTATCTCATGAGCTTTCTTGGGAGAGATCCTACTTCATCGGACACTTGAAAATGGAGAATAAAATACAATACAGGAAGGAGTGATAAATGCAGTGAAGTAAGAGTATTCACAGGAAGAAGTTAGATTACTTCAGCAAATCAAACAGGTTGTATTGATTCAAACTGAGTGGAACAACAGATAGGGAGGGTGAGAGAGGTGATAATCACTGTTAATTAATGAAAAACCCAGAAAACATATGTATTCAAACCTGAGCTCATAGTATCTAATTTCCATATGAAAGCTAACTCTGAAATCTCTCGTTGATGCCTTGACCTAGAATAAATCTGTTCAAAGATTGTCACAGATAAGTCCTTTACAGAGTCCTTCACTGGGAGAACAGCAGCCCCTTGTGAATGGTGAACCTCATTTTAACAGTCTGTCCATCCAGGCGTTTGAACTGTGACCATCACCCTAGATCCTGGGCCCATAAAGGAGTCAGAAGAACCTACAGGAGACACTGTTCTGCCTCAGAGTCAGACACCTTCTCCCCTGCGCCATGTCAGATTCCAACACAACCCACTTCACCAATCCCTCCTCCTTCATCCTGCTGGGCATTCCTGGGCTGGAGGCGGCTCATGTCTGGATCTCCATCCCCTTCTCTGCCATGTACGCCATGGCCATCTTGGGGAACTTCATCATCCTGTTGATCATAAGGATGGAACCGAGCCTCCATGCCCCCATGTACTATTTCCTCTGCATGCTGGCTGTCACAGACTTGATCCTGTCTACATCCACCCTGCCCAAAATGCTGAGCATCTTCTGGTTCAATTCCAGGGAGATAGATTTCAGTGCCTGCCTCATCCAGTTCTACTTCATTCATTGCTTTGCAGCAGTGGAGTCTGGGATCATCGTGGCCCTGGCCTTGGATCGTTACGTGGCCATCTGTGTTCCCCTGAGATATTCCGCTACCCTGACAAATCCCATCGTGGCCAAGATTGGCCTGGCTGTGCTACTGCGGGCTGGTCTGCTCATATTGCCCTATCCACTCCTTGCAAGAAGGTGGCCCTACTGCAGAACAAACATCATCACCCAGACATACTGTGAGCATATAGCCGTGGTGAAGCTGGCCTGTGCTGACATCCGCATCAGCAACTACTACGGTGTCTTCGTTACAGTCTCACTGTTGTGTTCAGATGTGTCTTTTATCATTTTCTCCTATACTCAGATCCTCAGGGCCATCTTCAGTCTCCCCACAAAGGACGCCAGGCTTAAAACTTTTAGTACCTGTGGCTCCCACCTTTGTGTCATCTTAGCTTTTCACGTTCCAGGTTTCTTCTCCTTTCTCATGCACCGGTTTGGCAATAATGTGCCTCGGCATTTCCACGCCATCTTTGCAAACGTGTCCTTTCTGGTGCCCCCCATGCTAAATCCCATCATCTATGGGGTGAGGACCAAACAGATTTGGAAGAGGTTGATGCAGGCCTTTACTCATAAACAAACCTAAAGTTTTTCTGTTGTCCTGCCTTTCAGACTGAGCTCCATGGAGAGATGCCTGGAGACCTGATTAGGGGTCTTCCTTCCTAGATTACATGCAGGATGGTCAAAGAAACATTAGAAACTTCCCTGCCATTTAAAAACACAGCAACTGGATGAGTCAGAAAAGAAGAAGCTGGGGCAGGGGAGCAGCCCAAAGGCAGCTGAAGGGACACTCTGGTTGCTGGGCTCTGGCTGCAGCAGAGAGATGAACTCCAGCTGCAGGAGAAGCTGTGGGTAGGGTGCAGTGCCCAGCTATGGCTCGCAAAATGTAGCATTTCCTACAGCTCCCCACAGAGCATGTCTTGAAGGGGTGGTTTAGGGACGTACTGGGCAAGGGCAGGCCTTTCATGTACCCTATTTGTCTCTGTGTTCAATCCTTTCCTTTTCCTGCCAGGATGAAGGGGATTCCCCACAGCTCAGCACACCCACCACCTCTCTCCCTGTCAGCTCACTCCAACACCACACACGCCCTTCCCCCTTCTAGGCTGGAGCATGAGCCCTGCTGGATCTCCATTCCCTTTTGCTCCATCTAAATCACTGTCCTGCTGGGCAATGCCATCCTGCTCTTCCCCAACAAGGCAGAGACCAGCCTGCACGATCCCACGTCTGTCTTTCTGTCCATGCTGACCCTAGTCAACATTGCCGTCTCCAGATCTGCCCTGTCTAGGACACAGGACACCTTCTGGTTCAGAGCCTGGGAGATCAACTGCACCACCTCCCTGGCCCAGATGTTCCTGCTCCATGCACTGTATGTGGTGGAGTAAGGCGCTGATGGCCATGGCCTTTGACTGCTATATGACCATCTGTACCCTGTTGTAATACAATCCCTGCTCACTGGATCCGTCACTGTCACTAGTGTTCTGTCATCTCCCACTCCTACTGCAAGTACATGGTCATGGTGACGCCTAAGGAACAGCAGACCCAACAATGTTTATGGGCTGGTCCTATCCCTCGCCCTCAATGGATTTAACCTGGGATGCATCTTCCTGTCCTACACCCTGATCCTGTGGGCTCTCTTTCAGCCACCCTCCTTCAGGCCCCAGCACAAGTGACTCAGCACCTGAGGAGCCCAGATGGGCATCATCATCATCCTTTTCACCCCTGGGCTCTTCTCCTTCCTCAGCCACTGCTTTGGCCACAGATTCCCCCACTGATCCACATCTTCCTGTCCAGCCTTGACCTGTTGGGGGCCAGTCATCCACAACCCCCTAATCTATTGGGCCAAGACCTGCCTGATCTAAGAAACCATGTTGAAGATGTTCCACCTGGGATGCATCTCAGGTGTGTGTGATGACTATGGAGATTGGGTCAATATTCTTGTTACTGATGTAAATACAAGGCGGGGTAGCCAGAGCCACAAGGCTGGAGGAGAGCAGACAGGTTGTGATTGTGAAGAGACAGGTGCTCAGACACCAAATCAGGGAGTGACATGCCAGGAGGAAGTGAGGATTGAGTTCAGAGAATCCCGGATTGGCAGAGCCATTGCTTCCTCTAACAGGGACCTACCTGCAGTTGGGCTTTTCCATGTAATCTCAGACCTGTCTCTCACTGTACCCAGGTGATGAATAAATGCTGTCTTGTTTTGAAGCGGCTGTCCGGTGTCGGTATCATTAAAGGTTGACACTGGTGCCCATACAAGACATCTGCCTAGTGCACTCAGGCTGTCGGTGACCACACTGAGTCAAGAGCTGCTTGATTGCTGGGGGGGAGGGTATGCATGAATGGAGTCTCCAAACACCTTGACCCAAACATACTGCATCAGGTAAAATAAACAAACATATTATAAGTGAGAGGAAAGTAAGTCAGATTTAATCAAGATAAAACAAACCCAAACACATACTAAACTAAGCATAAAACTTTCTGCAACCTGACAAGCTCAGCTGAATCTCACCAGTCTGGTTGGTTTCCTTTCAGCCAGGCTCTCCAACTGGTTGGCCCTTTCTCCAACCTCCACCTACAAACACCACATCTCTCTTTTTAAAATGTTCCTTTGCCCTCTGGGACTTCACTGCCTCCTCCCCTTTAGGATCAGGAGACAAATAATATGTACGCGTGGGGTCTCTCCATGTCCTGAGTCAGTGAGCTTCACCTTTGTTGCTGTCTACACCAGTCTTCTGTTCCTGGCGTGCTGAGCTGGGTTTGTTCTGTACACACCTCAATGAGGCACAAACTGCTCCTCTGCTCAGAGAGTTTGGCCTGGAGATGGTTTAAGCGATGGGGCATGTCTTTGGGAGTATCACATAGTGAAACCTTCGAACCATACATATAACATTGCACCAAAAATATCTCTGTAACAATAAGGCTACCTGTGTCATGAGCCTTCCAGAAATCATTTCAGGAGATATACTCTGCACTAAAGAATACACCAGTATGCTCTCGGGTAACTATCTGGGGTGTAATATCATAGAATCACAGGGTTGGAAGGGACCTCACGAGGTCATCTAGTCCAACCCCCTGCTAAAAAGCAGGACCACTCCCCCTAAATTATCCCAGCCAGAGTTTTGTCTAACCGAGTCTTAAAAATCTCCAAAGATGAAGATTCTACCACCTCCCTATATAGCCCATTCCAATGCTTCACCACCATCCTAGTGAGAAAGTTTTTTTTAATATCCAACCTTGACCTCCCCAGCTGTAATTTGAAACCATTGCTCCTTGTTCTGTCCTCTGTTACCCTTGAGAACAGCCTAGCTCCCTCCTCTTTGGAGCAACCCTTCAAGTAGTTGAAGGTTGCTATCAAATCTCCCCTCAGTCTTCTCTTCTGTAGACTAAATAAGCCTAGTTCCTTCAGTCTCTCCTCATAAGTCATGTGCCCCAGCCCCCTAATCATTTTTGTTGCCCTCCGCTGGACTCTTTCTAATTTGTCCACATCCTTTCTGTAGTGGGGAGCCCAAAACTGGACACAGTACTCCAGATGCGGCCTGACCAGTGTCGAATAGAGGGGAATTATCACATCCCTCGTAATATGTCACAGGTGCTATGGAAGAACCCTGTCTGGTTCTCAGAGGCCCACAGTGTGCTAAAGCCCCAATTCACAAAGGTGCCACAAGATAAATTTGGGTCTTGGTTCCTCCCTCTCCCCATTTCACTTTTCTACATAGATGATGTTGATATTTTGGGGAAGCCAGTATAACTGCCTCCCTTCTTCACTCCCCTTCAGTCCTACAGCCACATGGAGAACCAATATTGGCTAGTGGTCTCTTCAGTTTATCAGGAAAAGATCCATCACGATCCAAACTAAACAAATTTCAGCTGGACCTGAGGTATAACATGTTGCCTACCAGAGAATCGAGGGAGCCATTAAAGCACTTTGCCGAGGGCCGTGATGGGTTCTCTGCCTCTGGCAATCTTTACATGAGACAGTTTGGTTTACTCCGAGATCTGCTCTAGCTCTAATAGGAATTACATGGGGGCAGGCCTGTGCCCTTGTCAAAGCTGACGCTGGAAAATAAAACTCAGGTCACTTAAGTGTGATTAGCAAGCCTTTACTTAGAACTGTATACGGGAGCGCTCACGGGGAGAGAACACAGGAAATCTCCGACCTGTGACGTAGCAACAACTTCTCTTCTAGACTTTAGTTCATGTTACAGGAATCAAATACAGTTTCTGATAGGTTAAAAAGGCTCTCCTCCCCAGATGCACTTCACTCCGCCCTGGTAACAACTCCTGAGCTTACGGAGACCGTTTTCAGACAGAAAGATAAGAAAAACAAAACAAATCCAGGAACAGCCAGAGCTCAAGACTGAGAAAGAGACAGAGACAGCAAAACCAGTTTCAGTGACCCAAAACAACTATCAGAGCCCCCCTGCTTTGGCCTTTCACACCGTGTCTACGTGGAGCCAGGTGAGGTGACCTTAATGGCATGTAGGACTCTGGGAGGCTTGTTGCAGAGCAAGCAGAAAAGCAGAAAGTGTAATTTGGGGGTGCCTGTCTATCACCGACTCACCATGATACAGCAGGATGCTGTAAAGCAGGGAGTGCTGTTGGGACTGATATAGGAGCAGGAAGAGGTTTCCAGGAGAGGTGAGGCTGCAGACAATGGGCATGTTTTATCAAGGACCTTTTTGTGACCTGTGCCCATTCTGCAGCCTGTACCGTTCTGTGACATGCACCTGCCTTTTACCCCAGCCCTGCTCCATAGCCCACACACATTCTGGGGAGTGCTGGTCTCTGCCATAGCCTCCTCCCTGAGCTCTGCCACAGCTCCCCACTCCTCCAGAGCCCACCCCTCTCGCCCAGACATCCACCTTCCTTTCCCTCCCCCTTACCCAGTGGGGCCCAGCCCACTCCAAGGAGCTTCCACCTCCAGCCATGCAGCCTGGGCCGGAGGTGGGGGGGTATTTAAGTTTCCCTCCCCCTCTCCTGCCCTGGCTATGTGCTGTGGGGAGGAAGGGACGGCACCTCCTCTCGCTGCTCCAGGCAGGCAGGCTGTGTGAGTCTGCCCTGCTGCTGGGGCTGCAATTTGGGTGCCGGCTGCGGCCACTGGGGACTCGTGTCCCATGTGCCCAGCTCATGGCCCAGGGTGGGAGAAGAGTAGAGGATTTTTAATCTCTCCTTTGCAAAGCCAGCCCCAGACAGCGTATGCCCACAGCGGAGCCAGGAGGGTCACCTCAGCACAGGTGAGTGCTCTGTGTCCCCCTGGGGAAAGGAGTGGGGCCGGGACCCTGGGCTGGTGCTGGGGGTGTGGGTCCCTGGGCCAATTTCAGGCCAGGTGTCAGTGCTAGACCCAGCTGGCGGCTGAACAGCGTGGGCCTGGCCTGTTCCAGGGGCGAAGAGCCCGACGCGGTGCTGGTGTGGCTCAGCTCAGCTCAGCCCAGCCCAGCGAGGAGGTGAGTGGCATCCAGATGAGTGATTTGGCATGGTGCGGGGGTGAGTGGTCCAGTGAAACATGGAGCTGGGCCAGGGGTGAGCAGCTTTGCATGGGGCCAGGCCAGGCCAGCGGTGAGTGGTGTGGCGGCCGTTTGAGGCCAGGACACCAAGGGGGCTGAGGGAAGTAGAGAGGTCAGCCGGGGCCTGTGCCCCAAATCTTTTACCTTGGGAGCAACACTCCTGACCTGACCTGACCTTCTTATTAATAACATCCCTGTAGAAACCCTTTTTGTTACCTTTCCCATCTTTTGCAAGTTGCAACTCCAAGTGTGCTTTGGCCTCCCTGATTTCATCCCGCCATGTTCAAGCAGTGTTTTTACATTAGTCCCTAGTCATCTGATCAAGTTTCCACTTCCTGTAAGCTTCCCTTTTGTAGTTAAGCTCACCAAAGATTTGTTTTCTTAATTCAAGTTGGTCACCTGCCATATGTACAGACTTATGGGGCGATACACGTCTTATTCAGGTTCACCCTTATAGCTGAGCCATGTACTATGTCATACAATGCATGCCGTTTACGGTGATTCTGGAATGCTCATGACATACTGAACATTATTGTTAGGGTAGCATTTTCCCTGCAATGTCACACACACAAACATATGCAAGTCTGCTAATTCACATCCCCAGCTGTGTGTCTCCATTGACTTGACTAGATGGAGACAAACACAAACTAAGGATCTATGCCCCGTTGGAGGCAGGCATACAGGGGCAATGTTTTTTGCCCTGAGCACCTGTGAGCACTTTGGTTCAAGGGGTAAAATGACGCCCATTGTCAAGGAAACGTGTTAAAAGAACGAGGCACATTTGTCTAGGAATTCTCCTCTGGAATCTTACTCCAACGGGACATCAAGGACTGGCACCTACCGACAGGGAGGGACAGCCTGGTAGCAAGTTGCATAGCAACCAACCTGTGTGGTAAACTGACATCATAAAGCTAACATCATGGATTAAACCAGTTTTGAATATTTATCTTAGTGTACAAGATGAGTTATCTTTTAATTAATTGTGATTAACTCCTTGACTCATTAATATTCTGACAAAATCATGCTATAGTCAATTAACTTGTTTGTTTTACCTGAAGCAGTGCATGTGGATTGAGTGTGTGCAGACACCTCATTTGGAGTGACAGAGCTGGTGCACATGAATTCCTTTGACAAATTGATGGACAAGCATAAATGAACTTACAGGGAGCAGTGTACAGTGCTGAAGACAAACATCAGTTTCTTGGATTTCATCTGGGATGGGGGTTGTTTGCTGGCAGTCTATCCCATAAGTGGCTGGCCAGAAGCAATCTTTCACTGGGCCAGGGATCAATTAATCTCAGGACGCTGGATGGGAGCTGACAAAGGAGTGGGCAGTTCACACAACAAAGTGGGGTAAATTGGGTTCCGGGACGGAGGAATCAGGGTGACACAGCTACCACACTAGTTCTGGTTGCAGGGGAAAATCACACCTGCAGACTCAGTAATGTTTCTTTAAAATAGTCACCTCTCCTGGAATCCTTTCCCCCTCATATTAGCCTCCCAGGGATCCTGCTCATCAGTTCCCTGAAGCAGTCAAAGACTGCATTTCTGAAGTCCAGGATCCATATCCTACTGTTCTCCTTTCTTCCTTTTGTCAGGATTCTGAACCAGAATCCACATCATGGTAACAGGTACCAAGGTTATCATCCAATTCTCCTTCACCTATCAATTTTTCCCTCTTTGTAAGCAGCAGGTCAAGAGCAATTCGGCCCCTAGCTGGTTCCTTCAGCACTTGCACCAGGAAGTTGCCCCCAACACTTTCTAATCAGTTCTGATTGTCTGTGCTCTGCGGTAATCCTCTTCCAGCAGGTTGAATGCAGTCCCCCATGAGAACTAGGTCCTGAATGGACATGAATGGTCCACATCTTCCTTCTACAGATGTGATAGATATGGGAATTCCATGATTATGCTTACACTGATTGTTTAGTGACTAAAACATAAAGGTTTAATAATGAAATAAAAAAACTTCCTTGTTAGAAATCAAGCCTAGAGAAAAGCAGCAGGAAATGCAGACAAACAGATGGCTTTGTCCCAAGGTTTTTTCTATACCCTTTACCCTGGGCATGCTGTAAAGACAACTCACTGCCTCTTTCTGAGGGAAGTTACTGGCACAAGATTGAGTCCACGGTCACATGAGCACATTACATCTTCTTGCATGACTTGGTGACTCGCAAGTTCAGCCACTGTTCATTTTCTTGTGGAGGTGTCCATAGGAAGAGCTGTCTGGGCAGGATGAGATTCATTTGTGGACCATTCTGAGAGGTAAGTGTCCTTGATGGGCCATGAACACTGTTGCTTGGTCTTCATGTACTGTCGACCAGAGGAGATACCCAGGGATACAACAGAGGAGTAAGATACATGGCCAATATTCCTAACATTAGATATGAAGGAGATCCCTGCATATAAACAGGAAAACATGCTTGATCAATCCTAACTTTTTCAATGATACCCTACATGACAGACATTGTCCAAGATTGGTTGCAACTGCATAAGAGTGATGCACTGGGGAAAATGGCCCAGCCCCCTAGAGTCTGGGGCGTGTGGCCCCCACCAGAGCCAGTGTCCGACCCATGGTGTCCCTGAAGTGCAGCCAGGGCTGGGCCGTGTCAGACACAGACTGCGACCGTCCCTCACTCCCAGAGACACTGGGTGGGGTTCCCGAGCCAGGGCTGGCGCTGGGTGTTTGCCTCCAGCCTGTCTCCTCTTTGCTTTATTTTAACTGGTGACTATTTAATACTTGTTTTTGCTTTGACCAACATGCAGTGATCAGTGGGTCAGGGGAGCACCTAGGGCAGAGAAAGCACCGTGAAGTAGGGAAACGTGATCACGACGATGTTGGGGGTCAACCTTCCCAAAGATCCTGGCACAGACTTTTTGGGAAGACAGGGCCCTTCTCTCCCCCCCCCCCCCCAAAGAGTGGGAGGGGTGCCCTTGTGATCAATCTGGTATCAAGGACACATCTTTTCAGTAGCCAATGGCATCAGAGTAGTACATGAGCCAGGAAAGTTGCCCACTGGTAGGGCCATACCCCTGCTTACACCAGCAATGGGGCTGTGCTGGGAGCCCCTTGCCCTGAGCCAGGCCTCTGGGGTAGGACAAGGGATCAGCTTTGGACCAAGGTGGACGACAGTTGGGAGAGGTGAAGGACAGGCCCCGGGGGCATTGCCAGGGAAGGTCGGTTGCTGTGCGGAGGCCGGGCTGGAGTCTGTAGTTAACATGGCGGTAGATAAGTGGCAAAGTTTCCACTAACCGGCTCCTTACAAACGTACATGGCACCGTCGCGGGACCCACAATCCAGGGGCTGAGCACTAGAGCAGAGTCTAACACAGCCTGCACCACACTTCTGGGCACTACCTCTGGAGCTCCTGAGCTAGGCTGCTGAGCAGCGTTCTCCCCACCTCCTGCACACACAGACAGACACATGGAGGGAAGGGATTTACGAGGGCCGCACAGTGAGAGACCAGCAGAGCTGAGAGTAGGAACCGGGAGTCCTGAGCCAGCACCATCACTGTGGCCACTAAATGGCATCGCTCCTCTCTGTGCTGCTGTAACCTTCATTGCCCTTCCCCAGTGCCTAAGAAAAGACCCCCACCCATCCCCTAACAACACCAGAAAGACATGAACTGTATTGCAAACTATCTGTACAAATCTTGTGATAAAAAAAACATAACAACAACTCAGTTTTATAACATATCATGGCTATTTTATAATCCAGACAGATCATTTTCAGAGCTGTCTTTTCCCCACCAGAAACAGGAAAACAAACAATCTAAAGTGGGCAGTCCCCACAGAAACACTGTCAGAAGAAATTGAGGAGGTCCCAAAGCTTAGATGAAGTTCCCGAGTCTCCATTATAAACACTGTTCACTGAGTAGAAAGCAGCAGCTTCCCTCCCGCTTGTTTGTAGGACTCTTGGGCTGAAACCCAGGCAGACCTTTCCTCCTCTGCTGGAATGACTGTGAGCCAGTCAGCTCACTGATTAACCCACACCCAGTTACACAGAGAGATGAAGTAGCCCTGATACAAGTAAAAACATCTCTGAGAATAGTAAAACTACACTTGGCTCTTTCCCCATTATTACATTACAGAATTGTGTGTGCACCCCCCCAATTCAAATAGCTGGGCTAAGACATCAAACATTTAAAGCAGACAGCTAAAAGAAATTACTCTCCTCTCTCCATAATGAACTTTCCCAGGCTTCCTGTTGGGGGGGGTTACAATTCAGCTAACCTGCTGCAAAAATCTCCAGAGTTAGGGGAAACAAGCCTGCTGCCTGCCCCGGCTCAGCTTCTCCCTTCACACACAGCACACCTGGATTTTCCAAAAGCAGCTGCCCTACCTGCTTTTGTAACCCATATGCCTGAAAAAGGCTGTCTCTTTGAGAGACCTGCTGAGTGTGGGTTACAGTTGCTGGGCAGATTAGCTACCCACAACTAGAAACTTCTGGAGGCAGGGAGTGGTAGCATTTTTGAGCATGCGCCACAGGGTGCCCTGCTGGTGTAATGCGGTGTGGTTATCAGATCACATGAGAGCAGCAGTCTGTGCACACAACAGTCTAGAGCTGCTTTGAGAAGAGCCCATGTGCTCAGTTTTCAGGAGAGAAGCTGAGCCAGGAGTGAACAAGACGTTTTCTCCCTCCCATGGAGTCATCTGCAACAGATTTTGTAGACATGCATATGGGAATGTGGGCTGGTTGCAAAGGAGAAGGAAAAGCCTGCATGGAATGCTACAGAAGATTCCTGCAAAGAAAGAAGAGGACAGCTATTTCTTGCCACTCAAGCCTCTACACTGGAACAGAGACTGTAGCTGAGAGTTGGGTGAACTCCACCTGGACTTTGGGACTCTTGGGGATCTTTCCTGCGGGGATTTCTGTAGGGATTGTTCTTGGTTAATTGTATTTTGTTTTCTTAGGATAAGGTTCATTTAGTTAGTAGTTAATAAAGTTCATTGTTATGTTTGTTTTAGTAGTATTTTAATGTGAGAGGGTAACTCTGAGCAATCTTTGCTGTGAGTCCTGTACAGACTGGATCCTGGGTCTCCAGCTGCTTCTCCATAGGGATTGGGATTGATTTCTGTGAGGCACTGGAGAGGGGCAATTAAATGAATTTTAGCCCACCCAAAGGTTACACTTGCTCTGACCTCTGACCCCAGCACCAGGAACCTAGGAGCATGTCCAAAGCTACCACACCCACTTCCAGAAGCTTCTGGCTGGGGATGTAACAACAATGACCCCGCCCCAACAGATCCTTTAAAGAGATCCTTCCCTGTTCGGCATGTGGCTTACACTGCGTTTGGTCCATGCAGTGAGCCTGCATGTCTGGTTGATCAAGGGAGTTGCAGCCCTTATCACACAGGAGTGGTTTAAAGAACCAGCTATTAACCACAGCCACAAAAATAAGTTTCCTCACAGCTCAGGACTCCTGCACAGTGCACAAAGCCCTAGCAATGTGCTTCACTGGACCAAATCAGTGCAGAGTGTGTCTCTGAGGCCCTGCTGAGCAGCACCCCAGACATCAGAATCTCCACTTATTGCACCAAGTGAGCAAGTGACTTGTTCAAGGTCCCCTGGAGAATCTGTGGCAAAGCTGGAGCTCTTCACTCCAAGGGAGAGAGATCACCAGGCCCCTGTGCTGCTGCATGTCCTCCTGTACTAACCAACCCTGAGAGGGACTAAACAAGGGACTGGCAGCTGTGGGCTCCTGAGCTTTGCCCCACTGGGATGTTGCTCCAGAAGGTTTCCAGGCAAGTTTGCAAACTAGGAACAGGGCCTGACTAACCCATCTTTGGGTGGAACATGGCCGCTGTTTAGCAGCACACAGTCCTGGGGTACATAGCTTAGAAGAGCACAGGAAGAAGAATTTCTTCTGAAACAAGGGGTTCATTTTGTGGGTCCAGCACAATGCTGCTTCCTTTCCTGATGTGAGCCTCTGGGCATAGCTGGATACAAGAAGAATATTGTACCAAATGAACGGTCCAGGGCGACTCAGTTTACTCAAGATGAAATTTAACCTTTGGGTTGTGGACAGATATGGAGGAAGGGTCATCAGCAAAATAAACCTGACATCTCAAACAGAAGGGTTGCTCCCTCTCTTTTTTTTTTTTTTGCATAACAAAAATGGTTGATAAATGTAACTGGGGAGACTTTGCGAGTTGTTTGACCTCGTATGATTTCAGACTAACAAACTAGCTCTAGATAAAATTACCGATCTCTGAAACCTTAGTGACAGTTGTGTGTCTGCAGAAAGTGTCCATCTGTCCCTTCCGTCCTGTTTATATTGATCTGTCTGTCTGCTAGCTAGCCATCCGTCCCGGACAGTGACAGGGTCTCAGCCCCAATGGAGAACTTGACATCATCCCTATTTTTCCTACTCATTGACTATAATAATAAAATATAGACAAGTACACTGAGCAGCCAATTCCTCTCAGACTCAGCAGGGAGCCCGGGAGTTCTCCCCTCCCTTGGGAAGGACACTTAATTACTGTTTACTCCTACAGATGAATAAAGAACACAGAAGAGCAGACATAGAAAGAGAGACATCGGCTGGTGTCTCCTGTCTGCAGCCTAGGGACCCCACTGGGATTGCCCAGGGCTATATTATAAAGCTGTTTCCAACCTGCCTGTGGCACTTCTGCCGTGCCAGCTCTCGGCATGAGATGCTGTTGCAAATGCTGGTAACAGAAGCGTGGGACATGACTAGCTGAGGGGCCTTCGGAGAGAGGACACTTCCATCTCAGAACTTGCAGGTACCCCATTGCTTGCTGCAAAGCGTTCTGCTCAACATTCCCAGTGCAATGTGAGCTGGAGAGTTAGAGAACAGGTCTATGGTCCTTTCCACTCTGCACAGCCCTTAATCATCCCTGGGCTCTTTCCACAGATGAAGAGTTTACTCCAGTGTGACTGGCCAAAATGCCTCTCTTCCCTATTGTCTACTTTGCTGTGCCCCCCGGCTGATGTCCTGGGAGCAGAAACTGAATAAAGAGCTCAGCAGTCAGTTTTGTGTTGATGCCCACACTCCCCTCCTCCCATCACATTGCAGGGCTCTGGCTTTTAATGGGGGGTAGAATGGTGGGGCTGTTACCTCCCTCATTTCTGCCTGAAACTTTCAAATAATCACTCCACCAGAAGCAGACATCCGGTATGGGAAACCTCAGTCCAAACAGATCAAATTTGAGAAACTTGTAAGCGACCAACAATTAATTTTATAACAGACTGTCAGACAGCCTTCACTCAGGGAGGTCTCACCTGCAGCACCTCTAATAGCCACACCAGGTTGGAAACCCATTCAGTTGAGTCCTTTGCCACAGTAATATCAATGGCAGAGAGTTCTACAGGCCGAATTTATATTATGGACAAAACTATCTTTTATCAATTTGAGATTTACAGACTTTGTTTCATTGAATGTTCCCTCTTTGTGTGCTATAAAAACAGTAAATGTAAGTGACTTATCTATTTTATTGATAGATTCATAGAGTTTAAGAAAGATGAGTCCAAACTGGAAGAAGTGCAAAGAAAGGCTACTAGGATGATCTGAGGAATGGAAAACCAGCCTTATGAGAGGAAACTCAAAGAGCTTGTCTAATTTAGCCTAACCCTAACCAAAAGAAAGTTGAGGCGAGCTATGACTACTCTTTATAAATACCAGGGAAGGAGAGGAATTATTTAAGCTCAAGACACAAGAACTAATGGATATAAACTGGCCATCAGGAAGTTTAGACTTGAAATTAGACCTGGGTTTCTATCCATCAGAGGAGTGAAATTCTGGGATAGTTTTCCAAAAAGAGCACAGAACCTAGCTAATTTCAAAACTGATCTTGCTAAATTCATGGAGGGGAAGATGTTATGGGATAGCCTACTACAGCAATTGACTAATCTTGGTGTCCTGGTGGTAGATAACCTGTGTGGGGAGTCAGAAACTGATTGGGAATCTGGTTTAAGTACCACCCATCAGTGTTTGGAGAGTCTGGCTCTCAGTTTTGCAGCTTGCTCTGATTTCTGCATATCCAGGAGGTTATCCCAGGACGCCCTGATCATACCTCCTTTTTTTTATTCTCAGCCAGAGGCATTGCTGCACCCCCCCAACAAAAGAAATTCAGGGAACAGGTCCCACCCCACCCCAGCGTGCTGGCCCCAGGCCTGATCCGGCCACTAGACGCAGTCCAGCCCCCTGGTTCTGATCTGGCTTGTCAGCCCTGATCCAGCTTGTCACTGCCAGCCAGCTCTGGGTCTGAGCCAGACTGGGGCCAGCTGCTGCCACCGGCCCCAGGCTTACGCAGGCTCTCTGAGCCCACACTGCTGGGGCTTGGTGGGACTCGGAGCACTGGCTGGGACACTTGGGGACTGTACCCCTTGTGCCCAGCACCAGCAATGCCCCTGTCCTTAGCCCTGACAGACATAGATTTTCCCCTGAAGTCTTTAAAATCTCTTCTCCATATTTATAACTTTCCAGTTCTATTGCTTACTGTTTTCCCCCTATGATGATTCCCTTCCCAGAATTACTTCATTCATTTTACTACAAGCTGGACTTTCAGGCCATTTCTCCACTTTGCTTGTGAATTTGTGTCTTTCTGGCTTTCTGACAAACTCTTCTAAAAGAACTCGCAATTTTCATTTACTGTCTTCTGTCTCTCAACATATGGCAGTCTTTCTCTTGCCTGTCTTGAAAACCGTCTTATATCATCTGTATGTTCAATGGAGACTGGCTGACCAAAATTAAGTGCGTATCCAAAGAAGACTATTTTCCATCCCGTTCCTTAGGAATCCAAATGTGGCCATTCTTTTGTCCACTACTGAGCATGAGGAGCTCTTCCCATTGAGCTGCTACCAATGACACCCGTGTCTTTTCCTGAAGGTGTGTTCTAGTTGAGATATTTCCCTGGCAGATATCTTGGCAAACTCTGGGGCGTCTTTCCTGTTGGGGTCTGTTTGGGTTACCCACACCACAGTGTGTAGGAATTTCTGATCCCTGGGACACCACCAGCGATGGAATTTGCATGATAAGGTCACCTGTTTATCATTCCTTTCTCGGTTTTATTCCTGTGTGTGATGAGCGACTGATCTGCTGGTAATCAAGGATTTCCTTTTACCATTTGCTTCTCATATAATGTTATGGAAGCAGGGTCTCCATGCTTCTCCCCTGCTGAGCCGGCTGAAAGGGAGGCACTGTATTTGCATAGGTCTGGTATCTGCCTCAGCCCAGCTAGGTACTCATAGGATGGGAAATGGTCAGTGAGGCTGGAAGAGGGTTACAAACCACTTTTGTGTTAATTGCAGGCATAATGAAATGGTTCACTCCACCCACATTGTATGACCAAAGGGCAGCAGACCTGAGCTGGGCCCATTCTTTGAAAGATTCACTCCCATCTGAAGAGGGCTCCAGGTGTGAGGGTTTCCATGCTAGACACAGTGGGTGTATCTACACTGGTGCCTTAGGTCTACTTAAGGAGGGTTAAGTCATCCTACAGAACTCTGCGTCCACACTGGGCTTTTATTAAGTCTACTTAAGCGCTTCCTTAAATTGACTTAATAACACCACCTCTGATGGTCCACTTAAGGCTGAAGTCGACCTTACTAAGTCAACTTAAGTCGATTTAAAGCCAGTGTGGATGGGTATGTGTACAATGGAGGCTCTGTTAAGTTGACTTAACAAGGTCAACTTACATCGTCTTAAAGTGTAGCCGCGCTGTTAAGTCGACTTAACAAGGTCGACTTTAAGTTGACTTAAATTCAACCTTGTTAAGTCGACTTAACAGAGTCGACTTAACTTAACAAGTGTAACAATAGCCAGTGAGAGCAGCATGGAGGTCACAGGCTGACTGCACAGGCTCTGACAAGAGCCAACCTCAGGCACAGTGGCTATGTCTACACTTAAAATTAAAGTCAACTTAAAGGGGAACTTAGAAAGTCAACATAAAGCATCCACACTGGACATCTAGGTCGACTTCTAGGGGTTTAGGGGGACCTAGGGGATGTCCATGGTGGCGGGGGGGCACCCCTTGCCCAATGCCAGGGGGCTCAGCCTTTGCCCCATTGTACATGGGTACAATGGGGCAAAGGGGGACAGGGACCCTGGCAGGGCATAGAGGCAGGGTGGTCAGGGCTCTGTCCTGCCATGTGGGAGGCATGCCAGGCTCCCCTTGTACCCCCCCGGCAGGGAAGGCATTGGTGTAGCCCTGGGGTAGCCCTAAGTCCACTTAGGGCCACCCCACTTCTACACTGGCTTAAGTCGACTCTAGGGAGTCGATTTAAGCCTTAGGTTTAATAGAAAGGTGGTGTTATAAAGTTGACTTAATTTTAATTAAGTCAACTTTATTTTCCTTAAGTCGACTTAAGCAAGCTGCTTAAGTCGACTTAAGGAAACTGTGGTGTAGACGCAGGGTAAATTAAGTCAACTTAAGCAAGCTTAAGTCAACTTAATTTATCAGTGTAGACGCAGCCAGTCAGACTACCTCTTCCACTGTTCAAAGACATAGCTCATGCCATACCTTTCGGAGTCTCGTGTTTTGTTAAAAGCAGGGATTGACTTCCTGAGTCAGCAGTAGGGCTCCCCACAAACTGAGAGCTAAAATCACTAAAGGAACTAGGAAAACCTTGGAAGAAGTGTAAGAATAGGGGTCTTACTAAGCCTGGCAAGTGGCAGGATACAGCAGAGAGAGAGTCAAACACAGCAGCCGGCAGACAGTGAGGGCTGGCTGAACTTCACAAGTGGCAGGGGCCAACAGAGGGTGCGTCTACACTTACAAATTGAGTCTACTTAAGCCTGCTTAAATCCATTTAATTTAATCTGCATCTACACTACAATTTCCTTAAATTGACTTAAGCTGCTGCTTAAGTCGACTTAAGGAAATTTAAAGTCGACTTTATTAAACCTGGTTTAAAGTCGACTTTACTGGCTAAGTCGACTTGATTAAATTGACTTAGCCAGTGTAGATGCAGATTAGCCCTAAATTGACTTTAAGTCAACTTAAAGGGCCCCAGGGCTCCCCCACTGCCCTCTCTGCCAGGGTGGCTAGCACAGGCAGAGCCTGGCATTTCCACCCACAGGGCAGGACACAGCCCTGCCCACCCCACTCCTGTACCCTGCCATTGTCCCTGTCCTACTCAGCCCCCATTGTACCAGGGAACAATGGGGCAAATGCTGATCCCCCTGGCACTTTGAAGGGGTGCCCCCCCCGCCACCATGGACCAGTCCCAGATCCACCTTGCCCTTGGAAGTCGACTTAGGCATCCAGTGTGGACACTCCAAATCGATTTTGCAGGGTCCCCTTTAAGTCGACTTAATTTTATAGTGTAGACATGCTAAGTCGAGTTAACAAAGTCGGCTTATTTGGCCAAATGTAGACATAGCCAGAGGGAGCTAGTCAAGCCCTGCAATGGAGATCGAATGGTGCCCCTACGATGGTCTGTAGGCAAGGGAAAGTGAGATGGGAGAAGAGAAGGACATTGCCCATGTACTCTGAGGTGGGGTGAGTTCAGCTCATTGGGTTTATGAATTTTTCTCCCACTTCTCCCAAAACAGAGATGTGCTACTACCTTTCTTTTATCAAAAGATTCACTTTCTGCATTCAGAATCTGTGCTTTCAGGGAAGAGGGGATGAGATGCTTTTCAGGGGCGTCAGTGGATAATGAGTGATTTCCTAGGTAACTGAGTTGAGGCTCGAGCCAGTTTGGTCTAATATCATTGGTTATGTCTACACTTGACAAGTTAGGTCAACTTTAAGTCGACTTAAAGTGGACCTTATTAAGTCGAATTAACAAAAGTCGACAACTTTTCAAGTCTAGACGTGGTCCCTTTCCGACCTTATTAAGTCAACTTAACTTTTTAAGTCAACGTAATAAGCTCCACCAAGGCGCTAATCCCCATCTCCATTGGCTTAAGTCAACTTAATAAAGTTGATTTAAGTGCTAGTTTGAATTAAAATGAGGTGTTATTAATTCGAACTAACTTTTCCTTAATTGAACTTAAGGAGCAGCTTAAGTCGACTTAAGGAAAGCCCAGTGTAGACGGAGAGTATTTTAAGTCGATTTAAGCCTCCTTAAGTCGACTTAATTTGTAAGTGTAGACGCACACGTTGACAGGAACCCGTAGCTATAGAGCCCCACCCTTGTTCCTGCTGACTCATCTGGCAGAAAAGTTACATTGCAATTAATGAACAAATCAGGTCATAGATACCCTTGACTGCTATATAAAGTTCAGTGGTCAGTTACAAAAGTATAACAATGGTGATCAGTAGTCAAAGGGATTATTACATATTGGGTATCTACATAATGAGGGCTGAAATGGAAGACAGAGGCCGAGGCATGGAAGAGGTTAGCTTAGCTATTTTAGGCTTTAGAGATAAGAAAAACTGACATAAGGTAGTGGTCCAGGAATAGCCTGATGCCATAAAATAAAGGGCAAAGACGTACCAAGAAGTATGAAAAGTATACCATGTGGCTTAACTGCAGGTTACACATTGTTCATCAATGCTAATAAAATTTAAGAAATTAGATATAACCTGTAAGAAACAGGGTACCTCAAGTTTCTGTGAATACCAGGAAAATTAGGAGAAAGAGAGTTGACTTTATCATAGAAATGTGCCATCTGTACGTATAGCCACAGATCGTAATATACAAAGAAGGTGACCAGATTGGGAAAATTGAGATTCCTAAAGTAAAACTCCAGCAAGAATTATTCCTCTATGCACTTTCAGTCCATGACAGTCCCGTCACACGCTAATGCTAGATAGGAGGAGTCATTCTATAGCTGTAATTTGTAAGTGAATAGATTTAGGAATTGTATATCCACTGACATTCTTCACTTTATTGGTGACTTAGATATTAAATGATAAAAGATATTAAACCTTGTTCCCATGTTCCATGCATTGTCCTCTATGTCTTCCTGTGATCTCTGGATTTAAAACAAGCAGAGTTACCTTTGTTGAACTCAGAACAGAAAGCACCGGAGCCGAACCCACAGATGTTGTCTTAAAACATCATTAAATGTACTTGAAATAAAAATAAAAGGTTAAATCTTCCTCCTGAGGATGAGCAGTCCCTTGTGCACGTATTGCCTCATTTTGTCACTGTCTCTCATCCAGGCATGATCTTGGGAACATAACAGAAATCAGGGGAACCTACAGTACTCCAGGAGACACTGTCCTGCTTCAGAGTTCGACACTTTCTCCCCTACGCCATGTCAGATTCCAACTCAACCGACTACACCAACCCCTCCTACTTCATCCTGCTGGGCATTCCTGGGCTGGAGACGGCACATGTCTGGATCTCCATCCCCTTCTGTGTCATGTACCTCACAGCCCTATTGGGGAACTTCACCATTCTGTTGATTGTGAGAATGGAGCCGAGCCTCCATACACCGATGTACTATTTCCTCTGCATGCTCGCCATCGTCGACCTGGTCCTCTCTACATCAACCATACCCAAAATGCTGAGCATCTTCTGGCTCAATTCCAAGGAGATACATTTCAGTGCCTGCCTCACCCAGTTCTACTTCATAAATTGCTTCTCAGTGATGGAGTCTGGGATCATTGTAGCCCTGGCTGTTGATCGTTACGTGGCCATCTGTGATCCCCTGAGACATTCCACCATCCTGACAAACTCCATTGTGGCTAAGATGAGCCTGGCCACGCTGATAAGGGGTGGTCTGCTCGTATTGCCCTATCCCTTCCTGGCAAGGAGGCTGCCATATTGCAAAAGCAACATCATCGCCCACACGTACTGTGAGCACATCGCTGTGGTGAAGCTGGCCTGTGCCGACATCCGTATCAGCAGCTACTACGGCCTCCTGGTGACATTCTTAGTGACTGTCCCAGATGTCTGTTTTATCACCTTCTCTTATACTCAGATCCTGAGGGCAATTTTCAGTCTCCCCACAAAGGAGGCCCGGCTCAAGACTTTTGGCACCTGCAGCTCCCATGTCTGTGTTATCTTAGTCTTTAACATCCCAGCTCTTTTCTCCTTCCTCACACACCGGTTTGGCCACAATGTACCTCTGTATTTCCACATAATCTTTGCTAACATGTACCTCCTGGTGCCCCCCATGCTAAATCCCATTATCTATGGCGTAAGGACCAAACAGATCTGGGACAGGCTGCTCCAGCTCTTTACTCATAAAGGGACCTAAAGTTTTCTCCTCCTACCCTGAATCTCAGATGGAGCTCCATGGAGAACTGGCTGGTGACCTGGTGCAGGGCCTTCTTTGAAATTGCTGCCTAGTGTCAGAGCAGATCTTCCAAGGGTTCATTAAAAATAATTCCCTTTGACTCCTCCCTGGTGCCACCGTATGTGTCCCTTCCATAGCCTTTGGGCCAAGGGTCTCAAACATGCTACCTGCAGAGTTACCTCCTGCGGCCCGCATCAAGAGATGGAATTCAGGGGTTCCCAACCCCTGGCTGGCTTTTCAAGCGGTCCACACCCTGCAGCTGGGAGCCACCTGCCTCCCACCAGGGGCCCAGCTGCCATCGGCAGTGCTTCCAGGCTGGGCCATGCCACCCCCTTGGGCAGCCAAGGAGGAATCTACCACCACCACGTGGGAGGCTGGGAGCCGCAGCTACGCCAGCCACGCAGCTCACCAACAGGCCTAGCCCTGTCCTACAGCTGCGGGGAAATGCAGACCAGTGACCGGAACAGACCGACCCAGGGCTGCAACTTCACGTCTGTGTTAGAAATGATGCTATTCAATCACAGAGCATCACGCTATGTTCTTATCCCTTGAGTGTCCTACATCTGCTAGCCACATAAAGCTGGGGCATTGCCCAGGTTCTAGCAGGGCAAGCGGCAGGGACGCAAGCCCGAAAGGATGGGAAGAACAGATAAAAGCATGGTTGGCTACAGGGAGCCTGCTCCTTTCCCAAAGAAAAGAGGAAATACTTCTTTAAAAGTGGGAGATGGACATCCATGTCCATGGTTATTTATCTCCAAGCTTAACCACCCCCCTTCTTTTACTTTCAACAAGCGGCCTAACCAGGGGGCTTTTGAGAGTTCCCGTGTCTTCTGGAACTAGTTGTGGCCAACCCTACTCTCTTGGTTACAGTCCTGTACTGTTACTGGTGTTCATGCTGTGCTGCTGATGCACTCAGGGCTTGTTAGAACATAAAAGATTTGATTTTTTAATACTGAGAAGAGTGCAATACTGTGAGGTAGCCAAGAACACTGCTACCTGGCCTATGCCTCTTTTTACTGTCTCCAGAAGGATTCCAGCAGCTTTATAAATCAGAAACAGGATTTGATGAACCACCTCAGATGGGGGCGGGAGGGGAGAGGGGGCAACATGGAAGCTGCTAAGTAGTACACAGCTCCTCTACATGTGGCTGGATGAAAAGACAAGAGTCATCAGCAAAATAAATCTGATATATTGAACAGATGGATTTCTTTTTTAGGCTATAACAAATTTGGTGGCTAAAGGTAACTGTGAAGATGTCATAGATTTGAACCATTACAAATTGTGCGACCTAACACCACCTGACATTCAGATTATTAAATCAGTACTAGACATAACTATTCTGACCTCTGATCCCTTAGGCTATGTCTACACTTGCACTTTTAAGTCGACTTTAACTAAGTCAACTTAACTAAGTCAACTTTAAGTCGAATTAATTAAGTTGACTTAGTGCATCTACACTGGATGCTCTAGGTCGACTTTGTGGGGCTAGGGGAAACTTGGGCAGGTCCACGGTGGCAGGGGAGGGGTACCCCCTGTGTGCAATGAGGCAAAGGGGTACAGGGACCCTGGCAAAGCAGAGCCCTGTGTGTGATGCTGTTTGGATTTAGGGAAGAATTTATGATATTATTTCTATGGATATCTCATAAATGCTATAATCCATAGGAACTATGTCATGTTTGGTATCAACAGAAAGGTAGTCATTTGCTGGGAATGATTATATAGTTTATGTCTAGGAATTCTATTTCGATTAGAAGTTAAGAATTTGATGTTATATCCATACTTTAACTTGTGTC
>ML686036.1:92266-120295 GCA_007922175.1 Pelusios castaneus
CCAATATGCCAAAAGGATTTACATTTCTTCCCCCCTCCACCCCAAATTATGAAGTTTATTACCTGTACTTACCACAGTGATGTCCTTCATTTGTTGTTGATAAGTCCCTGCTTTGTTCATCCACAGTACTGAAAAGAAAGATGCCACCTTTGTGTAGGTGCAATAGTCAAATTCACCTGGGGACCAATGAGATAGGTTCCACACTACAGGTATATGCATGAACCGAACCTGATGAGTTAAATTTTTTTGAACTGGTAATGACATCAGACCGTTGTACGAGTAATTGGACAAGTGGTTTTAGTTCACATCAGTTCATCATAATCATAGTCATAATCAGTTACTGGGTCTCTAACCTTAAGTTCGAAAACAACATTTAAAACCGTATTTCTTATTTGGTTTAGCTTGAAATGATTCTATAATGGTTACGTTATACTGTCCTTCAGCCTCATATTCAACCTTGCATAAAACTAAACTTCCTCCAGATTTAAAATTAGTACATTTAGCTTTGTTTTCCCAAGTTCCATAGGCCATTCCATACTACAAGGAGGTAGAGTTAGAGAGAGAAGATTTACAACCTCCCCACCTTGAGTCACTAACGAGGAGTGACACTTTAATTCAACCATTAGATGGTAATATAGTTATTTCAGCTAATTTGTATACAAATGTTACATCCTCTCCTCTGACTTTCCTTATTTGACGAATTGGCCTGTGGATTAACTCAGGATCAGAACCTATGTCCACAATTGCAGTTAATTTTTTCTTTTGAGCAGGTTGGACAATTAATTTGATATACTTCCACCAAACACAATTGTCTGGGAAGCTATGTACTTGGAAGATAGTAGAAACTCCTACTCCATAGTCTCCAGACATACGCAGGGGAATATTGTGTATAGTTAGTGAAGTGTCATTTGTCCAAGCGAATAATCTGGTTCCCTTCCGGTTCAGTGCCATAGGTGCACCCCGTTCTATTGAACATTCCCAACTTGCGATTATCTTATATTCACATGAAGAGGCAGAATTACCTTTAGTCTCTTCTCCCACTTCTTTCTGCTCCCAAACAATATGAACTACCACGTTAGCGCTTACACCATCTACCAAATGAATAAATGAGTCCATAGAAGCATTTTCTTTTGGACTGTGATGCATTTCCAGAGTGACTCAGTGGCCCATATTAACCACAAGAGTTTGTTCAAGTCTTTTCTTGGATACATTTCGCTTTATACGGTCGATTAGTTGAAGGTATGGTTCCAATTCTTGATTTCTACTTAGTCCCAGAGTAATAAAGATGGAAAAGTCCAACAACAACACTGTCCATTTCATCATGGTGGACTGTTGGGCTCAAGCATTTCTGATTCCACCAATTGTGATTCCCCTAGCTCTTGAGAAGGAAGTGGCTCCTGAGACCTGAATGACTGATATAACTTTAACTGATTAGCATAATAGATTTTATCTATACTCCGCTTTCCTCCTGTCAACCTAATTTTGTACTCAGCTGGACTGAGTTTTTTGATCATTCGAAAAGGTCCAATCCATTGATTGTACTCCACATATTCTGATACTTTGTAAGTTAAAAACATCACCTGATCATAGAATCATAAAATCATAAAAACTGGACGGGACCATGGCAGTTTATCGAACCCAGTTCCCTGCACTCATGGCAGGACCAAGTACCCCCATTAAACCATCCCTGACAGGTGTTTGTCTGACCTGCTCTTAAAAACCTCCAATGTAGGAGATTCCACAACCTGCAGAGGCAACTTATTCCAGTGTTTAATCACCCTGACAGTTAGGAATTTTTTCCTAATGTCTAGGCTGAACCTTCCTTGCTGTAAATTTAACCCCGTTGCTTCTTGTCCTACCATCTGTGATTAAGGAGAACAATTTTTCTCCTTCTTCCTCATAACAACCTTTTAGGTATTTGAAAACTGTCATCATGTCCCCTCTCAGTCTCCTTTTTTCTAGACTAAACAAACCCAGTTCTTTCATTCTTCCCTCATAGGCCAAATGCTCCAGACCTCTAATCATTTTTCTTGCCCTTCACTGGACTTTCTCCAGTTTCTCCACATCCTTTTTGAAATGAGATGCCCCAAACTGGACACAGAACTCAAGTTGAGGCCTAATCAGTGCAGAATAGAGTGGAAGAATCATTTCTCGTGTCTTATTCACCATGCTCCTGTTAAAACACACCAGAATGACATTTGTTTATTTGGGTTTTTTTTTTTGGGGGGGGGGGGGGTTTGCAACAGTATTACACTGCTGACTCATATTTAGCTTGTGGTCCACTATTACACCCAGAACCCTTTCTGCAGTACTCCTTCCTAGGCAGTCATTGCCCATTTTCTATATGTGCAGAGGGTTGTTCAACCCTAAGTGGAGTATTTGGCACTTATCTTTATTGAATTTCATTCTGTTTATCTCGGACCATTTCACCAGTTTGTCCAAATTATTTTGAATTGTGATCCTATTCTTCAAAGTACTCACAACCTCTCCCACCTTGCAAGTGCTCTCTCTTTGGTACTTGTCAAAATAGGCTTTAGCATTACGTCTTATAGAATCATGGAATCATAGGGCTGAAAGGGACCTCATGAGGTCATCTAGTCCAACCCTCTGCTAAAAGCAGGACCATTCCCACTAAATCTTCCCAGCCAGAGTATTGTGCAACCAGACCTTAAATGTCTCTAAAGATAGAGATTCCACCACCTCCCTAGGTAACCCATTCCAATGCTTCACCACCCTCCTAGTGAGAAAGTTTTCCGAATATCCAACCTCGACCTCCCCAGCTGCAACTTGAAACCATTGCTCCTTGTTCTGTCCTCTGTTACCACCGAGAACAGCCTAGCTCCATCCTCTTTGGAGCACCCCTTCGAGTAGTTGACGGTTGCTATCAAATCCGCCCTGAGTCTTCTCTTCTGCAGACTAAGTAAACCTAGCTCCTTCAGTCTCTCCTCGTATGTCATGTGCCCCAGCCCCCTAATCATTTTCGTTGCTCTCCGCTGTACTCTTTCTAATTTGTCATCATCCTTTCAGTAGTGGGGAGCCCAAAACTGGACACAATATTACAGATGCGGCCTCATCAGTGTTGACTAGAGGGGAATAATCACATCCCTCGATCTGCTGGAAACGCTCCTACTGATGCAGCCCAATATGCCATTGGCCTTTTTGGCCACAAGAGCACACTGTTGGCTCATATCCAGCTTCCCGTTCACCATAACCCCCAGGTCCTTTTCTCCAGCGCTGTTACTTAGCCGATCGGTCCCCAGCCTGTATCAGTACATGGGATTTTTCCATCCTAAGTGAAGGACTTTGCACTTACCCTTGTTGAACCTCATGAGATTTCTTTTTGCCCAGTGCTCCAATTGGTCTAGGTCTCCCGGAATCCTAGCCCTGTCCTCCAACATGTCAACCATTCCCCTCAGCTTGGTGTCATCCACACACTTACTGAGCATACAGTCTATCCGATCATCGAGATCATTAACAAAGATGTTGAACAGAACCGGCCCCAGAATTGACCCCTGGGGCACTCCACTCGTTACCGGTTGCCAACTAGACATCGAGCCATTGACTCCTACCTGCTGAGCCCTATGATATAGCCAGTTTTCTATCCACCTTATGGTCCATTCATCCGACCCATACTTCCTTAACTTGCCAACGAGAATGCTGTGGGAAACCGTATTAAAAGCTTTGCTAAAGTTGAGGTATATCATGTCGATGGCTCTCCCCACATCCACAAATCCAATCATCTCATCATATAAGGCAATCAGGTTGGTCAGGCACAATTTGCCCTTGGTGAATCCATGCTGACTATTCCTGATCACTCTATTTTCTTCCAGGTGTTTCAGAATGGATTCTTTGAGGACCGGCTCCATCATTTTTCCAGGGTTTGAGGTGAAGTTAATTGGTCTGTAGTTCCCTGAATCCTCCTTCTTCCCTTTCTTGAAGATAGGTACTTTATTTCCCTTTTTCCAGTCATCCAGGATTTCCCCCGTTTGCCCAGTTTACAAAGATAATGGCCAACGGCTCTGAAATCACACAACTTCCTCAGCAGCCTCGAATGCAGTTCATCCAGCCCCATAGACTTGTGCACATCCAGCTTCTCTAAGTAGTCCTTAACCTGATCTTCCATCACCGAGGGCCGATCTTCTTCTCTCCATTCTGTATTATCCAGTGCAGTAGTCTCAGAGCTGACCCTCCCTGTGAAGACTGAAGTAAAAAAAGCATTGAGTACTTCAGTCTTTTCTGCATCATCCCCCACGAGGATACCTGCCCCATTCAGTAAGGGACCTACACCATCCCTGATCCTCTTCTTGTTACTGACATACTTGTAGAACCCTTTCCTTTTATCCTTCACATCCCTTGCTAGCTGCAACTCCAATTGCCCTTTGGCCTTTCTGATTTTATCCCTTCAGGGCCTGAGCAATATCTTTATATGCCTCCCTAGTCATGTGTCCAAGCTTCCACTTCTTGTAAGCTTCCCTTTTATGTCTCAGCTCACTGCAGAGTTCTCTGCGAAGCCACACTGGGCACCTTCCACGTTTGCTGTTCTTTCTGCACATCGGAATGTTATCTTCCTGTGCCTTTAACAGGGTTTCTTTAAAATACAGCCAGCTGTCTTGGACACCTTCCCCTTCAGATCAGCCTCCCAAGGGATCCTGCCCATCAGTTCCCTCAGGGATCCAAAATCTGCTTTTCTGAAGTCCAGGGTGTGTGTTCTGCTTCTTTCCTTTCTTCCTTTGATCAGAATCCTGAAATCTACCATCTCATCATCACTACTGCCCAGGTTGCCATTGACTTCTACTTCCCCAATCAATTTTTCTCTGTGAGCAGCAGGTTGAGAGGAGCAATGTCCCTAGTTGGTTCTTCCAGCATTTGGACCAGGAAGTTGTCCTCAACACTCTCCAAAAACTTCCTGGATTGCCTGTGCACTGCTGTATTGCCCTCCCAGCAGATGTCAGGATAATTGAAATCCCTCCTGTATTGCACCTCATTGCCACAGCAGCCTTGACTACTCCTTGGCTAGAGGTAAGGACACGGGAAGAGAAGAGAACAATGCTGCCAAGGAGATGGGACCCCAGTAATTTAGGTAACATTCTCAGAACACTCGCAGGATTTATCTGACTCCTTCCTTCATCCATTGAGACGGCCCACAATACAGTGATCTGTGACCCCAGAGCCCATCACTCACTGGAAGACAGTTCCCTTTAATGCTGGCCTGGCCTGAGTCATGCAGGATGTCAGCCTGATGGTCCGAAAAATCCCTTTGTGCCTTGACAGCTATGAATCTGTGTTGCTGACAATTGTATAATCATGGATTAAGGTGGGAAGGGACTTTAGGAGATCATCCAATGAAACCGCTGCTTGAAGCAGGGCAAAACCCATCTAAATCATCCCAGCCAGTGATTTGTTAAACTGCATCTTAAAAACCTCTATGGACAAAGATTCCACAACCTAGCTAGGTAACTCATTCTGGTATATCAACACCTTGTGTATGGTATAGCAGTCTATAAAGTTTTTCCTAATATTCACCCTAGAACATCTAAACTAGATCTTCCCCTAGACCTCCTCTAGTATCCCAATATCTAACCTAGACCATCCAACTTAGACCATCCAATTGTAACATTCAACCTAGCCTTCTCCTTAGTCTTCCCTCACTACTCCTAGATGGATCACCTGCCTCCACTGAGAACAATCTAGTTCCACCCTCCCTGGGACTCCCACTTCAGGTAATTGAAGGACACTGTCAAATCCCCCCTCTTCATTTCTGAAGTCCTGTGGAGTGTGTAAATCCAATCCTGCAGGCAGAGTCAGTCAGAATAAATGAAATACAGTGCATCAAACATGGTGTATGGTCCTCACAGACAGTGATTAGCTTATCCAATCACAGATCATTTTGTTCAGATATTTGGTGCACCAGGGGTTGTGTTAGCTGTCCACCAATTCAAATAAACATCTTCACTCTCAGCTCAGAAATGCTAACAATATCAAGAACAAACCAAACGCTAGGTCTTTACCCAGCATGCACTGAGCTCGAGTGATCACTCTCAAATGACCTGTTCTTTCCAGACTGGACTCAGAAACCTTGGGCCATTCTGTCCAACCCTGAAACTGGGCAAGGGACAACTGGGACCAGGGCCATCCTTACAGGGGAGCGAATGGGGTGATTGCCCCAAGCCCCATGGTTATGTGGGCCCCACACTGTCCCGCTTCCAGTAGGGCAGTGTGGGGCCCACACCGTGGCCCCCTCATGGCCGTGCTTCTCCCTCCCTCGGCTGCCTTTGGCAGTGAACCAAGGGCAGCAGGGGCAGGGCGGGAGCGCTTCCCTCCCCTCCCCCAGGCTGGAGCAGGCAGGCGCAGGGGCGAGGCAGGCGTTCAGGGTCTGCCTGACACCGGCCTCTCTGGGCTGGCCCAGCTATGCCCCAATTGGTCATCTGACGGGGGTCAGCCCCAGCCGGTAGCATAGTCTCGGTGGCAGCAGCCTCAGGTCCTTGTTCTGGTCACCGGTGGCAGCAGCCTGGGTCCCGGCTTGCTTTCTCTTGCTGTGTCTCCCCCTGATTCAATGTCTGCTCCTGTCTCTTCAGAGTCACACCATGCAGAACCTCTTTGTTCTCACCCAGCTTTGTGGCTCAAGGACCACCATGTTTTCTCGGCCTGTCTGGTGTCCCAAATGCTGAGTGTCAGAGGCCCAGCTCTTGGCTCATCCACTGTCCACCCAGGATCCCCAACTCCAGTGTAGAATGTGTTAAGCTCCTGACAGCCCTTCGTACCCACTCAAGCTGCATGATGCTTTGCCAGAGCTCTGATGGCATCTTCCCTGGGTGGCACATCATCAGCACTCTGCAGTGGATCATCTTGGTCTTCACCCCATAGACCAGGGGTTGAAGAATACTAGCTCCAGCAGCAACAGGTTGAGGTAGGACAGGAAGATGTGGAATTGGGGGTGGTGGGAAGGGGGAGGTGTGGGGAGGAAGAGCCTAGGGCTATAGAAGATGATGCCCACCTGGACCCTGAAGTTGCTGAGGGCCTGGCTCCAGGCCCTATGGGAGGGTAACTGGAAGATGGCTGGCAAGATCAGGTTGTAGGATAGGAAGATGCAGCCCAGGCTGAAGCTGATGATGGCGAGTCACAGGACCAGCCTGTAGATGTTCTTGGGCCTGCTTTCCCACAGGCCAGTGTCATCATCCCCATGTGAGAGCTATAGGAATGGGAGATGATGCAGTAGCATGGATCCTAAACCACCGCTGAAGTGGACACCGCGCTCTGCTGGAAGATGTGCAAAATGTGACATTTCATGAGCCACAGCTTGGCACTGAAACTTCCCACAGCCTCTGTGTCTTCTCCTCCAGCTGGAATGTGTCTCTCTGTTGCAGCTATAGCTCTGCAATCACAGTCCCATTGGCTGCCATTGTTTTGATCCCTTGTCCCACCTTCATCTCTCTCTCTCTCTCTCTCTGATTCATCCAGGCACTGTGTTTTAAAAGACAAGGAAAAGCTCTAATGTCTCTTTGACTGTCCTGTATTCATCTAAGAAAGAGAGTCCCAACCGGGTCACTAGGGAGCTCTCCATTGGAGCTCAGTCTGAGAGCCACGGTACAAGGAGAAAACTTTAGTTCTCTTTATGAGTACAGAGATGGAGCAGACTGTCCCATATCTGTTTGGTCCTTACCCCATAGATGATGGGATTTAGCATGGGGGGAACCAGGAGGTACACATTGGCAGTGATGATGTGGATATATAGGGGCACGTTGTGACCAAATCGGTGTGTTACGAAGGAGAAGAGAGATGGGATGTAAAAGGTTAAGATGACACAGAGGTGGGAACCACAGGTACCAAAGGTCTTGAGCCGGGCCTCCTTTGTGGGAAGACTGAAGATGGCCCTGAGGATCTGAATATAGGACAAGAAGATAAAAGTCATGTCTGGGCCAGTCACTAAGAATGCCACTAAGAGGCCGTAGTAGCTGCTGCTGCGGATGTCGGTACAGGCCAGCTTCACCAGGGCTAGGTGCTCACAGTACGTGTGGGTGATGACGTTGGTTTTGCAGTAAGGCCACTTCCTTGCCAGGACGGGAAAGGGCAATATGAGGAAGCCACTTCTCAGTAGCACAATCAGGCCAATCTTGACCACAACAGGGTTTGTCAGGATGGTGGAATGTCTCAGGGGATCACAGATGGCTACGTAGCGATCCAAAGCCAGGGCCACAAAGATCCCAGACTCCATCACTGAGAAGCAGTGAATGAAGTAGAGCTGTGTGAGGCAGGCACTGAAATCTATCTCCCGGGAATTGAACCAGAAGATGCTCAGCATTTTGGGGACGGTGGATGAAGATAAGACCAGATCAGTGACAGCCAGCATGCAGAGGAAATAGTACATGGGCGCATGGAGACTCAGCTCCATCCTCACAATCAACAGGATGGTCAAATTCCCCAGGATGGCTATGATGTACATTGCACATAGGGGGATGGAGATCCAGACATGTGCCATCTCCAGGCCAGGAATGCCCAGCAGGATGAAGGAGGAGGGGTTGGTGAAGTCAGTCATGTTGGAATCTGACATGGCGTAGGGGAGAAGGTGTCCAACTCTGAGGCAGAACAGTGCCTCCTGCATATATTGTAGGTTCCTCTGAGTTCCTTTATGTGCCCAGAACTTAGGGTGATGATTATAGTGGAAATGCCTGGATGGAGAGACAGTGTGAAAATGAGGCACTTCTTGCACAGGTGGCAGCTGTTGTTAAAATAAATATAGAGGAGTTGTAATACATCATTTGTGGGGTTAGGTATGGTGGCTCCAGTCTCAAGTTTAACAAAGTTAACTCTGCTTGTTTTAGATCCTAAGGCCAGAGGAACACATGAGGGCTGAACCAACAAACAGAGGCAGTCACAAAAAGAAGGACTAATATCTTTTATGAACTTTATTGAAATTACCCATAAAGTTAGATTCCAAAGGGGTAGCCGTGTTAGTCTATTGTAGAAAGACAACAGAGTCCTGTGGCACTTTTAAAGACTAACAGATTTATTTATTTATTTATTATAAGCTCATGCGATAAATAAATCTGTTAGTCTTTAAAAGTGCCACAGGACTCTGTTGCCATAAAGTTAGGAATGTCATGGTGTATACAACTCCTTGATCTGTCCATGCACAAGTTACAGATACAGACAGACTCTTCCTAACTATTCTTCAGGTCTGACGGATCTCTCATGGATTGGTCATCAGTAGATGGAGGTTTCCTGTTAGAATTTTTCAGTAGGAAGCTCAATTTTCCCAATTTGGAAACCTTACATTTAGAGAATGGTTTGTGACTGTACCTGAATTCTGTGTATGTGCATGAAAACATCTTCCCTCTTTCTCCTTATTGGTCTGGGGTCCCCAAAACTTAAGATATCCATTTCCCCTGGGGTGTGCCTAGTTCCTTTTATTCTCATAAGCACTGAAGCACAACTTGGACCCTTTGGTTAAGATACATATTTGAGAGAAATATACTTCTAGAGCATTTTTTGAAAATTATTTTAAATAAATATTCCAAGTAATTTATTTCACAATTTTGTCCCTTGGTACATCTATGCCCATAATCTTTGGTCACTTACTTTTATCAGGTTCTCTTATTGCTAAGGCCTAAAATAGTTAAGTTAAAATTTTAGAAGGTTTAGCCTTTCTTAGATTTCAAGACTTTTTATTTAGATACACAATAAATATGTATCTGTTCGAATTGTTGATCAGCCTTATGCTTCTATAACCCAAATGCTAAACTCTGTAGCTTTCAATGGATATTTATGACATGACATGTTAGTTAATGATAACATCACATGAGAAATAAAGAATACAATTTAACCCTTGGCTACAAGAAGATAGGCCACTTTTCAGACAGAAAATGTATATTTTAATTATTCAGAGAAATGAATAATCTGAAGCTGCATTTGGAATATTATGTCCAGTTTTGGGCCCCCCACTACAGAAAGGATGTGGACAAATTAGAAAGAGTCCAGGAGAGGGCAACGAGAATGATTAGGGGGCTAGGGCACATGACGTACAAGGAGAGACTGAAGGAATTAGGCTTATTTAGTCTACAGAAGAGAAGACTGACGGGGAGATTTGATAGCAACCTTCAACTACTTGAAGGGGTGCTCCAAAGAGGAGGGAGCTAGGCTGTTCTCAGTAGTAACAGAGGGGAGAACAAGGAGCAATGGTTTCCAGTTGCAGCAGGGGAGGTCGAGGTTGGATATTAGGAAAAGCTTTCTCACTAGGAGGGTGGTGAAGCATTGAAATGGGTTACCTAGGGAGGTGGTGGAATCTCCGTCTTTGGAGATATTTAAGGTCTGGTTAGACAATACCTTGGCTGGGGTGATTTAGTGGGAGTGATCCTGCTTTTTAGCAGGGGGTTGGACTAGATGACCTCATGAGGTCCCTTCCAGCCCTATGATTCTATGATTCTATAAACAACTGATCCCATAATGTTAATTCCGTAATTGTTCCTCAGTGCAGTGAAACACAGGCTAAGTAGTCTATGCTAGAGGATTCCTTATTCACCCTTGTAGTTCCTGAAGACGTGAGAGTGGAAAAACCTTTACTTTTTTCAAGATATGTGTCAGGGAAACATCCCGACTGGAAGACACCTTTGGGAAAAGACCTGTTCATCATTGATAGGAAGTCAATGAAGGACCTGCTCATGCACAGTAATGGCTAAAACGAAAAACAGTGGGATAGAGAATAGCCTGTTCTGGTAATATACCCAGTTTTGGACATTGAGTCGTTATAAAGAATACAGTAGAGACTTGTTGTGAGAGTGCTAGGGACTGCCATATGCACAGAGTCGGAAAAGTCTGGGACTGTTTAGCTTAAAGAATAAACAAAGAAGGGGACCTGTGATAAAGGAGAACAAAATAAGACATGGAACAGATTACATTCAAATGGGCAAATAGAGAACAGTTCCCAGCCAATAATATCTATAGATATATAATGCTTTGAAAGGTTTAATTCCCCAAAACTGGAAAATAATAAATAAAAAGTATTGAGTGAAAAACTGTAGAAACTAAATGGGAATGAAACTTGGGAGTTCTTTAAGAAACACTGTTAGATAGCCCAAAAGACACAATTCCACAAGCAGGAAAGTGGGCAACTTTGTCTGAAAACCAGATTCAGCAGCAAAGTGAAGGCAGCAATTAGGGAGAAGAAAAGCAATATATAACACGTTGGAAAAAGTAGAAACAGATAGCAAACAAAACAACTGAGAAGCTATGAAAATAGATAAAGAAAATGAAGCACATCAGTGAAATATCCAGGTTTTGCAGGGCAAAGGATAACAAAAAGGAGGTTCCTTATTAAATTAAGAACGAAAGTAATCCTAGCAAAGGTACGAGCCAATTACCAGAAGGAGCGAATACTAGTAATGCTGCAGAAAAGATAGATATGTTCAATAAATATTTTTTTTTGTATGTGAAAGACAGAGTCTGATGTACTCATGTGAAGCTATGACATACTTGCCAGTCCATTTGCTATTCAAGAGGATGTTAAAAACATGAACTAGGGAATACAAATTTTTAAAAGAACAAGACTGGAAAACTTGAACCAGTGAGTAAAAGAGTCACCGAGGAGATCCTCTAGCCCTCTTATGTATATTTTCAATTAAACTTGAAATGCTGGGGAAATTCCAGAAGTCTGGAAGAGTGCTAATACATTTCCAATATTCCAGAACGACAAGCCAGATGACAACGGTAACTATAGGATAGTTGACATCAATCCTGAACAAAACAAGGATGTTGAAAAATAGCAAAAGGTCTTCATATCTTCACATCAAGATTGTGTGCTTTTCCAAAAGCTATATATGAGGCTTTGTCTACAATTAAAATGCTAAAGTGTTTCTACTGAAGCACTCTAGTGCAGACCTTGCACATGCTAACAGAAAGAGTTCTCCCATCAGCATGGGTAATCCATTTCCTGGATAGGTGGAAGCTAAATGAATGAATAATTCTTCCATCATCCTCATGAGAATTCTGTCAGACTTGATGGTGTCTATACTGGAGGTTCAGTTCATCTTGTTACATCTCTCAGGGGTGTGGATTTCTTTGCTCTTGCAAAAAAAAAATCGACTGCATTAACAGAGTTATAGCAGGCAAGTCATGGGAGATGCCAGGATCGCTTTACTCAGCAGGGTTAGTCTCCACTGGAGTACTGCATCCAGTTTTAGTCACCAGTGTAGAGAAAGGATGTGGGCCACTGGCAAGAAACAGTGACAAAGATGCTCAAATGGATGGAATGAAGCCAGATAAGCATATGCTCCAGGAACGGGCTTCATTTAGTTTGGAAAAGATAAGATTCAGAGAAGAGAAGATAGCTGTCTTTAAATACTTGAAAGGCTGCCATAAAAAGGGAAAAAAGTTGTTCTCTCCGGAGGGGAAGGGCAGGAATCGAGGCAACAAGATCAAACTGCAACACACCAGATGCAAATGAAATTTCAGAAAGAACTTCCTCATTCTGAGAACAGAGGGACAATGGGGCAGCCTGCCTCGGGAGATCATGGGAGCTTCTTGACTGGAGGTTTTCAAAAGGAGGTTGGATAGCCACCTGTCTTGGATGGTTTAGACACAGCAAATCCTGCATCTTTGCAGGGGTTTACACTAGATGACCCCATAGATCTATAACGCAAAAACCTAGTGTAGAGCCAGATATTGTGCTTAATACAAGCATAAGTGTGAAATGTAATGCCCTGGGTTATACAGGACGTTCAAATAGATGATCAGATGATCCCTTCTGGACTTGAAACCTATGAATCTATAAACAAAGTACATCAGGCACTTACATTCATATTTTCTCATAATGTAGTAAAAAGAAAGCTTTCTATGTATTTGCAAGATTGAAAATATAAAATAGATAAAAGATAAATTTGTACATAAAACTATTTGGATAGTGAGACTTCTTGCAAAATACATTATTGGAGCAAAGAGCTCACCTGAACGAGATTCTAATCTGGAGGGGGGATTCCATGAGGTAGGTAGCACCCTCATTACTGAAGCCTGTGACGTCACTTACAAGACCACACTGACTATCAGATTTTGGGGGGCATAAGCTTTTGTGAGTTAGAACCCGCTTTGTCAGGACTCCTCACTTATTTAGGCAGAAAAGAGTGAGGTTCCACTCCCATGTTAACAGCCAGAGCCCTGCAATGTGAGGGGAGGAGGGGAGCATGTGCATTAACATGGAGTTGACAATTGAGCTGCTGGGGGTCATCAACAAGAAGAGGCATTTTGGCCAGTGACACTGCAGTAAATTCATCAGCTGTAGAAAGGGGCCAGGGATGGTTAAGGGCTGTGCAGAGTGGAAAGGACCATAGACTTGTTCTCTAACCCATCCTTCCCATATTGCACTGGCCTTGCAGATCAGCATGCTCTGCAGCAAGGGATGGGGTACCTCAGAATTCTGTGATGGAAGTGTCCTCCCTGGGAATCCCTTTCAGATAGCCATGTCCCACGCCTCTCACACCAGCATCTGCAATAATATCCCACTCCGAGAGCCAACGCAGGGAAATGGCCCAGGCAGGATGGAAATGTCTAAAATATAGCTCTGGGCAATCCTGGTAGGGTTCATAGACTAGAGGAAGGGGACACCAGCCAATGTCTCTCTTTCCATGTCTGTTCTTCTGTGTTCTTAGCACATCTGTAGGAGTAAACAGTAATTAAGTGTCCTTCCCAAAGGGAGAGGAGAACTCCCAGGATATCTGCTGAGTCAGTGAGGAATTGGCTGCTCAGTGTACTTGTGTATATTTAACCATTATAGTCAATTATTAAGGATACTAAGGATAATGGCTAGGTCTCCATAGGGTCGATACTCCATCAATGACTGAGATGGATGAATAGCTAGCAGACAGGCAGATCTGGAGAAAAATGTCTGAGTCAAGACATGAACACCTTCTGCAAACACACAGATTTATTGCCCTGGGGATCAGAGATCATAGGTCTGTCTTTATTAATCTGAATGTCATGTGGTACTAGGACAAACAACTTGAAATTGTCTAAGTCTATGATGTCTTCCCGCTTACCTTTATCCACCAAATTTATCATAGCCTGAAAAAGGAAATCCTGCCTGTTTGAGATGTCAGATTTATTTTGTTTATGACCCTACCCTCTCCACCAGTCCACAACCCAATGGCCTGCAGCAGTGTATATGGTTTCTCAAAAGATCTTTCAAAACATGATGTTAAGCTGAAATGCTCAACGTGTGAATAAATGCTTATATGACAGCAGAAATGACATTTTAACCCCACCCCAATGTTCTTGTGAAATTTCAAATTGGGTAAACTGAGTCACCCTATAGTGTTGATCAGATGCAATATTCTTCTTAATCTTGTATCCAATTGAGCGCAGAAGTTCCCATAAAAGACTGAAGCTGCATTGTGTTGGACACATGAAGTGAACATCTAGTTTCAAAAGAAATTCTTCTTCCTGTTCTGTTCTAAACTGTAAACTGGAGAGAAACTGTTCGCTATCAAATAGCTTCCATGTTCCAACTCAGAGATGGGTGAGCTGAACATTGTTTCTAGATTGTAGAACTGCCTGGAACCTTTCTGGAGCAACAGTATTCCAATGGAACATAGCTCGGGAGTCCTTAGCTGTCAGTCCTTTGCTTGGTCTCTTTCACACCTGGCTAATACAGCCCATGTAGCACCACAGAGACTTGGTGCTCTCTCTTGGGAGCTGGGAGTGAAAAGTTCCAACTTTGCCATGTATTCGCTGTGGTACGTTGGACAAGTCACTTGCTCACTCTAGGCCCTAGGCTCTCCGGGTATTAAATGGAGATCTTTATGTCTAAGTGCTGCTCCTTAAAGGTGCTAAGCAAGGCCTCAGAGTTATATGATGCACCATTCCACCCATCCCATATATCTCCCAACACACTCTTCCTTCTCTTGCTACTCCCATAGGCCTCGGGGGAGGGAGAGGGGGCAACGAAGTTGCGTTTCCTCCCACAGCATCACTAGTGCTGGCCTCCATCTTGTGAATATTACTTTCCAAGTGGTGGTTATATTTTTTCAAGCACAGATAAATATGGACTAGTCTCACAGTTTAACACGGACAGCCATCGTTCTGGCAAAGTGTCCCCTATGACATTCATTAGCATTGTTAACTGAGCATATTGTATTCCCACACGCCTCATTCCCCAGCTTAGCCTGCTTACATCATTTCCCACCCATGTCACAAAGTCTCCTGCCCAATGAGTTAACTGCAGGTGGCAATTGCTGATAGCTGCTATGCCATTAATTCATTGCTGAAATTTTACACTTTGGCTAATCATTTGCTTGGGTAAACCCTGCTTCCCCAGATTCCATGCAACCAGTGCTGTGCTCCCTTCTGCTCACAATCTCTTTTTCCAGCGATGGTCCCAAGTATGTCCCCTCACCCACCAATCAAATTGTTTTAACCCTCCTATGTACCCACTACAGTTGGGATGAACTTGGTCCACCCACCTTTTGGGGGGACGTACCATCCATGTAATTGATTGGAAAGAACATTGAAAAGTGCTTATTGGATGTTAGCTGAACAAAGATGATGTCCCAGAGGCGGATTGGGTTGAACGTTACTCTTTATTGTCTGCTTGTTCCTCTTGACACCTCAAATGAGCAAGGAGGAGGGGGCATTACCACCCTTTTATCCAAAACAGTATGGAAATGCATACATGATTGACAACGTTTCATGGACCCTTATATGGTTAAATTAACACCTATATAATGAATATTGATGACTGTACAATGTATATAATTATACCCATCCCTGTTTACTGTTTACAGGTTCAGTCAATGGTGTGCAGGCGTTTAACTTTACAACATGTGACTTTGTTACAGCGATGCCTATAATATTAGTGACCAAGCATTTAGCAGGGGAGGGGAGGGGTGAGAAAGTCGATAAGTATGTTCTTTCCGAGGTCCTTACTCAGGATAGAAAGAATAGCTGCTTTCAGTTACATTTCTTGCTCAAACTATGAAAAAGGGAGAGGGGAAAGGGAAGACAATATATTTCACTAAATTCCGATTGCAAGAAGCAAAGCCTGTGTGCTCCCCCATGACTCCATTATTATAACAACTATGGCTCAGGCAGAGGCCTATTGTTCAGCTCTATCTTTACTCTCCTACACTCCCCAACTTTCTTTCAAAGAAGGGCCCAGGCACCCATCCTTCCCACACACTGGCTGGTGGGGCACTGGTCTAGGAGGCCCTGGATCCAGGTGGGCCAATGCATTCGTCCATCGATCATGCTATGGGTAAACGGGGAAGGCAGGTTTACCAGCTGAACAGGACCACTGAAGTCACAGGTATGGTTTCCGGGGGGCAGCTAGGGCTGTACACAATTTAAAACTTCCTATAAACACTATTATAAAAATGATAAATATGATCAACACCCCCACAGCCTGAGTAATACAACTGAGGAGTGAATGAGAGTCTGTTTGGCCTGTCCGGAGGGCATAGGCTACATCAGTCCAAACACAGTCAGCGGGCAATATTGCTGCCACTTGGAATGTGTTTGTTCCTCAGAGGGCTTGGTCTTCCAGATTTGTGTTCTGCGCTCCTCAGTTTGGAGTTGCTTCAACAGCTGCTTTAGGTGATTCCAGTTCATCCAAGAAGATTTAGATATGGCCTCGGCCCACTGCATTGGAATTTATGACTATCCCATTTTATGAAGTTGTTGTATGCCCGGCATACAGATTTGATATGTGAAGTTTCCTAGTTGCAGAGAAAAGTTCCCCAATCCAAATTCCACCCACACCACACACCTCCCATCATTTATTTCCTGGTCATTGAACATAGCTGATCCCTCCCAGCAAGGTATCCCTGCTTAACCCAATGCTTTAGGGATACCTGTTTTATACATTGCCATGGTGGGGGCTCTTGTGACCATGCCTCCCATGTGTTAGCCTGCCCTGCCCATTTAAGTCCTATCCATGGATAATATACTTCGGGCCCAACCAGAAATCGTGTGTTGTTTCCTCCTATCTTTACCTACCACATTGGCTTGAGATCAAGTCGTCTTGAGACCAACCTCATTCACTTCCACCCCCAAAACCAGCCTGCAGAAGGGTAGCAGAGGTCCAATCCCCTTTAGCAACTCCTTGTTTGAGTGTACAATGGTGTAGGGTACATTCTCCAAGGCTTCTTCGTCAGGTGGTTCTGAAAGACCAGTAACTTTTTAATTGCTTTGCCATATTGGTGCCTTCCAACCCAGAAGGCCATAGCCCCTGGCAAACATCCTATGGGAGGGTTACGAAATGATTGGTTAGGATTTTTTGGACCTGGGTGTAGACTTTGTCCCATACACTCCCCACCAATGACTTGGGGATCTTCCCAAGGGTTAAAATAAGTGTTCCCAACAAGTGGTCAGTGGAGCTGAGTGCTATTAGAGAGGGCTGATTACACTTGTTTTCACATATTTGTTCATTGGGAGTGGTTTTGGCTACATGCTGTGGCCATTCAGGTCTGGATTCTTCCAGCTTGGTATTTATAGCACCTGTAAGATTACATTTTGCAAATTGGTTAAATTAAATTTCCTTGTGTATTGATACTTGCTTCTCAATACCCTCATTATGGCAGGATAAATCATATTTAAATTAGTGGACACCTCTTTGTTTCAGCATTCCAGGTATCAAAAAGGTATTGGATTTTGATTCCTTTTAAACACCTTGGCTATGTCTACACTTGTAAATTTAAGTCGACTTTAGCTAAGTCGACTTAACTAAGTTAGTTAAGTCGACTTTGTAAATTCCCCCCAAAGTCGACTTTAAATTTACGTGTAGATGCACTAAGTCAACCTAGAGCATCCACACTGGACACCTTGGTAGACTTCTAGGGGCTAGGGGGACCTAGGGCAGGGCCACGGAGGCAGGGGGACACCCCTTGCCCAGTGCCAGGGGGCTCAGCCTTTGCCCCATTGTACATGGGTACAATGGGGCAAAGGGGGACAGGGACCCTGGCAGAGCATAGGGGCAGGGTGGGCAGGGCTCTGCCCTGATGTGTGGGGGGGCATGCCAGGCTCCCCTTATGCCCCCCCAGCAGGGGAGGGCAGTGGTGGAGTCCTGGAGTAGCCCTAAGTCGACTTATGGCTACTGCAGGTCTACACTGGCTTAAGTCGACTTTAAAAAGTCGACTTAAGCCTTAGGTCAAAGTATAATGAGGTTTTATAAAGTCGACTTAATTTTCATTAAGTCGACTTTATTTTCCTTAAGTCGACTTAAGCAACTTGTTTAAGTCGACTTAAGGAAAGTGTAGTGTAGACACAGGGTAAATTAAGTTGACTTAAGCAAGCTTAAGTTGACTTAATTTAAAAGTGTAGATGCACCCTTGTGAGGTGGGTTGTGCCTAGCACAATTTAGACAAAATTCCAGTTTGTGCCTTTAAATTAGAAGTCATTCCTGGCCATTGACACAACTTTTTTTTTTTTAAAAAAGGCACCAATGTCTTCTTAAACCCAGAAGAGCTTCCCTCCCTGCCAAACTCTCACTCACCTAGGTTAGAAAGCCGTTCAACTTCAGCAAGGGCACAGCAGCATTACTGGTCTCATGATTGATGGAGGACACCAAATACTTTCTCTTAATTCATTTTAATACATGCTTAGTGCCTAGTTTTGTGATGCCCACCAATCCAGGGTCAAAATTTTTGCAATTCTTGAATTTGACTTTTCAGATCCAGAAAGTCCTCTCGTATTCTGGTTTTCTGCTCCTGCCAAGATCATATGTTTTTGTCATTAAAGTATTAAACAATTAAGCAATTGAAATATCAAATGCTTAAAAACAAAGCCGAGCAACACCAGCTGTCTGTGTTTGCTTAACATCAATTACACTACTCCCATTCCTTCTACACAACAGTATTAAAATTCCAATTTGTACTTTTGGAAACAGTACAGTTTTAATAGAAACCCCTTAGTCTCTTTTTATAATTTTGACCAATTGTACAATATTTAAACCAGATTGTCCCTTTGCCTGCTGCCTGCTTCCTGAAGCAGTTCTTTACAATTAGTTTTTTACAGACAATTCCTTATGAAAAGAGCCCTTTTTCCTTTAGAATAGCTGTAAATGCTCGTGGGTACAGAAACGTTGTAGTAACTACCTGACCCCATTGTATAATTTAACTATTAGGGTTCCACACAGTGGGTGCATATACACTTACAAGTTAGGTCAACTTAAGGAGGCTTAAGCTGACTTAACTACTCGGCGTCCACACTGTGCTTTCCTTAAGTTGACTTAAAAGTTACACTACGACTTTCCAAAGTCGACTTAAGCCAGTGTAGATCTGGAGTAGCCCTAAGTCTATTTAGACTTGACTTAGGGCTCTCCAGGACTCCCCCACTGCCCTCCCTGCCGGGGGGGGGCACAAGGGGAGCTTGGCATGCCCCCCCCCCACAGGGCAGAGCCCTGCCCACCCTTCCTCTATGCCCTGCCAGGGTCCCTGTCCCCCTTTACCTCATTGTACCCAGGTACAATGGGGAAAGGCTGAGCCCCCTGGCAATTGGCAAGGGGTGCCCCCCTCCCACTGTGGACTTCTCCCAGGTCCACCTAGCCCCTAGAAGTCGACCTAGGCATCCAGTGTGGATGCTCTAGGTCAACTTTGTATGTTCCCCCCTAAGTCGACTTAATTTTATAGTGTGGACATGCTAAGTCAACTTAACAAATTCGACTTAAAGTTGACTTTGTTAAGTCAACTTAATTAAAGTCGGCCTAAATTACCAAGTGTAGACATAGCCATGGTGCTGGGTTTTTTGTTTGTTTGTTTTTTGTTTTTAAAGTGCTGGCACCAGTTTTCCCTTAAGTTCTGAAAGACAAAAGAACATTTTTCTACCTCCGTCCAGAGGGAGAGGCAGAGTCTTGTCAGATTATTGCTTAAAATAGCCCCTTGAAGAAGAAGAAGAAGAAGAAGAAGAAGAAGAAGAAGAAGAAGAAGAAAGCTCCGTGATTTTCCCGATTCTGACTGATTTCCCACAGCCACACTTTTGGTTTTTAAAAGATGTTGAACTTTGTAAAGTGCCCAAAGGGTCAAATGCTAACAAAGCCAATCCGTTTGAAACTTACATACACTGCAAGATTTTACAAACCAAGAGTATTGGTTTAGGTTTTTAAAACCTTATAGATTTACACCATCTATATTTCCACACAAAAATCCCTTTTACATATTGGAGGCAGTTAAGTTTTAAGGGAAACCAAACGCCCTTTTCTCTTCAGTGATTTTAGCCAAATCATCCATATTTAAGTAAACTAAGAATTCTCCCCCAACTACACCTTCCACAAGCTTCAACTTTTTATATTTATACCAATGCTACGTTTTACTCTTCTCTGTCCTCTAAAATCCCTTAGTCTTGCATTCAATTAACCATATCTTAAATTTAGTTTTTTATCCTTTGCTGCCATAGTTTTTACTGGAAACCTGCTTTGTGATTGTAAACCCTTCTATTCCCACACCCAGAGTGCAGTTTCTCTTAGCCACTGTTTTCGCTGAGCTAATTCTCTTGAATTCTCAAGGTGGCATTTTACACTTGTAAAATCTGAGATATCCAGTACAATCTCTGCAACACAGCTACCTTTGTCTGTGCCTTGTCAAAAACACTTTACAGCCAAAGGACATTTAAAGTTCCCGCCATTAACATAAAAAACCCTCCAAAAGAAAAGTACAAATCCTATGGAATACAATTCATTCCATGAAATCATTTAAAAGAACATGCTAGCAGCAACAACATTCCTTAACATTAAAATGTTAGTGATCCACTGCCCTGTCTTAGCTCACATGTTCAGAGAGATGGGAAAGGAAGGAGACATGGGGGAAAGGGTAATAGAAGACTGCTTTAAGGCATCCACTTGGCCCTTTAAGGCCAAGTTCTTTAACTTAAAGTGGTTAAAAATCTTCCATGTGGCTGTTAACTGGCCTGACAGCCCCAGCACACTGTGATACTGGAAAGTTACAACCTCTATCTTAAGATTTATAACTTCCTCCATAAACCTGACAAGCTCTCACAGAGCTTGCACCAAAATAGCCTTTTCCTTATCCTGTGAATACCTGGAGGTGAAGAAGGCTTGCACCCATCCCCGGATGACTGGCCAATCCTGACGTCCCCTGGAGAACCTACATAAAGACCCCCCATTTTTCCAACAGCCAGTTAATATATTCCTTAACCATTCAGATTACCCATATCCATGGCAAGAAGTGGTGATCAGGCACATCTTTCCCCCAGGATCCTGTTTGTGATGCCAGGTGTTGGATGTTGGATAAACAAAGAGGGTGTCCCAGAGGCAAATTGGGTCGAACGTTACTCTTTATTGTATGCTTGTTCCTCTCAACATCTCGAGTGAGCAAGAAGTAGGGAGCATTATAACTCTTTTATCCAAAACAGTATGAAAATGCATAACTGATTGATGACATTCCATGGACCCCTATATGGTTACATTAACACCTGTATAATTAATATTAATGATTATATAAAGCATATAATTATACCTGCCCCTGTTTACTGTTTACAGGTTCAGTCAATGGTGTGCAGGTATTTAACTTTACAGTGTGACGGAATGCACATCTGTGCAGCCCTTGGGCGTGACCTGTATAATCTTTCTGTTCAGTTTTGCAGTGTAATTGTGTTATTTGATGACAATTACACTATACCAGGTTCCTCTGAGAATGCTCAGAACATGGGCCACGTGATTACCAGGGTGCCATGTTCCCTGCTGCAACATGTATGTATAGATGTGAAGCATGTTACAGGGTTCAGACTCAGGACTGTCTCTAGCACAATAGCTGAAGATTTACACATCAAAGGGAATGCTAATGCCCTCCCCTGCTCAGGTAGAGGTGAAGAGAATCTCACAACAGGATAGTGAGGGGAGGGGCTGTCAGCAGTTTGTAAAAACAAAGACACAGAGACTGTGAGAAGGGAGAAGCTGCAGGCTCTCAGCCTGAGAAGACACCATCCTGCAACCAACCTCAAGCAAGATCGGGGCCCTGCCTAAGAACAGGTAGAGAATGGCTGCAAGACATCAGACAGCCAAACACCATGTGCATAATCTTGGGCTCTGAGGTTAGTTTAGGTGAAGATGTTAGAGTAGTATGCGGTTTATACCTTTTATTTGATAGTGGTCACTCCTGACTCATTTGTAACATGTTGCTGCCTTGATTGGCCATATTCTCACTTGAAATCAGACTCTGATCAATAAACTAGTAGTTGTTTTACCTAAAGCTGTGTGGTCTTTAGAGGGTGTGGATGTGGGAGGCTGGGCACAATCCACTTCTTTGTTAAGTGGACGGACTGGAGACTAAGGTGATTGGGAGTGGGTCCCAATCCCTGTAAGGCAGTGGCTCCCAGTGTAGTGTCTGGGGCTGGGTGTGCTTGCTTGGGGACCAACGCCTGTGTGGCCAGTGGATTTACACCCACTGCCTGGGACCAATTACACGCTGGTGGCTGGTGTGGACTGACTCAGGAGTGAGTGGTCACCCAGCAGAGCGGGGTAAATTGGGGTTCAGGAGTGGGGTTCAAGAGGTCATAGCAGCACACCAGACTGGATTTGGGGAGCAGCCTGTCACATACAGCATGTTACTTTTGTTACAGTGATGCCTATAACATTACTGACCAAGCATTTAGCAGGGGAAGGGAGGGGTGAGAAAGTCGATAAGTATGTTCTTTCTGAGGTCCTTACGCAGAATAGAAAGAATAGCTTTTTCAGTTACATTTCTTGCTCAAACTATGAAAAAGGGAGAGGGGAAAGGGAAGACAATATATTTCACTAAAGTACAGTTACAAGAAGCAGAGGCGTCGTTGCCGTTGGGCTCACAGGGCATCGGCCCGGGTAGATTAGCCTGAGCCCCAGATCTATTTTCCCCAGCAGGCACATGATCAGACAGCCTGTTTGCAGGGGAGGCGGAGCTAAGCTGGGAACAAGCCTGCTGCAGCTGTAGCTCAGTCACTAGCAGGGAGAGAAGAGGGAACTTTAAATTCTCTCTCCCCTGCTGCAGTGGCTCAGCCATGCAGCTGACTCCTCTGCACCCTGCTTTATTTAGAAGCAGGTTCTTCTACACAGCACCAGTAAGTACTGTGTGTGTGGGGAGGGAGGAACCTGAAGGAGGAGGTGGTGGTGGGTGGGAGGGTGTTGGGAGCAGGGATCAATCCCCAGGTCAGTCCAATGGGTCTGGGGAGCAGGCTGAGGATCATCCCCTGCCCCATGGGTTGGTGACCAGCCAGAGCAGCAGCAAATTCTAGGTTTGGGATTGTCCCCCCTCCTTCTCCAGAGTGGCAGGTGGGGACTGGTCACCTTCCCCCCACCTGGTCATTTGAAGGGTGGGTGGCCTGGGGATCACCCTGCAGCCAGGAGTGCCAATGATGACCCTATTTATGAATTCTGCAGACCATATGATGTGCCTAAAATTTATTCTGTGCTTTGAAATGTGGTTTGTTTGTTGTTAATTAAGCAGGGGGTGGAGGGTGACTGGAGGAAATGGAGTTGTGTTTTTAAACTACTTTCTTGTGTTTGAGTTCCCCCCTGCCCATCCCAGGGTGTGAGTATGTAACAATTTAGGGTTGCCCTCTCTCCCACAGGTACTGGAAGGTGATTTTGTCCCCTGGTACAGGACTTGTCCCCCCACCTCTGCCTCCCTCACCTCCTGCCCAGTAATTAACCCTATCCCCTCAGTTCTGTCCCAAACCAAACCCTTTTAATTCAGGGATCAGTTCAGTCCCCCAACCTCCATCAGCTGCCCCCCATCCTGAAGCCATAGTACAGCTCCCCCATCCTCAGCTTTGATCCTCTTAGGGATCTTCACCCTTCCCAAGTCTGAGGGGAGATGGGTTTCAAATGGAGTCCCTTCTCTCCCACTTCCCAGGCTGGTAGCGGAGCAAATGCCAGGGCCTGGGGAAAAAATCCTAAGATTTGAGATTTCTATTGGGAGATCATGAGTGAAGCTTATTTTTACCTGCTAGAAATCATATTATTTTATGTGTTTCCATTTTGGCATGTGTTGAAAAAGCCACAGTGGACTAATGCTTGTTATTTATGCAGGCTTAAAGATAAAGTTTCAAATGCAAAGACTAGCCCCTGTAAGCATTTTGCAACTGCAGATCATCATACCAATTACCTTAAGCAAAAGTCCTCTCTGGTATAAGAGGCCCCAGAAATAAGCTCTTTCACACTTCCAAGTGTCTTGTTATCAAACTTTCCATCCCCTCCCTTTTTCCAGGTGTGATTCTCTGAGATTCTTTGTTCCCTTCTCCTTGTTGTTAGATGATTCTCTTTATTTACATTATCTTTTGTCATGTATCCAATCTCATCAGCTTTCATGCTGAGAGAGAGACACTCTACCCAGAGCCATATGAAATACCTGGGATGTTTCAGATCTATTGATCTATATACACATACATGTGATGCTGCAGGAAACATGATACCATAATAATGCAGAGCATGTTTATGAGCATTCAGGAAGGAATCTTGCTTGCATAGTACATTTTTCATCAAACCTCCACACAATTACATGGCAGGAGAGAAAGCAAAGTTATACAGATTATACCCCACTATGCAACATATGACAGGGCGGGCTGGGAATCACAGCTCTTCTGCGCTTTCCCCTGGCCCAGGTGGCAAGTGTGAGGTGAGGTTACCCCTCCCATCCAGCCAGGGACCCCCTCTGGGCCTGGGTCCATCAATCCGGCTGGGCATCGCCCCTCCTCCCCATGCAGTGAGGTCAGTTGGGGGATGAGTGGCCCAGGGATCATCCCCCAGCTGGGGGTGCCAATGCTGGCCTTATTTATAAAGATAAATCTGCAGACCAGCACCATATTGTGCACCTAAAATTTATTCTGTGCTTTGAAATTTGGTTTTCTTGTTTGTTTGCAATTAAGTAGGGGGTGGAGGGTGACTGGAGGAAATGGAGTTGATGTTTGAGTTCCCCCTGCCCATCCTAGGGTGTGAGTATGTGACAGTTTAGGGTTGCCCTCTCTCTGACAGGTACTGGAAAAGGAGATTTTGGCCCCTGGTGCAGGATCTGTCCCCCCACCCCTGCCCCCTCAGTTCTGTCCCCATTACTGTCAGCCCAATAATGCTGCATTTTTAGTTTGGACTCTGCCCTTCCTATAAGAGCGGGCTTTCTCAGTTTTGGCTGTTGTCCTTTCTGCTTTGTCTCCCCAGGAGAGGGATTGGGAGCCTGGCAGGAGCTGTGGGGTGAGAGTAGGGAACAGTGCAGCAGCCTTTTCTGCCCTTCTTCAGTTCACTCTGTTGCCTTCTCTTTGGCTATTTGCAGGGGAGGCACAGGCTGGCAGCCTGGCTGGGTGGGTCTGCTAGTTTGGTGGGACACCGCTCATGGCACCACACTGGAAGCCCCAGGCAGTCTACCTGCTTGCCTTGTGAATTCACCAACTTCCTCCACCTGGTTTGTATGCACCTGAAAGCTGGGACCTGGCCAGAGCCTTTTTCAATTTCCTCCCTTGCGGCATGCTCAGGCGTGTGGCCCAGGGCTGGAACAGCATGGGAAAATGCAGCTGCTGTGCTGCCTTTCCTGGGGCCCACCATCCAGCTGCACTGCTCCCCTGCCACCCTTCCCCTTCTCCCCACTCTCCTGCTCCACCACCCTCCTTCCTACTCCTGTTTGATGAGTTCCCTGGCTCCTGATATTCAGCCATGGGAACCTGGAGGAGATGGGGAATGTTGTGTCTTGTCAGACACATCCTTCTGACATGGTCTGACTTTTTAAGAAAGATTGCTTCTGTTAGAGTTCTTAATATAGATGAGTATGAAGGAGTTGTATTGCAACCCAGCATGGGGGGGGGTTGTGAACTGGGGGAGGGGCCTAGTGGCTTGGCCAGCGAGTGGGGCCTAGCTGGGGGTGAGGTCTGGGGGTGTGGCCTGGGGGGGTTAGCAGGGAGTGGGCTGGGGGCCACAGCCCTGGATCTTTTTGCTATCCAGCAACGCCCCTGACAAGAAGCCTATGACCCCATTACATAACAACCATGGCTCAGGCAGAGGCCTCATTCCCAGCTCTATCTTTACTCTTCTAGGCTATGTCTACACTTTCAAATTAGGTAGACTTAAGGATGCTTAAGTCAACCTAAATAAAGCCCCCTCCACAACTGACTTTCATTAAGTCAACTTAAGGACTTCCTTAAGTTGACTTAATAACTACCACTCTTTAGGTCGAGTTAAAGCATAAGTCGATTCATAAAGTCAACCTAAAACCAGTGTTGGCACCCTAGGTCGACTTAATTCTATCAGTCAACCTAGGGCTGGGGACAAGGGAGCCGCAGCTCCCCTGGGGACAAGGGAGCCCTGTGTGGCTCCCTGGAAGAAGGGAACTGTGCGTGGCTTCCCAGCAGAAGGGAGCCCCGGGTGACTCCCTGGCAGAAGGGAGTCATGTGTGGCTCCCTTGTCCCTGGTGGGAGCCGCAGCTCCCTTCTCCCCGGGAACCCGGACTCCCTAGCAAGAAGGGAGCTGGGGTCCCTGCTGAAAAGGGAGCCATGGCTCCCAGGGAGAAGAAGGCTGCAGCTCCCCAGGGACAAGGGATTCACAAGATGTGAATGTGAATGAGACCAAGGTTGGATATTAGGAAACAAATTTCTCACTAGGAGGGTGGTGAAGCATTGGAACGGGTTATTTAGGGAGGTGGTGGAATCTCCATCTTTGGAAACATTTAAGGCCCCGTTAGACAAAATCCTGGCTAGGATGATTTAGTGGGAGTGGTCCTGCTTTTAGCAGGGGTTGGACTAGCTGACCTCATGAGGTCCCTTCCAGCCTGATTATTCTATCATTCTATGATTGCCAGTATTCCCAGAGAATGAGCTGGATGACCCAGGTCTCTCTATTCTGATTAACCTGACATCAATCCTGGACAAAATAAAGGAAAAGTTAATATGTGGTTAAATTGAAAGAGAAACAAAGCTGAGGATTATAAATAAAGCCAATCAACACAGTTTATGGAAAATGGGTCTTTCAAATAAACCCAATTTCATTCTTTAATGAGAGTATAGTTTGTTTGATCAAGGGAATGGCACAGATCCAAGGCTGTATCTACACTGGTAAATTAAGTCGACTTAAGCACTACAGTTTCGACTTAGTTAAAGTCAATTTAAATTACCCAGTGTAGACATAGCCCAGGCGACTTCAATCCAGTGAGGAATTCAATTTAGTAGGGAAAACATTCTGATAGAAAATTAACGGTATTATAGCGCAAGAGCAGTTAAATTGAGTAACACTGGTTACTGGACAGAGCTCAGAAAGCAGGTGTAAATGGGCCATTGTCAATTAATGGTGGGTTTGCAGGGACTAGTTCTAGGTCTGATGGTATTCCACACATTTTCTTCAGTGACCTAAAATCATTCCAGGTGCTTGACAGAACTTGACAGAGCTTTGAAAGTTCTGAGGACAGGGCAGACACACCAATGGATGTGGATTGTTCAGTGAGCTGGGCCCATTCAAACTTGTTTAATACATTTTTTTTATTATAGCCAAATGCAAAACTATATGGTAGGACAAGGGAATGCAGGTCCAACCTATTCAGTAGGAGACAGAACAATTCACATTTCAATCATTCAAAGAGGATTTAGGGGCATAATGGACAACCCACTCACTCTGAGACCCTAGTGATCCTGTGGTAAAAAGAGCTGATGTGATCCTTGGAAGTATAAATGGGAGCAGTGAATGGGAGGAGGAGAAAGATTTTGTCTCTGCCTGTGGCATTGATGAAACTGACAGTGGAATATTGTGTTTAGTTGAAGCGTTCACATTTCAAAAAAGATGTTGAAAAAGTGCAGAGTTTGCAGAAAAGATCTACAGAAATGATCAAAAGGATGAAGATCTGCCGGTGTCCCATATGGCCTCTAAATCACCATGGCAGAACGTGATACACGGGGAGCTGCAGGAAATGACACATTTAACGAGCCACAGCAGGCACTGCAACCAACCACCAATGCCTCCACCTTCTCCTCCAGCTGGAATTCATCTCTCTGCCATACCCTGAAACTAAAGAGTCCCCTTGGCTGCCTTTCTGCCTCTCTCCTGTCCCAGCATCCATCCATCCATCCATCCATCCATCCATCCATCCATCCATCCAT
>ML686036.1:134202-149355 GCA_007922175.1 Pelusios castaneus
GACTTCCCAATCCCAATCCTACCACTCTCCACCATGTTGGCCCACCAGCAACCACTCCCCCAACCCAGCCCTGCCCCCACCCTGCCTCTCTCCCAGTGCTTGTGCTCTGCCATACTGTGGATGTGGCCCTCAGGCCAAAAACTTGCCCACCCCTGACTTAGCAGCAGCCCTGTGTGTTTGCAGAAAGTGCTCACGTGTCCCCTCAGATATTCTCCAAATCTATCTTCCACCCAGGCACTGACAGGCTATCAGACCCCATGGAGATTGAGTTATTATCCATGGTTGTCTCACTAATTGACTATAATGTCAGCAGGAGGTAAGGGAGTTCTCCTCGCCCTTTGAGAGGGACCCTTAACTACTGTTTACTCCTATTAGATAAGTAATGAGCACAGAAAAGCAAACATGAAAACAGAGACATAGGCCAGTGTCTCCTGTCTGCAGCCTATGAACCCCACTGGGATTGCCCACAGCTATATAATAAACCCATTTACATCCTGTCTGGGGCACTTTCCTCGTGTCAGCTCCTGCTGTGGGATGTTGTTGCAGATGCTGGTGTGACAGAGGAGAGGGACACGGCTACCTGAAAGGGATTCACAGGGAAGGCACTTCTGTCTCAGAATTCACAGGTACCCCATCGCTTTTCTTCCTGAGATTTACTCTAAACCTGATGTGCTGTAGTTTTGCTATATTTAGAAAAGAGTAGCCGTAACTTTGCCGGGCAATCCGCCATATTTATTTGTGACAGGCTGCTCCCCAGATCTGGTCTGGTGTGCCACTATGACCCTTCAAACCCCACTTCTGAACCCCAATTCACCCCATCCCAGTAGGTGACCGCTCACTCCTGTGTCAGTCCACACCAGCCACCAGAGTGTAATTGGTCCCAGGCAGTGGATGTAAATCCACTAGCCACACAGGTGTGGGTCTCCAAGAGAGCACACCCAGCCCCAGACACTACCCTGGGAGCCACTGCCTTACAGGGATTGGGACCCACTTCCAATCACCTTAGTATCATGTCCGACCACTTAACAAAGAAGTGGATTGTGCCCAGCCTCCCACATCCACACCCTCTAAAGATCACACAGCTTTAGATAAAACAAATACTAGTTTATTGATCAGAGTACGATTTCAAGTGAGAACATGGCCAATCAAGGCAGAACCATACTATAAATGAGTGAGGAGTGACCACTATCAAATAAAAGGTATAAACCACAGATGAATCTAACATCTCTTCCTAAACTGACCTCAGAGTCCAAGATTATGTGCAAGGTGTTCGGCCGTTCGGTGTTTTACAGCCATTCTCTGAGACAACAGCTGCAGACTTTTGCCTGGAAGACTCAGTCTTGCAACCAATTTCAAGCAAGTTCTGCGTCCTGCCTTGTATTAGGCAAACTGTCTGTGTCTTTGTATTTTAAATTCCTGACAGGCCCTCCTCCTCTGTGTTGCTGTGTGATTCTCTTCATTTCTCCCTGAGCCAGGGAGGGTATTTGCATTTTCCTTGTCATGTAATTCTCCAGCTTCTGTACTATAGATAGTCCTGAGAGTCTGAACCCTGTAACATGATTCACATCTGTTCACATATGTTGCTTTAGGAAACATGGCATCAGAGTATTATGTAGAATAGGTTGTGAATATGTATGTTCACAAAGGAATCTGATATAGCATATTTGGCATCAAATCACACAATCACATTGCAAAACTGAACAGCAAAGTTACATAGATCATGCCCCAGGGCAACACGGACCTGTATCCCATCACATTATTGTAAATGTAAGAATAGCAAATAAAGCAGTCTCTTTCACACACATTAATTTCCAAGAAGGTCTTGAAGCTGGTGTGATACAATTATCAGTCATGTCAGGCATTGCTTGAGCCAGCCTAGCAGCCAACTGGGCTGGGCACGAGGAGGGAATCTGGCCTCTGTCACTCGGGAATCAGATGCTTCATGATGACAGTTGCAGAACGAGACCCAAAGTTTCCATGTTTCCAACCATCTCTTATTCTTGCAGATTGGCTCCAGAGATTGATCCCATAACACACACCTTTATTCACACACCTTGTTTACACATCTACATGAAATTACACAGTGTACACTTAAAATTTTTCATAAAAAATACAAAAGGAAGTACATTATTCACTTATGCCACACTAAACAGGTGGGGCACTACCATTCTCAGAAAAGTAAAGGAAACATTTATATCTAACTATTTCACTTATACAATAAAACAAGGAATCTACATCTGATTCATTTACACAGCTCCTGGAGATGGCTCACAGTTTGAACCCTCTGAATGTTCTGCCCTCTGTGGCCATTCTCTGAGAAATTTTCTCCATCATTTTTATTACAGTCTTTCAAATATCTGATGGTCGCTGTCATGTCCCCCCTCGGTCTCCTGTTTTCCAAACTAAATGTACTTGGTTCCTTCAGCCTTTGTTCTTATGGTTTCTAGTTCATCCCCTTCATAGGGGGGTCTTAGCGGGTGGGCAGTGTGAGCAGTTGTTGAGGGGCCCAGCAGGAGGACCCCCATGCTGCGGCAGCTTTGAATGTCCCAGCGGCCAGGGCAGGAGCGGCTGAGGCCGAGTTACACCAGGCGGCAATCGGTAGCCAAGGGGAGGAGGGCATAGGGGGAGATGGCGCCCAGGGGCCCCGGTGAGGAAGGGGGAGAGACGGCACTCCCCCTATGGGCCACGCTCACGTGGCTGGTCCCTGGGTCACTGGCCACGTGGTCTGTGCTTCTCTCTGCCAGCAGGGAGACAAACATGGTTCCATTGTCCTGGCAGAAGGAGACGCCAACTAGGCAGCCACAGAACATAAGAACATAAGAAAGGCCGTACTGGGTCAGACCAGAGGTCCATCTAGCCCAGTATCTGTCTACCGACAGTGGCCAGTGCCAGGTGCCCGAGGGAGTGAACCCAACAGGCAATGATCAAGTGATCACTCTCCTGCCATCCGTCTCCATCCTCTGATAAACAGAGGCTAGGGACACCATTCTTAACCCCTTTCTGGCTAATAGCCATTTATGGACTTAGCCACCATGAACTTATCCAGTTCCCTTTTAAATATTGTTATAGTCCCAGCCTTCACAACCTCCTCAGGTAAGGAGTTCCACAAGTTGACTGTGCGTTGTGTGAAGAAGAACTTCCTTTGATTTGTTTTGAACCTGCTACCTATCAGTTTCATTTGGTGACCCCTGGTTCTTGTATTATGGGAGTATTTAAACAACTTTTCCTTGTCCACTTTTTCCACATCAGTCATAATTTTATATACTTCTATCATGTCCCCCCTCAGTCTCCTCTTTTCCAAGCCGAAGAGGCCCAGCCTTTTCAATCGTTCCTCATACGAGGCACTCTCCAAACCCCTAATCATTTTAGTTGCCCTTTTCTGAACCTTTTCTAGTGCTAGAATATCTTTTTTGAGATGAGGAGACCACATCTGTACACAGTATTCGAGATGTGGGCGTACCATGGATTTATATAAGGGCAATAATACATTTGCAGTCTTATTTTCTATCCCCTTTTTAATGATCCCTAACATCCTGTTTGCTTTTTTGACCGCCTCCGCACACTGTATGGACATCTTCAGAGAACTATCCACAATGATTCCAAGATCTTTTTCTTGACTCGTTGTAGCCAAATTAGCCCCCATCATATTATAGGTATAGTTGGGGTTATTTTTTCCAATGTGCATTACTTTACACTTATCCACATTAAATTTCATTTGCCATTTGGATGCCCAATCATTTAGTTTTGTGAGATCTTTTTGAAGTTCTTCACAATCTGCTTTGGTCTTGACTATCTTGAGTAGTTTAGTATCGTCTGCAAACTTAGCTACCTCACTATTTACCCCTTTCTCCAGATCATTTATGAATAAATTGAATAGGACTGGTCCTAGGACCGACCCTTAGGGAACACCACTAGCTACCCTTTTCCAATCTGAGAATTTACCATTTACTCCTACCCTTTGTTCCCTGTCTTTTAACCAGTTCTCAATCCATGAAAGGACCTTCCCTTTTATCCCATGACAACTTAACTTACATAACAGCCTTTGGTGAGGGACCTTGTCAAATGCTTTCTGGAAATCTAAGTACACTATGTCCACTGGATCCCCCCTGTCCACATGTTTGTTAACCCCTTCAAAGAACTCTAATAGATTAGTAAGACACGATTTCCCCTTACAGAAACCATGTTGGCTATTGCTCAACAGTTTATGTTTTTCTATGTGACTGACAATTTTATTCTTAACTATTGTTTCAACTAATTTGCCCGGTACCGACGTTAGACTTACCGGTCTGTAATTGCTGGGATCCCCTCTAGGGCCCTTTTTAAATATTTTTTAAATATCACGTCAATGGCTCTTCCCGCATCCACAAATCCAGTGATCTCATCATAGAAGGAAATCAGGTTTGTCAGGCACAATATGCCCTTGGTGAATCCATGCTGACTGTTCCTGATCACTCTATTTTCCTCCAAGTGTTTCAGGATGGATTCCTTGAGGACCTGCTCCATGATTTTCCCACGGATTGAGGTGAGGCTGACCGGTCTGTAGTTCCCCGGATCCTCCTTTTTCCCTTTCTTAAAGATAGGTACTATATTTGCCTTTTTCCAATCCTCCGGGACCACCCCCGTTCGCCACGAGTTCTCAAACATAATGGCCAGTGGCTCTGCAATCACTTCCCCCAACTCCCTCAGCACCCTCGGATGCAGTTCATCCGGACGCATGGACTTGTGCACATTCAATTTCATTAAGTGTTCCCTAACCTGACTTTCCATCACCGAGGGCCACTCTTCTCTCCAGTCCGCGTTACCCCGTGTAGTAGCCTGGGAGCTGGCCCGCCCTGTGAAGACTGAAGTAAAAAAAGCATTGAGTACTTCAGCCTTTTCCGCATCATCCTCCACGAGGATGCCTGCCCCATTCAGTAAGGGACCTACACCACCTCTGATCCTTTTCTTGTTGCTGATATACTTATAGAACCCCTTTCTGTTATCCTTCACATCTCTTGCTAGCTGCAACTCCAATTGTCCTTTGGCCTTTCTGATTTGATCCCTGCAGTCCCGAGCAATATCTTTATACGCCTCCCTTGTCATCTGTCCAAGCTTCCACTTCTTGTAAGCTTCCCCTTTATGTTTCAGCTCCCCGCAGAGTTCCCTGCTAAGCCACGCTGGTCGCCGTCCACATTTGCTGTTCTTTCCGCACATCGGAATGTTATCTTCCTGTGCCTTTAACAGGGTTTCTTTAAAATACAGCCAGCTGTCTTGGACACCTTTCCCCTTCAGATCAGCCTCCCATGGGACCCTGCCCATCAGCTCCCTAAGGGAGCCAAAATCTGCTTTTCTGAAGTCCAGGGTGTGTGTTCTGCTTCTTTCCTTCCTTCCATTGATCAGGATCCTGAACTCTACCATCTCATGGTCATTGCTGCCCAAGTTGCCATTTACTTCTACTTCCACAATCAATTCTTCTCTGTTTGTGATCAATAGGTTGAGGGGTGCAAGGCCCCTAGTTGGTTCCTCCAGCATTTGTACTAGGAAGTTGTCCTCAATATTCTCCAAAAACTTCCTGGATTGCCTGTACACTGCTGTATTATCTTCCCAGCAGACATCAGGATAATTGAAGTCCCCCATAAGAACCAGGGCCTGCGACGATCTGGAAACTTCTGTTAGTTGTCCATAGAACGCCTCATCCACCTCCTCTTTCTGGTCTGGCGGTCTGTAGCAGACACCCACCACAACATCCCCCTTCTTGCATTCTCCCCTCAGCTTAACCCACAAACTTTCAACCATCTTGTTTCCATTTTCATAGTGGAGCTCCGAGCAGTCATACAGCTCTTTTACATATAACGCTACTCCTCCCCCCTTTTTCCCTGCCTGTCCTTCCTGAACAATTTATATCCATCCATGGCAGTGCTCCAGTCATGCAAGTTATCCCACCACGTTTCTGTTAATCCAATTATATCATAGTTCCTTGTCTGTGCCAGTACTACCAATTCTTCCTGTTTGTTTCCCAGGCTCCTCGCATTTGTGTACAGGCACCTAAGATACCGGGCCCATTGCCCTACTTTGCCCCGTCGATTCTCCCTCCTGTCGCATCTTCCTCCTTGCAATTTCTCCCGGGGTCCTCCTTCCCCACTCGCCTGAGGTATTATGACTTCATCAGGAAATAAAAAACAATTATTTGATCCCACCCCCCAGTTCCAACTACCCTATCTTTTATTCCTGCTGTTACAGCCCCAGCATCCCCCAAGTTCCATCCCTTCCCCCAGGTTTCCCTCAGTTTCACTTACCTGTGGGCCTTGGTCACCTTCCCCCTTCGAACCTAGTTTAAAGCCCTCCTCACCAGGTTAGCCAGTCTGCTTCCAAATACGCTCTTTCCCTTCCTGGATAGGTGGAGTCCATCTCTGCCTAGCAGTCCTTCTTCCTGAAACATATATATGTTTATATATGTATATATATATATGTCAGTCCTCCTTTTTCTTCTTCGTCTGGTGTCCTGGTTAAGTTGAGGTACCCCATTTCCTAGAGGTTGTGTCTAATTCCTTTAAGTCTCATTAGCATTGACACATAATGTGTACCGCGTAGTAAATGCGCATGTTAGAGTGACCTATACTTCTGCAGAGTTTTCTAGAGTTAACATTTATCTTCCAGTGATTTTTTTTCACTATTTTATTCCTTGGTACATCTTTTCCCACAATCGTGTGGCATCCAGTTATTCTTGAGTCAGTTTCTTATATCAGCTTTTCTTATCTGTAAGGCCTAAAATACCTAAGCTAACATCTTCTGGGGCTCAACCTCTACGTGTTCCATTCCAGCTCTCCTTACTTCAGTACCCTGTACATATTGATGCCCTCTAGTTACTGATCAGCTTTATACATTCATAACCTGACAGATGAACTCTATTTAACATTCAGTGAGTATCTATGACCGAACATGTTTCTTAACCATAACATCGCATGAGAAATGAAGGATAAAAAAAAACTCTTGCCTACACCAGGTAGGCAAAACCTCCTTGTCAATCAAATTTCCTAAACTTGAACCGTTTGGCCTGAAGTTTCCTGTGCCATTTTTCTGCCTCCATCTAAGTAATTATTTGATAGTTTCAGATAGAAAAGATCTGGAAAGGTAACTCTGTTAGTCTGTTTCAGAAATACATATGAGGAGTCCTGTGGCACATTAAAGACTAACATTTTATTTGGGAATAAAATGTCATGGGTTAGAGTCCACTTAGTTAGATGCATGAAGTGGAAACTTCAATTTAAGTATATATATATATATACACACATGCAAATAAGGGGGAGTCACATGAACAAGGCCAACTCAAACAGTGTGGATCTGGTCCATTCACAGCAATTGATGAGTAGTTGTGAATGTTTAAAGAGGGAAATAATCAATGGACACAAATCAGCCATGAAGAATGGTACCGTTCAAAAACCAGTAGGAGAGCAGTTCAATCTCCCTGGACACTCAGTAACAGACTTAAAAGTTAGCATACTTCAGCAGAAAAAAGCTTTTGGAGACGGACTTCAGCATGAAACTGCAGAGGTTGAATTCATATATAAACTTGATACTACCAGACTGGCTCCGTGGCCAGCTCACTATAAAATGGAATTTTTCTCTTTAACATTCTCATTTTCTCATTAACTGTTGTGAATGGGTCACATCCACACCGCTGAATTAACGTTAACACTGGTCTTCCACTTAGTAATGTGACACACCCTTCTTTGCATGTGTATATATAAAACAACTGAACTTTCATGCTTCTGACAAAGTGGGTCCCAACCCACAAGAGTTTATGCTCAAAGAAATTTGCTAGTCTTTAAGGTGCCCCAGGACTCCTCATTTACTCAGGCAAAGGAGTCAGGAACCAGCCCGACCATTCCACCCACCATTAACAGACAGAGTCCTGCAGCATCAAGGAAGGAAGGAAGGAAGGAAGGAAGGAAGCAAGGAAGGGAGTGTGTACTTTAACACAGAGCTGATGGCTGAGCTCCTTACTTGGGTCCTGCTCAAAGGGGCACAGCAAAGTAGACAGTTGCAAACAGAGGTTTTGTGGCTATTGATTCTGGAGGAAAATCATCTCCGGTGGAAAGGGACCAGGGATGGTTAAGGACTGTGCAGAGAGGAAAGGACCATAGACCTGTTCTCTAATCTTCCTGCCCACGTTGCACTGCGTACATCGAGCAATGCTCTCCACAGCAAGAAATGGGGTACCTGTATACTCTGAGATGGAAATGTCTTCCCTGGGAGTCCCCTTCAGGAAGCCATGTCCCACGCCTTTGTCACCAGCATCTGCAGCAACGTACCACGCTGAGAGCTGACACAAGGAAAGTGCCTCAAGCAGGGTGGAAAGATGTTTCTAATACAGCTCTGGGCAATCCCAGTGGGGTTGATAGGATGACACAGGAGACACCAGCCACTGTCTTTCTTTCCATGTCTGCGCTTCTGTGTTCTCTATCCACCTGTAGATAAACACTAATTAATGGTCCGTCCCAAAGGGAAATGAGAACTCACAAGTTCTGAACTCTGTTGATTCAGAAAGGAACTGGTTGCTCAGGGTACTTGTTTATATTTTATATTATATTGTCTTCTATCAACTTGTGTCTGGAAGCTCCCATCAGGAACAGAAGCTGCGTTGTGCTGCACATACGAAACGAACACCTTGTTTTAAGAGAAATTCCTCTTCCTGTCCTGTTCTAATCTGTGTACTGTAGGGGAGCTGTGTGTTGCTAAACAGCTGCCATGTTCCACTCCAGAGGTGGGTGCCTCAGACACTGTTTCTATTTTGTAAAGCTGCCTGGAACCCTTCTGGAGCAACATCCCAGTGGAACATGGTGTCCCTAGCTGTCAGGCCCTTGTTTAGTCTCTCTAAGACCTGGCTAGTATCGACCACGCAGCGCAAAAGCTTGGTGCGCTCTCTGTGGAGTGAAGCATTTCAGCTTTGCTACAGATTTTCTGAGGATCTCGGAGAAGTCTCTTCCTTACTATAGGCCCCAGGATCTCAATGGAGATTATGTCTCAGGTGCTGCTCCTTCAAGGCGCTGAGCAGGGCCTCAGAATCATACACTGCACTGATTTGGTCCCGTGCAGCCCATCGTTAGACCTCTGTGCACTGTGCAGGATTCCTGGTAGTGAGCAGTCCTCGGTTCACAAAGAAGACAAGGGTGAAAACTGAGCTGTGTGGAAACCCTGTTTTTGTGGCTGTGGTTAGTAGCTGTTTCTTTAAAAAAAACCTCCTGTGTTAGGGCTGCACCTTCTTTGATCACAACACACACAGAGTCTCACTGCTAGGGTCCACAAGTAATTTTTTTGGTCCCACGCCTACTTGTAGCATGGGCCCACTCCCCCACATGGGATTGGGGGGTGCACCCTGCACTGGGCCCTCAGGGCTTCTAGGCCCCAGTAAAGTGTACCTTTTTCGCTCCCCATGGGAGGGCCCTGCGCACTGCATCAAATGCAACAGAGGTAACATTTAGCAGCTACAGCGATGGTGCTGGATCATGACTCCCAGTTTCTACTCTCTCCTCTGCTGGTCTCTCACTGTGCGGCCTTGGTAAATCCCTTCCCTCTGTGTGTCTCTGTCCTTCCAAAACGTGGGGCTCATTCCAGATGTGGTGACCAGAAGTGTCATGCAGGCTTTTTGTTAGATTTATTGTTCAGCCCTAGGTACAGCTGCCTCGTGATTCTCACAAAGGTGCCATGTACGTCTGTAACAAGCCAGCTAGTGGAAACTGTGCTGTTTACCTCCCACCCTGTGAGCTACAGAATCCACGCCAGCCTCCGCACAGCAACCCCCCTTCCCTGGTAATGCAGGGGCTTCTCCTTTACCTCTCAAATGTTGTCACCTAGTTTCAGGGTGATCCCTTAGTCTACCCCAATGGCTCAGATCAGGGCAATTGGTCCCAAACCATACCAATTGCTGGTATAAGCAGGAGGATTGTCCAGTTAAGGTGGGGAACTTTCCTGATTCACACACTGCCCCAGGAGGGTGGCTAGCAGAAGGATATGAGTCCTTGCTGACACTCCGTTTCCCCACACACCAGCCTGGCTGCCCTGTCAATCAATCTGATCTGGAACGTTGAACTCTCCCCATTGACTCTGGCCTCTGTCTGTCTGAGGCCTGACTCCTGATTTCACCTCAGGCCACTCCCAGCCTCTGGTGTTGGGAGATGCCAGCGCTACACCCACTCAGTGTCAGTGAGGGGCTCTAGCCCCACGTATGTGGGTCAGGAACATCTGGGCCAGGCAGGTGGGGCTGCTGATGTCCTGCCCCGGGCCCTGAACTGGAAGATGCAGAGCTGCACAAGGCGATGTCAGACAGGGCCAGCATGGAGAGAGAGAGATGTGGGCAGGTTGGGCTCCACTTTGGTAACATTGCTCAGCAGGGCCATGAGGTAGATGGAGCAGAAGGGGCCCCCCATAGAGCTCAGTTTGAGAGCCAGGGCACCAGGAGAAATATTTAGGTCCCTTTATGGCAGGCCCAGCAGGATAAAGGAAGAAGGGCAGAAGGCACTGGCATTGGAGGGATATGATATGGTGAGAGGCGGCACATGGGCTCAGCCACGGGGAATCCACATCACCATGCCAGAAAAAGAAAAGGGTTGAAGATAGAGGGTACGTGAAAGAACTGCCCATGCCCAGCATGGACCCTAAACCACTTTGCAGGACACAGTCTTCTGTGGGAAACGCCACATTTCACAAATCACAGCTGGGCACTGCATCCAACCTGCAGCCTCTCCATCTTCTCCTCCTGCTGGAGTCCATTTCTCCACTGCACCCATAGCCAGGCAACCAAAGAGTCCCCTTGTCTGCCTTTGTTCCTCTCTCCTGCCCCAGCTTCTTCTGTCTCTCTGATGCAGCTAGTCACTCTGTTTTTTGTAGGCAAGGAAGACTCTAATGTATCTTTGAGCATCCTGTAAGTGAGCCAAAAAGGAGGGTCACTCATCAGGTCACCACCCAGCTCTCTCTGGAGCCAGGGCACCAGGGGAAAAATTATGTTCATTTATGAGTAAAGAGATGGAGCAGCCTGTCCCCTATCTGTTTGGTCCTCACCCTGTTCATGATGTACAAGTTGGCAGTGATGATGTGGGAATGCAGGGGCACAATGTGGCCAAACCAATGTGTGAGGAAGGAGAAGAGAGCTGGGATGTAAATAAAAGCCTAAGTTGACACAGAGATGGGAGCCATAGGTTCTAAAGTTCTTGAGCCAGTTGTCCATTGTGGTGAGACTGAAGATGGCCCTGAAGATCTGAGTATAGGATAAAATGATAAAGAGACACATCTGGGCCACTCATTAAGAATGTCATCAGGAGTCTGTAGTAATTGTTGAGTGAAATGTCGGTGCAGGCCAGCTTCACCACAGCTATGTGCTTGCAATACATGTGTGCGAAGATCTTGGGCAGCACCTGCAGCAGAACAGCCAGGCCAGTCTTGGCCTCAATGGAGTTTGTCAGGATTTACCAAGGGCAAGTCATTTCTGACCAGCCCAACTGAATTTTATGAAAAGATGACTGACTGCGGATGTGGGGAAAGCTTTTGATATGGTCTCCCAAAGTTTTCTTATCAGCAAGTTTTAAAGAAATATGGGTTGTATGAATGGACTGTATGATGGATAGAAAGATGACTAGATCATTGGGCTCAAAGGGTAATGATCAGCCAATCAATGTCTAGTTGGCAGCATGTAGCAAGCCACCAGGAACTGGTGCTGGGGCAGGTTTTGTTCATCATCTTCATTAATGGTCTGGAGGACGGGGTGGATTGCATCTGCAGCAAGTTTGTAGATGACACTAAGCTGCAGGGAGTGGTAGATACCCTGGAGGGCAGGGATAGGCTAGAGAGGGACCTAGAAAATTAGAAGATTGGGCCAAAAGAAATCTGATGAGTTTTGAGAAGTATAAGTGCAGAGTCCTGCACTTAGGAAGGAAGAGTCTCATGCACTGCTACAGACTGAAGACCGACTGACCAGGCCGAAGTTCTGCAGAAAAGAACCGGGGGGTTACAGTGGAAAAGATGATGCATATGAGTCAGAGTCTAACTGCATAATGGGCTGCTTCAGTGGGAGCACTGCCACAAGATGGAGGGAAGTGATTATTCCCCTCTACCCAGCACTGATCAGGCCTCATTTGGACTACTGTGTCCAGTTTTGGGGCCCCACTATAGAAAGGAAAGAAATTGGAACAAGTCCACTGGAGTACAAAAAAGAATGATTAGGGGGTGGGAGAACTTGACTTATGAGGAGAGACTGAGGGAACTGGACTTGTTTAGTCTGCAGAAGAGAAGACCAAGGGGTGATTCGATAATAGCCTTTAACTATCTGAAAGAGGGTTCCAGCAGGATGGGGATGGGCTGTTTTCAGTGCTAAAACATGACAAAACTAGGAACAAGGGCTATGTCTACACTTCTTAATTTAAGTCGACTTAGCATGTCCACACCTACATTTTAAATCGACTTTCAGGGGACCCTACAAAGTCTACCTAGAGCGTCCACACTGGACACCTAGGTCAACTTGTAGGGGCTAGGTGGACCTGGGACTGGTCCACGGTGGCGGGGCAGCACCCCTTGTCAAGTGCCAGGGGGCTCAGCCTTTTCCCCATTGTACCTGGGTACAATGGGGCAAAGAGGGACAGGGACCCTGGCATGGCATAGGGGCAGGGTGGGAAGGGCTCTGCCCTGCCCTGTGGGGGGGCATGCCAGGCTCTCCCTGTGCCAGCCACCCTGGCAGGGAGGGCAGTGGGGAAGTCCTGGAGAGCCCTAAGTCGACTTAGAGTTGACTTAGGGCTACTCCACGTCTACACTGGCTTAAGTCGACTTTAGAAAGTTGACTTAAGCAGAAAGTCGACTTAAAAGTAGGTTTAACAAAGTTGACTTAATTTTTCTTTATATCAACTTAAGCAGCTGCTTAAGTCGACTTAAGGAAAGTGTAGTGTAGATGCAGAGTAAATTAAGTCGACTTAAGTAAGCTTAAATCGACTTAATTTACAAGTGTAGACACACCCAATAATCTCAAGTTGCAGCTTGGAAGGTCTAGGTCAGACATTTTCCCTAGGAGGGTGGTGAAGCACTGGGATGGGTTACCTGGGGCGGTGGTGGAATCTCCATCCTTACAGGTTTTTAAAGTGTGGCTTGACAAACCCTACCTGGAATGATATATTGGGGCTGGTCCTGCTTTGAGTAGGGAGTGGATTAGATGATCTCCTGAGGTCCCTTCAGACCCCGATCTTCTACGATTCTTTGATCACATTGATACCAACCCTTCAGTGAGTAAAATCTAAAGGTTTCATTATGAAAGAAGCTTCCCTGTTAGAAATCCAGTCCAAAGAAAAGAAACAGGAAGTAAAGACAAAATATGGTTTTGTCTCAGTGGATTTTTAGACTCTTTGACCTGTGCATGGAATTTTACTGTCTCAAACACAGCCCACACCCTCTATTACTGGCCCAAGATGGAGTTCAGGGTCACATGAGTATATTAGATCTCCTTGTAGTGTTTGATGACTCACATGCACAGCCATTGTTTGTATTTTGGAGTAGTGTCCCCAGGAAGAGCTGTCCTGGAGGAAAGAGTTTCTTCTGCTGTCCATTGTGAGAGCTAAGTGTCCTTGACAAGCCATAAACACAGAGCTGTCTGGCCTTCATATACCTTCTACCGGGAGATGTTAGCCATGGGTAAAACACAGGGGTAAGATAGCAGTCCACGGCCAATATTCATAACATCAGATACAAAGGAGATCCCTGCATATAAACAGAAAAATCATAAATGGCAAATTGTAGTATTTCCATTGACACCCTGCATGACGTGTTTAGTCCAAAATTTGTTTTAACTGCACAGCAGTGATAGAAATGTTTATAGTCCATCACAGAGCATTACACCATGTTCCTGTCCCATGAGGGGACTACATCTGCTAACCACTAAAAGCCAACGTGTTGCTCGCATTCTATCAGGGCAAAATGGCGGGACACTAGAGCCAAGGAGGATGTTAAGAACAGAGAAAAGCATTTTTGGCTGCAGGGAGCTTGCTCCTTGCCTCAGGAAGGGGAGGAAGGGTTCTTTAAAAATGAAAAGTGGATGTCCATGATTTAACAACCAGACCAGCCAGAGGTCTTTTGAGAATCCCTGCATCCTCCGCGACTAGCCTAGGGACAGCCTTCCTTGGTCAATTTCTGTCCTTTACTGTCACTGATATTTCCACTATGCTGGCGGAGTACTCAGAGCTTTTTAGAACACAAAAGAAGATTTGATGTTTTAATACTGAGAATGCAAGCATGCTGCTCAAGTCTACTTAAGGAAACTGTAGTGTAGATGCAGGGTAAATTAAGTCGACTTAAGCAAGCTTAACTTGACTTAATTTACAAGTGTAGCAGCAGCCAGAGTAAATTAAGTCGACTTAATTTACAAGTGTAGACGCAGCCCATGAGTCTGAAGGAAGGATTCTTCCATTCACACATCTTCCAACTCTCAGGGAGACAGATCCGACCCTGATGGCAGAACCCCACCTGTTGGTCTTCTAGTGTCCGCACTGAAGTGCTACAGCAAAGCCACTGCACAGGCTTAAGTGCAGAGAATCTCTCGAGCCTCTTCCAGAAAAATCATCCAGTCCTGATGAGAAGACATGAAGAGCTGGAGAATCAGCCTCCCTCTAAGTTGGTTCCAAGCATTAATCCCTCTCAGTGTTAAACATTTGGTCCTTATTTTCATGTGGAATTTTTTGTGCTTCAGCATCCAGCCAAAGGATCTTGCTATGCCTTTCTCTGACTCATTAAAGAGTTTCTAATTACCCCCAGTTTTCGCTCTATGGAAATACCTTTACAATCAAGACTCTGCTTAATTGTCTTTTTGATCAGATAAATAGATTAAGCTCTCTATTCCTTATCTATCCAGAATTTACTCACCAGTCCCCCCACTCCTGCCCCAAGTGAGAAAAGAATTATAGTGTGACCCCTCACACAGAAAAGATGGGCACCCCTTGTGACCGGGGCCTCCTGGGACACCTTCCTGGACGTGCAAAAATCAGGGAAAGCTGCAAAACCGGGAGCCAAACTCCCCAAACACTGATGGGTGGTACTTAAACCAGTCTCCCTATCAGTCACAAACAGGCCTCTGGTTCCCCACACTGGGTACCAAGAAGTCTGTCCAAAATAGAAACAGCCCCCTTTTTTGCACTCCAGTTCCTC
>ML686036.1:149755-207007 GCA_007922175.1 Pelusios castaneus
GTTATGGTGGACGGGAAGATGAATATGAGCCAACAGTGTGCCCTTGTTGCCAAAAAGGCCAATGGCATATTAGGCTGCATCAGTAGGAGTATTGCCAGCAGATCGAGGGATGTGATAATTCCCCTCTATTCAACACTGGTCAGGCCGCATCTGGAGTACTGTGTCCAGTTTTGGGCTCCCCACTACAGAAAGGATGTGGACAAATTAGAAAGAGTCCAGCGGAGGGCAACAAAAATGATTAGGGGGCCGGGGCACATGACTTATGAGGAGAGACTGAAGGAACTAGGCTTATTTAGTCTACAGAAGAGAAGACTGAGGGAAGATTTGATAGCAACCTTCAACTACTTGAAGTGTTGCTCCAAAGAGGAGGGAGCTAGGCTGTTCTCGAGGGTAACAGAGGACAGAACAAGGAGCAATGGTTTCAAATTACAGCTGGGGAGGTCAAGGTTGGATATTAGGAAAAACTTTCTCACTAGGTGGGTGGTGAAGCATTGGAATGGGCTATCTAGGGAGGTGGTAGAATCTTCATCTTTTGAGATTTTTAAGGCTCGGTTAGACAAAACCCTGGCTGGGATAATTTAGGGGGAGTGGTCCTGCTTTTTAACAGGGGGTTGGACTAGATGACCTCGTGAGGTCCCTTCCAACCCTTTTATTCTATGATTCTATGATTCTATGATATGGGCATGCACAAGATATCGTCATAGTCACAAACCATGGTATAAAAAAACGGTGCTGAGATTTAGAAAATTGACGGAAAACCTTAGACTTTATTCCTGTGACAGTCTGTGTCCGTTACCTTGTCCTTCATGTGCCCTGTGATCTCTGGTTCTAAAACAAGATCTAGAACTATTGTTAAACTTGAGATTGTGGTCACCAGACCTTAAGCCATATATGTTTTACGATAGCATCACTAAGTTAACTTTAAATACAAATAAAGGATAAATCTCCCTGAAAACATCCGTTCCTTCTACAGGAAGTGCTTCAATTTAATACTGTTTCTCCATCCAGGCATTTGCACTGTGACCATCATCCTAAATCCTGGGCATGTAAAAGAATTCAGAGAACCTACAGGACACGCTGGAGGCACTGTTCTGCCTCAGAATTGGACACTTTCTGCCTACACCATGCTAGATTCCAACACAACTGATTTCACCAACCCCTCTTCCTTCATCCTGCTGGGCATTCCTGGCCTCGAAGCGGCACATGTCTGGATCTCCATCCCCTTCTGCACCATGTACACCATAGCTGTCTTGGGAAACTTCACCATCCTGTTGGTTGTAAGAATGGAGCAGAGTCTCCATACACCCATGTATTACTTTCTCTGCATGCTGTCTGTCACTGACCTGGTCCTGTCTACATCCATCCTGCCCAAAATGCTGAGCATCTTCTGGTTTAATTCCAGGCAAATAAATTTCAGTGCCTGCCTCACACAGCTCTACTTCATTTACTGCTTCACAGTGATGGAATCGGGCATCTTGGTGGCACTGGCTTTTGATCGTTATGTGGCCATCTGTGATCCCCTGAGACATTCCACCATCCTGACGGACCCTGTCGTGGTCAAAATTGGCCTGGCTGTGCTGATGAGGGGCGCCCTGCTTGTACTGCCTCACCCCTTCCAGGCAAGAAGGTGGCCGTACTGCAGAACCAATGTTATCTCCCACACGTACTGTGAGCACCTAGCCGTGGTGAAGCTGGCCTGTGCTGACATCCGCAGCAGCAGCTACTACGGCCTCCTGGTGACATTCTTAGTGATAGGCCCTGATGTGTGTTTTATCACCTTGTCGTACACGCAGATCCTCAGGGCCATCTTCAGTCTCCCCACCAAGGAGGCCCGTCTCAAAACTTTTAGTACCTGCAGCTCCCACCTGTGTGTCATCTTAGCCTTTTACATCCCATGTCTCTTCTCCTCCCTCACTTATCGGTTTGGCCACAATGTACCGCTACACTTCCATGTCATCACTGCCAACGTGTACCTCCTGGTGCCCCCCATGCTAAATCCCATCATCTACGGGGTGAGGACCAAACAAATCTGGAAAAGATTGTTCCAGCTCTTTAGTCATAAAGGAACCTAAAGTTTTCTCCTGGTGCCCTACTCTCAGCTGTGTGCCACGAAGATTTGTCTTGTGACCTGGAGAGGGACTCTCCTTCATTGATCAATTACAGGATAATCAAGGAAGACCAGAGGCTTCCCTGCCCTGTAAAATACAGCATCTGGATGAATGAGAGAGACAGAAGAATCAGGGGTGGGAGGGAGACACAAATTCAGCCAATGGACTGGGAAGGAGCCTCCATTAGTTGCAGCAGAGGGATCCTAGCTGGCTCAGACCATCCCCCAAAGGTTGCTCCTGGATGGGGAAGGCACTGAGGGACAGAATAGTGTACCAGGGTAGTTCTGGTTTTACTTATATATGGGTTTCTTTTGTACTGTCTTACATATATACACAGCACCAAAAGCAGAGTCTCCTCTGCCATCTTTGTTTCTCTTCCAGGTCCCACCTTTTCCTGTCTTTCTCACACATCCAGTCCCTGCGTTTTCACAGGTTAGTACCATCCCTCTCTCTCTGGCTCCCTCTTCTGGGGAGAACTCACTCCTTCCAAGTTCTGTCTCTAGAGAAGCTGGAGAAAAATAAGAGTTATTCTTTCCTTCTGCTCCTGCAAGATCTTGTGAGATGGTGATAGTGTTTAAAGTATAGTCAGAGGCCTCTGCTTCAGTCTCCGTCCCCTTAGCACCAGAAACATAATCCCCCAAAGCAGGATACAGATGGTTCATGGAATCAAGGGAAAGTGATTGAGTTGTACATAGACGGATTCCCTGAACTGTCCCGCTGACAGAGCGGACGCCAGAGAAGACTTGAATGTCTCTTTGACTGTCCTGTAAGTGATTCAGGGAGGAGGGCCCCACACCAGGCAAACAGCCAAGATGACATTCAATAGATAATAATGATAATAAATGGAATATCCTCCCCCCATCATGGGCCTTGATTTCAAATCAAACCTGAGGCCATTGCTGCCAGGCTCTGAGGTCCGCGATGTGAGCTGGGAGTTTTCAAGTCTTCACTTTCACTAACAAATCCAGTGTGGGGGAGCACAGCGTTCCACAAGGTGGTGGCTGGGAGATCCGCAACAGGGCCTGCCCGCAGCCTGAGTTCCTGATGGTTGTCCACCCCAATGGAAAGCTACAGTGTACGATTACTTTTAGCTGCAGGAGTCACCATGTGTAGCAACCCCTAACTGTGCCTCGCTCACACATCTCTGGCAGTGCGTGAAGTAGACACCGTGGAGGAGCAACTCTTTAATAAGTTTCTGTTGGGCCGACCAAGGTCTAACACCATCATGCTAAGACCTGCCAGTGACCACAGAGATAAAAACATTGGTTGGTTGGTTGGTTGGTTTGTTTTTGTGTGTCCCAGGGCAGACTCTTCTGCCCCTTTCTCAGCCACCTCTGCTGCCCAGTCAACCCAAAGAGACTCACCACCGTCCAAACCACACGCTCAGTGAGTCCCCAATGTGCCAGTCCCACTCCCAGTTCATGCCCCAAATGTTCTCGGGGCCTGTCCCCTGTGGCCTACTGCCAGGGCCCTGTTATGACAGGCTGGCCAAGCCTCCCCTGTAGCCTGTGCTGTCCCAGATTATATCTCTGGGCCAGGTCCTCAGCTGCCCCTCATCCTCCTTATTAGGCCAGAGCTCTGCTGCTGCCTAATCAGCTCCCAGCTGTTGTCTGCCCAGCCTTAGCTTCCTAGTGTGCAGGCTAACTGGGCAGGTGGGGAGTTTCACTGCTCCTGCCCTGTCACAAAGAATGCAAGACAGTTTGCTGGATTCGAACTACCCAGGCTGGGGTGAGTTACCCTATTGCAGCCTTGAGCAGGGCACTTACAACTTCCTCCAAAAGCTGGCTGCAGTCACTGTCAGACGGATGCTGGTGGGGCTGCCCACCCTCCAGGACTGTCCTGAAGTCTTGAGGAATTAAAGTTTGCTCTTCAATTAAAGATTATTTCCTGGGATGTAAACTCCAGGATTTCATCCAACCAAAACTGACAACCCACTGGGCTGTTCCGTGGTCCAGCATCTGGCACTTCCAATCTACTAGCTCATTACCACTGCACTGTGGCTGCTCCCGGCTAGATGTAGGGACATGGGAAGAGATCAGAACCCAGACTCCCAGGTGAGGGGCCCAGTAATTTCAGTAATGGCCTCAGAACACTCCTGGGGTTTCTCTGCCTCATCGCTACATCCAGCCAGATGGCACCTGGCACAGATCACACTGACCCCAGGGTCCACCACCCACTGGGACACTTCCCCTTGCAAGCACAGAGTCTGAGTGCAGAAAGACCTCTCAATGAAAGGAAGGAAGTCACTGAGAGCTAGCTGGATTCATAAACAGAAAGCCCGGAGCAAATCCCCATCCCAGAGTACACTGGGCAGTGTCCTTGGACTCTCCCTTCCTGCTTCCCTGCCCCACTCACAGGTGCTGTCCATGGTCAGTGATGGGCAGGGCTCGGAGGGACAGCTGAGTGAGTCCCCTCTCACTGTGCTGGGTGGCAGGAGAAAGCCCCTTCTTTGTCCTGCCAGCCCTATTCACTGCATCGTGGTTTGCCAGCCACCCTGCTACCCACCAACACTTTCTCCTACCACCTGTTTCTATGATGAGATCTGCAGGTCGGTCTCTCCAGATCCCACCCAGCTTTCCTGGGGAATCCGTGGTGCTGAGGCAGGGAGCAGTGCTGTCGCACAGATGATCTCACCTCTAGTGACCACCTAATCACAAAAAACTCCTACTGGGTTCTGAACTTGCTCCCTGTGAGGCTGGACCAGGTCTGGGGCTCTCAGAGTGCCCACAGTGCCAGGCAGGAATACCTGTCCCCGCCCCCATCACCTTCACAGGGCTCTGTCATCTGAGCCCTGCACAGCTCTGCTGTCCTTTATTCCTATGATACGGGGACATTTCCTCATCCCTGAACCTAACACTGGAGGGGTGTGTGACCCAGCACCAGTTCTAGGGATATTTCGGCCAAGCTTCCCATCCTGCTGAGACCTAGGCAGGGCAGGTGGTGCTCATGGAAACACAGTCTGGTCCTGAAACCCTCTCCCCTTTTCCTCCTGCCCCAAGCTCAGCAAGGGAGAGTTCATTCAGACCCTATCTACATCCATACAAGCACTGAACAGACCCACCCAGCTTACTGGCATTAGAGGCAAACCTCACATCAACACAGCAGAGCATGGGGGCAGACACACAGTGTTTGTACGGTGCATGAGAGAGACACTTGCTCTGAGTTTTAGTTTACAGATGACTCCATCAAAAAGGTTCCCTGGCCTGTGATGACAGGGACTGAACCACAAGTGACTGAATCAACTGCCTGAAGCCAATCTTGCTGGGTTGGGAGAGTGTGTCGAGGGAGGTATCTTCTGACAGCTAGTGACACGCTGGTGATGACCAGCATGGTATCAACGCTAGCTGAGAAATGATGGGTCCTCGCCGCTATCCAGCTGTCCACCCTGCCCATACAGGCAGGAGTTTCACCATTCTCCACGTCTCTCCTTGTGAATGAAGCTTGGTGGAGTCAGATGGAACAAAACCCCCATTTACATTAAGATCATACAGGGGATAGGCCAATGGCATATTAGGCTGCATCAGTAGGAGTATTGCCAGCAGATCGAGGGATGTGATAATTCCCCTCTATTCGACACTGGTCAGGCCGCATCTGGAGTACTGTGTCCAGTTTTGGGCTCCCCACTACAGAAAGGATGTGGACAAATTAGAAAGAGTCCAGCGGAGGGCAACAAAAATGATTAGGGGGCTGGGGCACATGACTTATGAGGAGAGACTGAAGGAACTAGGCTTATTTAGTCTACAAAAGAAAAGACTGAGGGGAGATTTGATAGCAACCTTCAACTACTTGAAGGGTTGCTTCAAAGAGAAGGGAGGTAGGCTGTTCTCAAGGGTAACAGAGGACAGAACAAGGAGCAATGGTTTCAAATTACAGCTGGGTAGGTCAAGGTTTGATATTAGGTAAAACTTTCTCACTAGGAAAATGGTAAAGCATTGGAATGGGCTATCTAGGGAGGTGGTAGAATCTCTATCTTTGGAGATTTTTAAGGCTCGGTTAGACAAAACCCTGGCTGGGATAATTTAGGGGGAGTGGTCCTGCTTTTTAGCAGGGGGTTGGACTAGATGACCTTGTGAGGTCCCTTCCAACCCTATGATTCTATGATTCTATGATTCTATGTGGTGTATTTTGGTGCCTTACCTAATTGCCTGAATTGCCATAGCAACCCAGCTCACCGTTCCCATAACAATAGAGTTGGATTATTAGGGGATAGCTCAGCCAGTCCTTCCTGCTTTTTAGTGTAGTCAATAAATAGACAAACATGGATTTGCTCGCTGTGTTCATCCTGAATTCATCTCCAATAGAAGCTATTCCAAAGATCCCACGTAACAGGGCTCCCTCTGGAAAAACGGTTCATGGCTGTTGGAACAGGGTCCCTGAACCGCGGCAGGTATAAGCAGACAGAACCCATCTTTTGTGTTCATCGCTAGCAGATGTAACCCATATGTCTGAAAAGGCTATCTCTGAGAGACCTGCTGAGGGTGGGTTACTGTTGTTGGGCAGATTAGCGACCCACAACTGGAAACTTCCAGAAGCAGGGAGTGGTAGCAATTTGAGCATGCTCCACAGTGTACCTGGCTGGTGTGATGTGATGTCAGTCAGATGACTGGAGAGCAGCAGCCTGAGCAGACTGCAGGCAGGAGCTGCCTTGAGGGGAGACCATGTGCTCAGTGTTCTGGAGAGGAGCTGAGCCAGGAGTGAACAAGATGTTTTCTCCATGTAAAGGAGTCATTTGCGACAGACCTTGCAGACATGCATATGGGACTGAGGGCTGGTTGCAGAGGAGAAGAGAGAGCCTGCATGTAATGCTACAGAGGATCCCAGCAAAGAAAGAAGAGGACAGCGATTTCTTGCCACTCAAGCTTCCACACTGGAACAGAGACTGTAGCTGAGAGTTGGGTGAACTCCACACAGACTTTGGGCCTCTTGGGTATCTTTCATGCAAGGGATTGTTCTTGGTTAATTGTAGTTTGTTTTCTTAGGATAAGGTTTATTTAGTTAGTAGTTAATAAAGTTCATTGTTATGTTTGTTTTTAGTAGTATTTTAATGTGTGAGTGTAGCTCTGAGCAAGCTTCGCCGTGAGTCCTGTACAGACTGGATCCTGGGTCTCCAGCTGCTTTCCCCATAGGGGTTGGGATTGATTTCTGTGGGGCACTGGAGAAGGGCAACTAAATGAATTTAGCCCACCTGAAGGTTACACAGACACAAGGGAACAGACCTCTACTGGTGGAGAAAGACGGGTCCTTCAGCTAAGGTGGGAGCGGAGGTTGCAATCTCTGGCACTGAATGTCGGGGAGAAACACGTTTAGGAAAAGCTCTTTCCCCTACGGAGACAAGTGAAGCCAGCTCCTCATAGTTCTATAGAAGGCATTGACCGAGGGGAAGTCGCCTTGGCTGGGAAGTAGGCAGGCTGGTGACGTCGGGACCTCACTAAATTGAGTGTTAGACCTGTACACAGACGTTTTGTTTTACTGCTATCTTAATTTTTTAAACTCCAACTCATTGACTCCACCCTCCCTCTTTGTAATATATTGTTTCAGTAAATTGGTGTGCCTGTGATCAGCCCCAGCAGCCCTGGCACTGATTTAGAGAGAAGCCCCAACCCTTACCCTGCCTGATTTCACCCCTACAGACAAACACATGGTTCAGGACCCCGGCCCTTGCAGTAGGAGAACGCCCAGGGACTGCACAGCTTTCCGTCAACAGGATCCACTACACGCTATGGAGGCAAACCTAGTACATGCGTCCCAGCAATTGGCTGACACTAGCCCAATTAGATCCTGCTCTGTTATCCTCCATGCAGCAACCTGCGCTGCCATATTCAGAGCAGTTAAGGGTGGTGCCAATGTCTGTAATCCTGGGTGCAGTGAATAACATCCTGAGTGTCTGCGTGCTCAGCAGCTCAGATCAGAAGCCCCTCACTGGTTTCCAGCAAGCCAGAGGACCATAACACACACCCTGGCCCACAATTTCCTCACATACCATGGGCCCTGCAATGTCCTACTTCCAGGGCAACTCAGAGAAATCTCAGGGTTCCTCTGTGCTTTTAACTAGTGGTGATTTCATCTTGTTAGCTCTTAGAGCCTCCGGCTAGATTTGGGGTCCCTTGTGCCACGCTCTGCACAGATACAGTGAAAGAGACTCATACAGTCTCATGATAATCAACAGCCCTTGGAACTTCTCGCCAATGTACATCAGTAAATATTCCTGACATAGATCAACCTTGCTGAACATTTGTCCCCCAGAGAACAGGTCATAAATATGGAGAAGAGAGTATTGCTCTGCACACAATCCTGGACTAACAATAATCTTAAATCCCCCCAAATCTGAATGGAAACATTTTTCTTCAGTACTGGAATAATTGGGGGTGCCCATTGGCTGTGGGTAACCTGTATTAGGACTCCTTTCTTGACCAGTCACTCGAGGTCCACTTCAAATTTTGGCCTGATGGCATATGGCACCGTTCTGGCTTTCAGACATTTTCATTAGCTGTCAGGTTTAATCTCCAATTCCACAGTGATCCCTTCCATAATTCCCAAGTCCTCTTCAGAAACACCAACGTATTTCTTTAATGCAACTGTTAGATTTGCTTCTCCTTTAATCATCTTGTGGACTTCTGCTCAGTTCAACCAGCTCATCCTAAGCCAAGGTCTTCTACTTTAGGCAGGTTAATTGCCTCCTGCCACAGTGGCAACTGAGCAGTCTGTCGACTGAGCTCCATCTTACCATCAGTAGTGTCCAACATGGGTACAGCTTCTCCAGTGTACATCTTCAGAACAATTTTTGTCCCTGTAGACCCTCAGCAGCATGTTGGGTGCCTCTTGGGAATGGCTCAAGTGGTCTGCTATCTGGTAGACAGTGCTCACTTGCTTCATGACGTTTGTAGTCTCTTGCAGGACCTCAGCCCTTCGGCTGAGTCTCTTTAGTCCTCACTTTCCAGAGTATAGTCTAGTCCTGGCTGGCCCACATTTTTCAGTGGCTGCCACTGTCTATGCACTGCTCACTTGTAACATGACCATACACTGACAGCCTAGGGGAGGTGGGTGGAACCCAGGCCTGCCCATTTCTCCAGGCCCTGTCCCAGGGATACTACCGACTCCATTGAGTGGTGACTCAAACTCATTCACTCAAGTTCAGCCTGTGCACAGCTCTCCAGGTACCTGAAGCCCTTGCATCAAGGGTAGAGTCTTACTGAACCTTGGCAGTGCTGCAGGGAGCTGTCCAGGGTCTTGTCTCTGCTAGCCCTGCTGACAGTACAACCTTCACCTTCGCAGGTGTGCGTCAAACTAATCTGCTAGGTGACCACTCACTCCTGAGTCAGTCCACACCAGCCACCAGCGTGTAATTGGTCCCAGGCAGTGGGTGTAAATCCACTAGCCACACAGGCGTTGGTCCCCAAGCGAGCACACCCAGCCCCAGACTCTACCCTGGAAGCCACTGCCTTACAGGGATTGGGACCCACTCCCAATCACCTTAGTCTCAAGTCCGTCCACTTAACAAAGAAGTGGATTGTGCCCAGCCTCCCACATCCACACCCTCTAAAGACCACACAGCTTTAGGTAAAACAACTACTAGTTTATTGATCAGAGTCTGATTTCAAGTGAGAACATGGCCAATCAAGGCAGAACCATACTATAAATGAGTCAGGAGTGACCACTATCAAATAAAGGGTATAAACCGCATGCTACCCTAACATCTCTACCTAAACTGACCTCAGAGTCCAAGATTATGCGCATGGTGTTCGGCTGTTTGATGTTTTACAGCCATTCTCTGCCTGTTCCCAGGCAGGGCCCCGATCTTGCTGAAGTTGGTTGCAAGATGGTGTCTTCTCAGGCTGAAAGCCTGCAGCTTCTCCCCCTTCACAGTCTCTGTCTTTGTTTTAACAAACTGCTGACAGCCCCTCCCCCTCACTGTCCTGTTGTGAGATTCTCTTCACTCCTACCTGAGCAGGGGAGGGCATTAGCATTCCCTTTGATGTGTAAATCTTCAGCCATTGTGCTAGAGACAGCCCTGAGAGTCTGAACCCTGTAACATGCTTCACATCTATACATACATGTCGCAGCAGGGAACATGGCACCCTGGTAATCACGTGGCACATGTTCTGAGCATTCACAGAGGAACCTGGTATAGCGTAATTGTCATCAAACAACACAATTACACTGTAAAACTGAACAGAAAAGTTATACAGGTCATGCCCTAAGAGCTGCACAGATGTGCATCCTGTCACACTTGCATCAAGGGTAGAGTCTTACTGAACCTTGGCAGTGCTGCAGGGAGCTGTCCAGGGTCTTGTCTCTGATAGCCCTGCTGACAGTACAACCTTCACCTTCACAGGTGTGGGTCAAACTGCTCCAAGCAAGAGCTACAGCCCTAGTTTTGTACTGGCTCCTGGGCCCTGACGGGCCCTGCAGCCATCTGCTCCCATTGACTATTCCCTTCTCTGGGGCTTTTAACCCTTTCCACTCCACAGTGGTGAAACCACCCTGCTCCAGTCAGCTTAAGAGGATGATGCTTTAGCTACTTCTTAGACATAGTGTTTGAGCCCAGCAAAACTATTGCTCTGGTGTCTGGTTCCGCACGAACCCGATTGCCTTACAACAGTGGGGTTACCCAGGATTCATGTGAGCCAATGCCATGGGCCGGACATGGACAGGCACTTCTTCTTTTAACTGGGTGTCATTTTGATCAACCTGAGCTGGCTCCACCGCTTTCAGATTTTCCTTTTTGGCCCGACAGACAGCTGGCTTCATTTTCTCCTGCTTGCCAGTTTTGTTTGACTTTTCTTCCTTTTGTTTCCAGGCACGCTCAGCGTGTCCCTTTGTGCCACTGTCAACACACTATAACTTTACAGCATTCTCATGCCTACTGAGCCGTCTCTCCACAACAATAACATTCCCAGCTCCCCACTGTCCCGTGGGAACGTTCTTGCGATTCCTCATTCACTCGGGCGGTACATCTTGTTTTCCTTCCTTTGCTGCCAGTTTCATGGAAACTGCAATTTCAGTGGCCTTTTGCCAGATGAACCTGGCCTCTGTCAGTAGATATGTCTGTATTGCTTCACTGCATGTCAGAGTGTGAGGGCCACATCTCAGTTGATACTCCTACGCCCATGGGACTGAACTGAGAATCCATGGCAGCATATGCACGTTGATTTTTCCAGCCCATCTGAAGGAGGCATGTTCCTGGTTGTGGTCCAGGCCCACTTCAAATAGCCAGAAATCTCTGTAATGCCACCCATTGTTGCTGAAAGTACAGTCCAGAGACTGTGAAATTTTTAGTTCTTTCGATCTGCCACAACAACTTGTGAATCACAAGGGACCTCAGTTCTCCTCTCAGGAGTTTGAAGATTTTATGAAAGTAAATAGAACAAATCACATCCCTTCACAACCATATCATCCAGCCACCAATGGATTCAGAGTAAGGGCTCTGCAGACAATGAAAAGACTTTAAAATCTGTACGGGACATTTGTCCATTCGAAAGGGTCTGCATGTCTTCTTACTATCCTACAGAGACACACCTCATGTGACAACCAAGGTTCCTCCAAGCTTTCCAATGAATGGGCGATAGGTGCGCCCTTGGGGTGAAGTGAACCCTGAGCTAGAGCTACCACAGCCAGCGGCTGGAGAAGGCAGCGAGCCAGAGAGCAGCACAGTCAGTGCCTCTGTCCCAGCCAGAGGACAGGCAGGAAAGGCTCCAGGCTGAAGGCAGTGCTCTGATGAAGGCTGGGATGGAAAAGAAGCCCTGGCCTGGAGAAGGCCCCAGGCTGGATGTGGGAATGGACTGTCTTGGGGCTTTGAGGAATACTCGATGATATTACACCAACTGTAGGCAGCTCCAGAGCAGTAGCTGAGTGCTGTTTCCCAGTCTCAATTGTGTAGCTTCAACTTCCAGCCCCTGGACATGTCTCCCCTGCAGAGAGATGCTCATGGCCCTCTCCAGGAACAGTTAGGCTTCGAACCACTGAGCTCACTCTTTGGCTGTGCCTGGCTGGCCCCCACACCTCACTGGGACATACGACTCTGCCAGCAGCTTTCTGCTCTTGTCCAGCCACCCACATGACTCCAGTATCCATCCTTTCTCTGTCTGGTTATGTCTCTCCAAGACTCAGTGTCTGAACCCCTGTCCTTTCACAATAACACCCTGCAGCACCTGTCTCTTCTCGCCCAGCCTTGGGGCTCCAGCACTGCTACTTTGTATTGCCATATCAGCCTGCCTGGCATCCTAGCAGCAAAATGTCAGTGGTCCAATCCTTGGTTCGTCCACCGTCCCAGGATCCCCCACTCCTGTGTAGATTACATTCAGCTTCTGCTGTCCCCGTCATACTGGCTAGGATGTGTAACAACCATCTGGGGCCATGAGGCAGTCTCACAAGAAACATGCTCGGGGTCCCCTCTCAACACAGCTTGTCGGGGTTCTGGTGCTGTGGAGTCTGTCACCCTACTTCTCCACACACCAGTGCAGCCACATCCTGGTTCTAGCCTCAGAGGGTCAGCCCCCTCCTTGGGGTCCCACAACATGGCCAGTAAGGACTGTGGGGCCAGTTCCTAGGTCTAGCCTTTGAGTGTCAGATCCCTGGTCCAAGTGGACCTCCCTGCAGAACTTGGAGGGATCTCAAGGAGTCCCTCAATGCCCAAAGTGCCAGATGACCCACCTTCCAGCAAAAAGCAAATCTCAGCCGGCATGGGATTCAAAAGGATTCATTAGTTCTCAGGATCTTTGATAGCAACTTAACCGGAAAATAGATCAGCGAACACTTGAGGAGTCTTATTCTTGGGGGCGCTGCATGTCCCTCATAGGGGAGTCCCTCTTCTTCTGCCAGCCACCCCCAGACTTGTCTCCCAAATGCTCCTATGACAGGCCACTTCCTGCATCTGATCCAGTGTGCCACTTTGACCCCCTGTTCTCCACTCCTGAACCCCAACTTACCCCACTTTTCCAGGTTATTATTTACTCCTGAGTCAGTCAACTCCAACCTCATGTATGTAATCAGTCCAAGGCAGTTGGGTGTGCCCTCTGGTCACCAATGGGATGGTCCCCAAGCGAGCATGCTCAGTCCCCAGACACCACATCAAGAACTCCGATCCTACAGAGACTCGAAACTTCCCCAATCAATGTAGACTTATGTCCATCCACTTAACAAAGTCATGGATGTGCCCAGTCTCCCTCACTCACACCCTCTAAAATCTACACAGCTTTAGATGAAAAAAACACTAGTTTATTGATTAGGATATGTTTTTTTAGTGAGTACATAGCAAATCAATGCACAAGTATTTAATAAAGGAATTACCATGAGTAAACAAAAGATATAACTCACATTTAAACCTAACAGCACTACTACAATTTTGATTTGCTGTTACTATTTTGATTTTCTGTTACAGCCTGACCTGATGCTATGTCATACACTCCCCTGCATTTAATTTCCTCCCACTCTGTAACTTTCCTATCTTCAAAGCATCTGACGAAGTGGGATTTTCTCCCACGAAAGCTCATGCGATAAATAAATCTGTTAGTCTTTAAAAGTGCCACAGGACTCTGTTGTCTCAGCACTACTACAGTTATGTTCATCTCTCCACTCAAGTCTGGCTGTGATGGTTTGCAGCTGGCGCTGCCTAAATTTAGGCAGGACCCATCCTTCTTGTAGATGTTTCATAATGGAGAGTATCTGGCAAAAAGCCCCAAGCCATTCAAAGTGTCTCTCTTTGTTTCCAATCCTCGTCAGCCTCCCCTTCCACCTGGGCTGAGGCACTACAGGTGTTCTCTTTGTTATCTTCTTTAGGTACTTGCTTGGGACGCTCATACAAAGGAGATTGATCGTGGCTGGTAACAGCAGGTTGAGATTGGAAGGAAAGATGTGAACAAGGGGATTGGGAGGGGAAAACGCTGTGGACATAGCAGAGGCTAAGGAAGAAGAACCTGGAGTGTAGAGATCAATGATAATGTCTATCTGGGACCTGCAGGAGCCGAGGGCCTTTCTCCAGGCCCTGTGCAGGAACAGCAGAAAGAAGGCCTGCAGGATCAGGGTGTAGGACAGGAAGATGTAGCCCAGGCTGAAACCAACAATGCTGAGAGATGGGATCACCCATAGAGGTTGTTGCTCCGGCGATAGTGTAGAAGGCAGGGCCAATCCAAGGGTTTCTGGTGCCCTAGGCAAACTATGATTTTGGTGCCCCCGCCCCCACATGTAATAAGAGATAACTAATGTAAAAATTTTCTTCCATCTAATTTGGTGCCCCTTAATGCCTGGTGCCACAGATGATCGCCTAGTTCACCAAATGGTTGTGCCAGCCCAGGGGGAAGGGAGCCGAACATCGGGAAGAGGTGGCGATCCGCATCACCCTGCCAAAAAAAGGAAAGATTTGAACACAGAAGCACTTGGGGTACATAAGACATCTGTCGGAGTCCCATATGGACTACAAATCACCATGGGAGGACATAATACACTGGGAGCTGCAGGAAATGACACATTTCACGAGCCACAGCTGGGCACTGCAACCAACTTCCAATGCCTCCACCTTCTCCTCCAGCTGAAGTTCATCTCTCTGCCATACCCTGAAACGAAAGATTCCCCTTGGCTCCCTTTCTGCCTCTCTCCTGTCCCAGCTTCTTCTGTGTCTCTGACTCACCCAGTCTCTGTGTTTTTTTGAAAAGCTGCAGAAGCTTTATTGTCTCATTCACCATCCTGTAAGTGACCTAGAAATGAGGGCCCCAAACCTAGTCACCATCCATCCATCCATCCATCCATCCATCCATCCATCCATCCATCCAAAAAACTCGGGCTGTGAACCACAGCAGCAGCATAAAAAATTAGGTCCTTTTATGAATGAAAAGATGGAGCAACGTATCCTGGATCTGTTTTGTCCTCACTCCATAAAAAATGGGATTTAGCATTGAGGGAAGGAGGAGGTATGCGTTGGCAATGATGATGTGGAAATACAGAGGCACATTGTGGCCAAACCTGTGTGTGAGGAAGGAGAAGAGAGCTGGGAAGTAAGTGGCTAAGATGACACCGAGGTGGGAGCTGCAGGTACCAAAAGTCTTGAGCCGGGCCTCCTTTGTGGGTAGGCTGAAGACGGCCCTGAGAATCTGAATATAGGAGAAAGTGATGAAGGACAGATCTGCACCAGTCACTAAGAATGTCAGAAAAAGGGCGTAGTAGCTGCTGATGCTGATGTCGGCACAGGCCAGCTTCACCACGGCTATGTGCTCACAGTACGTGTGGGCGATGACGTTGGTTCTGCAGTAGGGCCACCTCCTTGCCAGGAAGAGATGAGGCAGTATGAGTAGCACACCACGTACCAGCACGGCGAGGCCGATTTTGACCACCACAGAGTTTGTCAGGATGGTGGAATGTCTCAGGGGATCACAGATGGCCACGTAGCGATCCAAAGCCAGGGCCACCAAGATCCCAGACTCCACCAATGAGAAGGAGTGAATGAAGTAGAGCTGGATGAGGCAGGCATTGAAATCTATCTTCTGGGAATTGAACCAGAAGATGCTCAGCATTTTGGGTAGGGTGGATGTAGACATGACCAGGTCAGTGACGGCCAGCATGCAGAGGAAATAGTACATGGGCACATGGAGGCTCGGTTCCATCCTCACAATCAAAAGGATGGTGAAGTTCCCTAAGATGGCTATGATGTACATTACACAGAAGGGGATGGAGATCCAGCTATGCACTGCCTCCAGCCCAGGGATGCCCAGCAGGATGAAGTAGGAGGGGTTGATGAAGTCGGTTGTGTTGGAATCTGACATGGCGTAGGGGAGAAGCTGTCCGAATCAGACGCAGAACCGTGTCTCCTGCATGTACTGTAGTTTTCCTTGACTTATTTTATATGCCCAGGATCTACGGTGATGGTCGCAGAACAAATGCCTGCATGGAGAGACAGTGTTAAAAAGTTGCATTACATGCACAAGGAGCGGTTGTTCTCAGATTGAAGCATGTAGCCTTTTATTTTTATTTCAAGTCAGTTTAGTGATCGTATCATACAATAGCCGTGTGTTCAGGTGTGGTGATTACACTGTCCAATTCTACAGTGCTGCGCCTGTTTATTCTAGATCCAGAGCTCTCAGGAACATATGAAGACCCAGGCAAAGAGCACAGACAGTTACTAGAACAAGGTCTAATCATTTTTATCAATGTTATGAAAGTTATCAACAATGTTAGAGAAGTCTCAGCATATACAGCTCCTAGATCTCTTCACGCACCAGTTACAGGTACTGAAAGAGCCCTCCTAGCTATTGTTAGGGTCTGACGGCTCTCATAGTTTGATCATCAGTAGAGGGATGTTTCCTGGTGGAATTTTTCTGAAGGAAACCCAAATTTCCAATTCTGGCACCGTCATTTTCTACATCAATATGTCCTCCATTCAGCACATGTTCATGAAAATATGAACTCTTTTATTTGTTATTGGTTTGGGGTCCCCAAAAGCTTGAGTTACTCCGTTTACTTCAAGTTCCTTTTACTCTCATTAACATTAACCCACAAACCATACACAGTGGTTAAGGAACCCGTTAGAGAGAAATGTTTTTCTAGAGCAGTCTTAGGATTTAAAATGAATACTCCAGTTAATTTTATTCACTATTTCACCCTTTGGGGCATCTTTGCCTGTGATCTGATGACTATGGTTTTTTCTTGGGTCTATTACTTATGTCAGGTTTTCCTATGTCTGAGGCCTAAAATGCCCTAAAGTAGTAGCTCTGTGAAGCTATGAAAATGGATAAGGGAAGTTTAAGACATCAGGAAAAATGCATTCAAGGCAGGGCTATTGATAACGAAAAGGAGGTTAATAGGATAATTAGGATCTAAAGAAATTCTATCAGCAATTGAGGCTAAAAACCAGAGAGAAGAGAAACTTGTTCATGTTTCAGAAATTGTAAATGTTTTCAATGAATATTTTCTGCTGTGAATGTAGAAGGAAGCAACCTGATGAACTCATACCACAAGAGGTTTGAAATGTTTTCCAGTCCATTAGTAACAAAGAGGAAATTAAAAATCATTTACTAGGGAATAACCTTCTTTAAATGTACAGGCCAAGAAACCTTGCACCACAGAGTAAAAGAGCTGGGTGTGGAGATCCTCAGGACCACAAGATGGTTTAAAGTCTGTGAGTTAAGCTTAGGGGAGAATGCAACAAGGGGGACGTTGTGGTGAGTGTCTGCTACAGACCGCCAGACCAGAAAGAGGAGGTGGATGAGGCGTTCTATGGACAACTAACAGAAGTTTCCAGATTGTCGCAGGCCCTGGTTCTTATGGGGGACTTCAATTATCCTGATGTCTGCTGGGAAGATAATATAGCAGTGCACAGGCAATCCAGGAAGTTTTTGGAGAATATTGAGGACTACTTCCTAGTACAAATGCTGGAGGAACCAACTAGGGGCCTTGCACCTCTAGACCTATTGCTCACAAACAGAGAAGAATTGATCGTGGAAGTAGAAGTAAATGGCAACCTGGGCAGCAGCGACCATGAAATGGTAGAGTTCAGGATCCTGATCAATGGAAGGAAGGAAAGAAGCAGAACACACACCCTGGACTTCAGAAAAGCAGATTTTGGCTCCCTTAGGGAGCTGATGGGCAGGGTCCCATGGAAGGCTGATCTGAAGGGGAAAGATGTCCAAGACAGCTGGCTGTATTTTAAAGAAACCCTGTTAAAGGCACAGGAAGATAATATTCCAATGTGCAGAAAGAACAGCAAATGTGGATGGTGACCAGCGTGGTTTAGCAGTGAACTCTGCGGGGAGCTGAAACATAAGAGGGAAGCTTACAAGAAGTGGAAGCTTGGACAGATGACAAGGGAGGCGTATAAAGATATTGCTCGGGACTGCAGGGATAAAATCAGAAAGGCCAAAGGACAATTGGAGTTGCAGCTAGCAAGAGATGTGAAGGACAAAAGAAAGGGGCTCTATAAGTATATCAGCAACAAGTAAAGGATCAGAGGTGGTGTAGGTCCCTTACTGAATGGGGCAGGCATCCTTGTGGAGGATGATGCGGAAAAGGCTGAAGTACTCAATGCTTTTTTTACTTCAGTCTTCACAGGGAGGGCCAGCTCCCAGGCTACTACACGGGGTAATGTGGAATGGAGAGAAGAGTGGCCCACGGTGATGGAAAGTCAGGCTAGGGAACACTTAATGAAATTTGACGTGCACAAGTCCATGGGGCCGGATGAACTGCATCGGAGGGTGCTGAGGAAGTTGGGGGAAGTGATTGCAGAACCACTGGCCATTATCTTTGAGAACTCATGGCGAAGGGCGGTGGTCCCGGAGGATTGGAAAAGGCAAATATAGTACCTATCTTTAAGAAAGGGAAAAAGGAGGATCCGGGAAACTAGAGACCGGTCAGCCTCACCTCAATCCCTGGGAAAATCATGGAGCAGGTCCTCAAGGAATCCATCCTGAAACACTTGGAGGAAAATAGAGTGATCAGGAACAGTCAACATGGATTCACCAAGGGCAAATCGTGCCTGACCAACCTGATTTCCTTCTATGATGAGATGACTGGATTTGTGGATGCGGGAAGAGCCATTGACATGGTATACCTTGACTTTAGCAAGGCTTTTGATACGGTTTCCCACAGCATTTTCGTTGGCAAGTTAAGGAAGTATGGGTTGGACGAGTGGACCATAAGGTGGATTGAAAACTGGTTAGATCAACGGGCTCAGCAGGTAGGAATCAATGGCTCGATGTCTGGTTGGCAACCGGTAATGAGTGGAGTTCCCCAGGGGTCGGTCCTGTGGCCGGTTCTATTCAACATCTTCCTTAATGATCTTGATGATGGAATAGACTGCGTGCTTAGTAAGTTTGCGGATGACACCAAGTTGGGGGGAATGGTAGATACTCTGTGGGGCAGGGACAGGATCCAGGGAGACTTGGACAAATTGGAACACTGGGCCGAAAGAAACCTCATGAGGTTCAACAAAGACAAGTGCAAAGTTCTGCACTTAGAACGGAAAAATCCCATGCACTGCTACAGGCTGGGGACCGATTGGCTAAGTACCAGCGCTGTAGAAAAGGACCTGGGGGTTATGGTGGACAGGAAGATGAATATGAGCCAACAGTGTGCCCTTGTTGCCAAAAAGGCCAATGGCATATTAGGCTGCATCAGTAGGAGTATTGCCAGCAGATTGAGGGATGTGATATTTCCCCTCTGTTCGACACTGGTCAGGCTGCATCTGGAATACTGTGTTCAGTTCTGGGCTCCCCACTACAGAAAGGATGTGGACAAATTAGAAAGAGTCCAGCGGAGGGCAACAAAAATGATTAGGGGGCTGGGGCACGTGACTTATGAGGGGATACTGAAGGAACTAGGCTTATTTAGTCTACAGAAGAGAAGACTGAGGGGAGATTTGATAGCAACCTTCAACTACTCGAAGGGTTGCTCCAAAGAGGAGGGAGCTAGGCTGTTCTTGAGGATAGCAGAGGAGAGAACAAGGAGCAATTGTTTCAAATTACAGCTGGGGAGGTCAAGTTTGGATATTAGGAAAAAACTTTCTCACTAGGAGGGCGGTGAAGCATTGGAATGGGCTACCTATGGAGGTGGTAGAATCTCCATCTTTGGAGATTTTTAAAGTTCGGTTAGACAAACCCCTGGCAGGGGTGATTTAGTGGGAGTGGTCCTGCTTTTTAGCAGGGGGTTGGACTGGATGACCTCGTGAGGTCCCTTCCAACCCTATGATTCTATGATTGTATGATTATAGCAGAGCATTAACTAACCCTGGGAGCAAATTGGGACTGTGTGAGCAGACGGCCCTTGCTGCGTATTGGACGTTACAAAAATCCCAGGCAATTGTAGGAGCAAGTAAAGTAATTGTTAAAAGTCATCATGCACTGGGGAAGTTACTTAGTCAGGAAAATCTATCTAAAGGACATGTAAGAGTTGACAAAGCCATTCAGTGGGTTTTTGCGCTCATGTCAGAAAACGTTCAGTTAGTCACTTTCAAAGAGCCAGAAATATCTCTGTGGGGATTAACGGTGAATGGGAAGGAACATGTCTGTGAACCTCAAAGGGAATCTAAAGAACACCCAGTGTTTAAAGCGGCTCTAGTTGACCAAGTGAGCGGTAAAGCCATTTGGTTTGTGGACGGTAGTTCCTATTACAAGGAAGGAAAGCGAGTTACTGGATTAGCGGGAATTTACTTAAAAGGAAAGGAGACAGATGGTGAAATCTTCCAGTTTAAATTGACATAAGGGGGAACACAGGCGGCGGAGGTATCAGCAGTCTTGGAAGTGTTACAGAGAATGAAGGGAAAAGAATCGGAAATTGTAATAGGAACTGATTCGGATTATGTTTACAAAGGCACCACTATTTACTTGGCATGGAGGCAAAACATGGGGTTCACAGGCACTGACGGTTCAGAAATCAAGCATAAGAAATGGACACATTGGCAAAGTATTATAAAAAGGTCCAGATGATAAAAATAAAGGCTCATGCAAAGAAGGGGCCATTACAATGGGGGAATGAACGAGCAGATGTGCTGGCTAAGGAAGCCGCGCTTCTTGGCATGTTGTGGGAACCGCTGCAAGTGGCGGTAACCACCAGAGCACAGGTGAAATTGCAACAGGATACTGAGACAGAATACCTAAAACAGGCTCAATTTTTGCAAAGCCTTCAGGCAAAAGATGTTGTAATAAACCAATGGATAATTGACTGCCCAGCACAATGGCAGGGTACCCCTCTAAAGAAAGAAAGGGAGCTTATATTGGCTAAGCCTGACAATGACTGGATTATGGTGATTCCTCAACAAATGAAGTACCTATTTCTAAGATGGGTGCATGGGTCGCTCATGGGAGGGCACCCAAAAATGGAGGAGGCATTGGAGAAGCTTAAAAAACTGGGTTGGTGGCCAGGAATGAGAGAGGATTTAAACTTGCACCTCCACAGCTGCTTAACAGGTGCAAAGCAGGACCCTGCTAGAAGGAAGCGTCGGGGAGAACTAATGCATCAGGCACCCAAGGGTCCTCTTCAACGTTTGCAGGTTGATTTTGTGGGACCTCTACCCACCACTCCCAGGGGAAACAGATTTTTGTTTGTACTGTGGACAGCTTTAGCAAATGGGTAGAAGCTTTCCCCACAAGGAGAGAGGCCAGTAGCGTGGCTGCAAAACTCTTAATAACTGATTTTTTTCCAAAATGGGGTTTGCCACACAGCATTGATTCTGATAATGGCCCTGCTTTCATAGGACAGGTGTATTGAGAAATGGTATTCCCCTACCACTGCACATTCCCTATCACCCACAGGCAGGAGGACAGGTGGAAAGGATGAACAAATCTTTAAAAGTTGAATTGTCCAAAGTATGTAATGAATTAGGTACTAACTGGGATGTGGTTCTCCCCTGGGTCTTAATGAGAATCCGAAGTCATCCAAACCGCATGACGGGGTTCAGTCCCTATGAAGTACTCTTTGGAAGACCAATGCCTGGTTGGGAAAACCTAGTATATCCCCCAGAGTGGGAAACAATCACAGCACTGACAACAATGACTTGGATGAACAGTTTTAAGTATTGGTTGGGTACCGTAGAAGGAGCTGCCGCAGTGCAGCAGGCCACAGAGCAGCAAAAAATGAATCAGGCTTTTGATGAGCACAGCGACATTAAACGCTGGAAAATCGGGCAACAGGTGATGGCAAAAATCGAACAGGTCCTAGTAAAAAATTTCCTAAAGCAGAATGGACTGGCCCCTGGACCATTGTAGAGACATTGGGGCCCTCCCTCTATCTGGTCCACATATAGGATCAAGCATACTGGGAACATGCCATGCAGTTAAAGGAATACAAGGGTTAAGCAGTTAAGCATGTATGTCACATGTCTGTGCTTGTTTTACAGAAAAAATATCGAATAACCAAGTACGGTAAGTACCATGGAAACCTTCCAGCTGCTTAATGGAAGCTTTATTAGCTTTAACCTTAGAGCTCCGTCTGCGCCTTATCTCCTGCTGCGCTTTGCTTGGAGTCAACTAACAGGTTTTGAAATATCTCGACCGTACCCGGTTAGACAATTGAGGGGTATTGGTAACGAACTCACCATCTGGTATAATGATAGGAACATGTCTGTGTGGATTTTGCACCAGGTGGGAAAGCTGCCGTTGTGGCTGCTTGGGCCAAAATTTTCGTGGATCAACAATGCTCCTGTTACTCTCTATGGAACACGGTTCCTGTTTCTTGCCCCTCAGACTGATTTGGATGTATTGTCCACATTAGATGGGGATTATATCCAGGTCGGGCAAGGAGTGAAGAGACAGAGAACAGGACCAATGACAATGTAACGACAACTGCCAGACCTGGTTACTTATTGCTGCTATTAAAAACAAAAACAAAAACAAAATGCCATAAGCCGGGTTTTGATGAAATTTATGACAAAGCCTAGACTTGGTGCCTGTTTACATGGAAAAGAAAGTGCATAGAAAGGAGAAGAGTACTGGATATATAAATTAAATGAAGGGGAAAATGAAATGATTCACAGAGCACACTAGAAGACAGGAAAACTGTAACACTGTTACAAGGCAATGGGTAAAAATATTTCATCGTTAAGCAAAAGTTACTGTCCCTAATACATATATCACCACACAAAGTGCCCAAAACCAGTTAACTATGCAAGTTTGGACACACACACACACACACACACACAAAAAGAGCCAATAGCCAATGAAAAAAATATTGTATCATCACTTTGCACATAAATGAAGCATGCAGCGGGACCGCTGGAGTCCATTTAAAGATTGTTGCCTATTTTGACTGATGTCAGCTTACTAAAAAAAAAAAAAAAGAAGCGAGTGTTGTTGTTTGTTTCTTACAGAAGAAGATGCCATTTTCGTGGACATGGAGTTTAACAAGCATCTTGGTACTGGCCCATGACTCAATGGGATCGGTGGATGTCGTTAAAATCAACCAAACACATTTGGTCCATAGATCCTTCTGGGTCGAAAGAGCGGACACAGTTGATGGATGGAAAGCAGCAAATCTGAATTTCCAAATTCAGCAGCACCCAATTGGAACTATGCTAAAGCTAATCTGCGAGACTCAGGGCAAGCAACAAGTGGGACACATCTTTCGGCTTTTGCCCCTTCCAATTCAGATGGCGTGGGACTGGAAGGTCCAAAATGGCAGCCAAACAGCACTTTCCACACCTCAAGTTGGATAATGCGCAATGGAAAATTGAGAAGAGACTGACTTTAAGTGAAGAGACACAGGGGAAGTATGCATGTTGCTGGAAAGTTGTTGATGTTGATAATTGTAAATCTATTAACCTTACAGCCTATCCTCATCCAATTCCCACAGATGTACCTCCAAGAAGTGTACCCCAGTTTCAGGAGCAGAATATAGATGAAAGAGGGAAACCATCAGTCGCGGGCCATGTCATACATTAAATCCTTAAAAATAATGTCCACTGAACCAAATAAGTCAGGAATAGCTGGGCAGTCTGTTATATTAAGTTGCCTGTATGAATTACAGGATCAATTCACTGAATCTTTAGATATTACATGGAAAAGGAAGTTATCAAATGCGGATTCATATATAATCCTGTGGTATGTGGCTGGCCAAACATATGGACCATGTCCTATTCACGGTAGATGTTCCACAGGGAAAGAACATGTAAACAGCAGGTTTCACTTTAAAAGCGAGAATGTAACTTGGGAAGATGCCTCCCTGCTTATACTTAATTTGACTCAGGACGACGCTGGAATTTATGAGTGTTCGGTCCAAAAATTACCAGGAAAGGGAGATGTGCTGGTGGATTTAACTGTGATCATTTCATCAACGCCTGCTTCCACCACGCCTACCAGTATAATGACACCTTGGCAGCGCCCTTTAATGGAATGCCCAGCTATGTCACCTTGGCCTGATTCCGGGATTTTTCTACACCCCACCATGGAATATGTGGTGGAGAATGTCGGCTGGTTGTATGTCCCACTCACATTGGATTTTGAAGGTGTGATCATGCCAAGGCAGTGTCCCAGACAGTACAGGGACTGGTTTAACTCAGAAATACAAACTCAGTTACACATTTGGAAGGGCTCTCAACTTATCTCGGAACAGTCTAGAGGCAAACGGGATATATTGGGAACAGCCCTAGGGGGATCTAGCCTTGGCATGTCCCTATGGAACTCAGCAGACATTGAAAATCTTAATTTAAAAATTAACACTGTGATCAATGGATTAGGGAAAGCAGTCAAAACTGGAGGAGGAGTAAGTAGTCTCTTACTGGATCAGCATGCAATCACTATTGATAACATGCATTTAATTGCTCAAGGATTTGAACACCTGAATACCACCATTTTGTCCCTTATTAATAGCATACAAAACAACAACGTTTCACTGGCAGTTACCTGCGCAGCCTATGGCAGTGGGATAATAGAAATTGTACAGCAAAGTTTATTACAATTACAGCTTCAAACTTGGCCACGAATTCTGAACCAGACATCCATTATGAATCAAATACAAGGACATGGTATCGACCACATGGAACCTATCTTTTTGCAGATTGCTAAGTTTGATGGGATCCCAAAAGAAACTGGTAAGAAGGATAGAAGTGTGCACCTCATGATGGCAGTGCCAAGGTGGGTGCAGGAGCCGGTTAAGGTTACTTCGCGAATAGTGCGGGGACATTGGTAAACAACACATATGTCCAACATTACCCCACTGTGCGCTTGGTAACTGAAACTGGCTCAGACGTTAATCAAGCTGGTTGCACAAAACATAATGGATCGTGGTTGTGTGAGTGCTATGCCAAGATTGACGTTAATGCTACGAGAAGGGGCTGGGCCCGACTGGTATCAAAGGAGTTGGTTGCAGAAGTGCTGCGAATTCAAGATATGGCTTGTGCCATTGGATTCCAAAATTTTTCCATTGATGGGAATATTTGTCCCGGAAATGAGGCTGGGTTCTGTGTACCTGTAACAAGCACGTTTCAAATAGGAGCCCATGCCTTTTGGCCCACAAGAAACAATAAGGCCGTCACTACAAGGGTCACCATGCATGAACACTTAGCAAATTTGCTGGTTAACCTGTTTCCTCCCGTAAAATCTCTACAGCTGGATGTACATGCCTTGGTTCAAAGGACTAAGGAATCCCTAGTACCAATCGCACATCTAATTCAACAGCAAGCAAGTGAAGTTGATGCAGTAGAAAAGGAAATGGAAACATCCTGGTGGGCAATTCCAGAAGATGTTACATGACATCCAGTAGTCCGCACATTAAGCATACACCTCATGGGGGTCCAGGCACTGACAATTATTATATTAGTTGGCATGTGCTGCTTCACAGTCCGTTTGACAAGCAGATTTAGGAAGCAGAATCGAGTTGACAAGGGAATGGAACTGAGAATTAGTACTGCCGTGGTACATCCAAATAACCACTACATATAAAATATAGGCTATAGCATGTGTGGTAAGAAAATTTATAGTTAAGACATATATCCATATGATTCATATATATACTCAACATATATCCACATACTATATATATACTCAACATATATTCACATATGTAATATACATATTCAGTACTGCCTTTTACCCTAAATGCATGCGCAGTCTGATTTACATTTTCACAAAACCCTCGACTGGGAAACACAACTGGTGCCTAGTACACCAGCACCCCCAACATAGTGTCCCGGGCCTAACATTCCCAGGCCCAGTATAAGGGACTAAAAACATGATTGGATACTAATATCTGCCTAATAGTCGTACGAGGGAATGTGCAGACTTAGGGCAGATGGGGGCATGAGCATAGGGAGGAGAACAAAGGTAACCACAACACAGTGTTTAGCCCACTGGGTTACCTTCCGTCCATATGCTATGCTTTTCCGGGACGATGGGTAAACATCCTCCCCATAAAAAAAAAAACAAAAATGGGGGAATGTAGTAGGTGCAGGCCCAGTATAAGGCCTCTAACCTGAACCAAAGTAATGTCAAAACATTGCTAAACCGAGATACGTCATGAAAAGTTGGCAAGAAGAGGATAAATGTTGCATAAACATAACTAAGCATATTATATGAATAAGTACCAACCCAGACACCCAGGCACATTCCATAGATAAGGAAGAACAGGCAGACCCATCCCCGGAACAAGAACATGATGGATAGTTAGAACCAACATGTACAATGTAACAGGCGGCACCTAACTACGTTAAGGGGTCGAACCTTAATATGTCAGAAACATTGTGAAAGTTGTTTGTCTACGTGTATAAAATGTATTTCTGGGGTGTGTTCGGGGTCCGGCCTAGGGGGCAGTGGAAAGTCCCGCCACTGACTGAGCCGAGTCCATTGTCCTAGGGTCAGTATCCGCAGTGTGCCCTTGGATGAGTCTTAGAGCACTCCGGGGGAACTGCTACTGTAACCACCGTGACAATAAACCTGGTCGATGTGCCTTCGTACCTTGCTAGACTCTGTGGTCATTGGGGGTTCTCTTCGGGTCTGCTGTGTCAGCTATCTGCAGGAGCTGGGGCAGCCCTTAGAGGGAACACACGCATGCAGCCGAGTGATACCAACATTGGAGAGAGCAGAGCACCACACCGGGAGCCTCTGACAACAAAGACTTGATCCTTTTCTAAAAGATATGCTTCTGGGCTTCTCTACACTTTAAACACTTACAACAGCTCTGCTGAACCACTTCAGTTTAGACCAGTGAGTCCCAGCTTGGGAGAAAAAACTGGCCCACGGGCTTTTTCAGAGAGCCCACCACTCTGCTCCTCAGAGCTGCAGAAGGGTGCCGCGATGTGACGACACAAGCAGAGTGCACTGTCACATTGCAGAAACACAAGTCCAGGCTCCTTGCTGCAGACAAGGGGATTGGAGATCAGTGCTCCCCATGCCCTGGCTGTAGCAGGGTGCACAGCAAAGATCTCTACCTGGTGCCCAGGTGCTGGTGTCCAGTTGCTGAAGCCAGAGGGAAGGAGGCACTGATCTCCCATCCCCATGACTGCACAAGGGAGCCACAGCCTAGGGACCCAGGTGGAGCGCACAGGACACGAGCAGTTCCCCTGTTGTAGCCAGGAGGGTGGGAGATCATTGAGGAGGGAGGCAGCCTCCTGGCTGAACTCCTGCCCTCTGGCTGCAATGGGGACATGGGGAGAGGACTGACGGTGGACACTGATGGCCCTTTACAGCTGTAACAATATCTATTACCCTCAAACCCAAAAGGTTGGGAGCCACTGCCGTAGACACCTCTTGTGCTCACAGGAGACATTCTCCCATTGGCTTAGGTGACCCAACCCCCTGAGTCAAGGTAGCTAGATCTGAAAATATAAAATGATAAAGAATTTTTGTCCATAATACATATTTGGCCTGTGGAACTCCTTGTCACAGATATTATCAGGGCAAAGAGTTTAGTTGAATGGGATTCCAACCTGGTGTTAACATTCAATGTGTTACAGCAGCTCCCCGTGAGGGAAGGGTGTCTGACAGGATCACTTAGAAGACCACAATGTCAGTTGTTTACAACTTTACTTGATTTGATCTGTTTAGTTTGCAGTGCCCATCCCAGGTGTCTCCTACCGGCTGAGTCACTATTTCAGGCAGAAATGAGTGAAGTGCCAGACCAACCATTTCATCCCTGATTAACAGCCCGGCCATGCTATGCGATAGGAGTCTGGCCATTAAGACAGAGCTGACTGCTGAACTCTTTACTCAGTCCCTACTCCCAGGGCATCAGCCGGGGGCACAGCACACTAGACAATAGCAAAGAGGGGAATTGTGGCCATTGATACTGGAGCAAACTCATCACTTGTGGAAAGGGCCCAGGAATGGTTATGGGCTGTGTAAACGGGAAAGAGCCGTAGACTTGTTCTCCAACCCATCCTGCCTGTATTGCATTGCGTATGTCAGCAGTACACTCTGAAGTTAGGGCTGGCGTACCTTTCAATTCTGAGGGAAATGTCCTCCCTTGAATCCCCTCAGGTAGCTGTGTCCCATGTCTCCGTCACACCAGCATCTGCAACAAAAACTGACGCCGAGAGCTGACAGGGGAAGTGCCCCAGGCAGGATGGAAAAGGCTTTATAATAGCTGTGGGCAATCCCAGTGGGGTTCCTAGGCTGCAGACGGAGACACCAGCAAATGTCTTATTTTCTGTGTCTGTTCTTCTCTGCTCTTCATTCATCTAATAGGAGTAAACAGTAATTAAAGGTCCTTCCCAAAGGAAAGGAGAACTCCTTGGCTCTCTGCTCGTCACAGAGGAATTGACTGTTCATTGTAATTATGTGTATTTAAACTTTCTAGCCAATTAGTAAGAAAACCAGGGATAATGGCCTGATCTGTATTAGATCTGATACCATCAGTGCCTGGGCTGGATGGCTAGCTAGTGATCAGAGAGGCCTGGAGAAAGATTGCTGATTGACAATCAAGAAGTTATTGATCCAGAAAAGGACCTTTCATCTTATCCCAAGAGACCTTATGTTCCTGAAAGTCTAAATTAGCTCTGTCTCCTGGATTTCCCTTTCCCACATGATTATTGACCTTCTGAAAGAATTCTAGTAGATTGTTGAGCTATGATTGCCTTATTAAAAAAAAATATGTGGACTCTTCCCCTGCAAACTTTGTTTATCTATCTGCCTGATAATTCTTTGCTGTAGTTGCAACCAGTTTCCCTGCTACTGAGGTTAGGTGCTCTAAAATTGCCAGAATCACCTCTCGAGACTGTGCTTTAAAATGGCAGCAGATTAACCATCCTGCAGTCACCTAGAACAGAAGCTGATATAAATGATAGACCGCTTGCACAGTTAGTAGTTCTGCAATGTCATGTGTGCATTCCTTCAGAACTCGTGGTGAATCCCATCCAGTCCTGTCCTCACATATTACTCTTCACTTTCCCAGTCTTCTTATGGCACGTTCTAGATAAGATCTAGGTTTTATTATTAATGCTGGGTGAGGGACTCTGCATAGCCAAATGCCAGGTCCCATCCCACTCCAGGTCCATACAGGTGGGGCATGACTTTGTTCTGCTAAATGCAACAGATGCCATATCCAAGTGCCCAATATATCGTATAACTGCCCCGGGATCCTGTCCTACTTTGTGTCCTTAATATCTTGAGGTGCACTCCCAGCCCTGGCAATGAATGAAAAATAATAAATTCTGCTCTGCTCTGAACTCAGGACATCCAAATGAGCTGGATCTCAAGGGCTATGTCTACACTGGCAAGTTAGTTCGAATTAAGGAGGCTGAATTCGAACTAACTAAAGGCATGGCTACACTAGGCTTTAGTTAGTTTGAATTAAGGGCTTCCTTAATTTGGACCACTAAATTCAAATATGGTATTCGAAAGAAAGGGTTAATTTGAACTAACTAATTCGAATTCACCAATGTGCCCATGTTAATTCAAACTAATTTCTAGTATGAACTAACTGGCCTTTGAAATCAATGGGGATCGCTAATTTGAACTAAGTTTTCCTAGTTCGAATTAAGCTAGTTCGAACTAACTAATTTGAACTAATTTTAGCAAGTGTAGACATAGCTAAGCATTTTATTTGAATTATGCGTAATTAAGCAGGGGTTAAAGTAAGGGGGAATGCACCGGAACACAGCTCCAGGGCCCCCAAATTTGAGAGGCCAGAGTTCGGGGGCCACTAAAAATAGAAAAATCGGGAGGAAGTCATGTCCCACCCTACTCTAGCTACTGGCAGGTCCTACGCCCCACTGTTGTTAATCACAATATTTATTGTGTTATGCAGTGTTTGCTAGTTTGTGACAATAATTGTGATAGACATAAAAATCACACAAAATTATAAATATTTTTATGAAGCTATAACCAATGCATGTGGTCCTGAGACGTGGATGCAAATGCCTACCTGGACTGGGGCCCACACATGCATAAATGGGGCCCACACAAAACGGTAATGGGGCCCTGTAGAGAAGACCTGTGGACGTCCTCCGTGCCGGGACCTGAGGAAGGCCCAGGACGCCCCCCCTGGACATACCTGGGAACTGCAGCCCTCCAGCCCCGGCAGCAGAAGGGCGGGGCCCAGACAGGAAGGGGAGGTATAAAGGCCCAGCCTGCCAGCTCAGTAGGGAAAAAGCGGCTGCAGGGGAAGGACATGGCTACTCTCTGGCAGCAGACCGGAGAGAACCAGGCCCCTGCCAGGAGGCCATCCCGGCCGGCCCCGGCTACCCACCCAGAGGGCCGGCCTAGTTTACCGGGGCCCCGTGACTGGGAAGGAATCCCTGAGGCGAAGGCAGGAGCTCGGTTCCGGGGCAGAGATGCACGCTACCGAGGACCCAGAGGAGCTGCTGGAATCCTGCGACCTCGAGGAGCTTCCCTCAGACGAGGACCTCCATGCCCCCAAGGACACCCCGGCGGTGCTTGGACCCTACAACCTGGAGGTGCTTCCTTCAGTGGAGGAGATTGAGGACCTCCCCGACCTCCCTATGGACCTGGAGGGCCTAGTGGGGATGCCCCTGGCAATCTACCCTGGAGATCTGGAGGACGACTCAGCAAACGCAGGTACCCCAAACCCAGGGAAGGGAGGAAGAAGCCCAGGGGCGGTTGGCCACCGCCTAGTGAGTGGCGGAGCCACTGAGGGTCAGCATGTTTCGGCCGGAGCCCCACTGACCACAGTGGCAGACGCCTCTGCCACTGAATAGGGCCCTGGGCTGGGACACAGTGGAGTGGGTGGGCCTGCGTCCCCCTCCCTCACCCCTTTTTCCCTAGCCACCCTTAACATTCAAACCTCAGCGACCCCATACAGAGGTTTGTGTGTTGTGCCTCGCCCTGCCTAAGGGCCAGAGGCTACTGACTCTTTGTGCTGGTACTTTGCCTGCCCCGCCCTGCCTGAGGGCCGGGGGCAACTGACTCTTGTGCTTTACCTGCCCCGCCCTGCCTGAGGGCCGGGGGCAACTGACTCTTGTGCTTTGCCTGCCCCGCCCTGCCTGAGGGCTGGGGACAACTGACTCTTGTGCTTTGCCTGCCCCGCCCTGCCTGAGGGCTGGGGGAAACTGACTCTTGTGCTTTACCTGCCCCACCCTGCCTGAGGGCCGGGGGCAACTAACTCTGGTACTGTGCCTGCCCGCCCTGCCTGAGGACCGGGCAGCTGACTCTATAAGTGGCTTGCTCTGCCCTGCCTGAGGGCCGAGACCCACAGACTGTGGGAGAGAAAGGGCGCCCACCCCGGCTAATTCCCCAAAGCACCCGAAGGGGGCGCCCTCCACGCCCGCCCGTGATGCGGGACTCTTACACGTGGTGGAGAATGCAGGCACTGCCCCCCTGAACGGAAAGAAGGGGGGGCCCCGCTGAAGTCAATAACTACACTCTCTGTTACTTAGAGAAACAGGTGAAAACGATGGATCTGGAGCACTTTATGAAGTGGCTCGTGGACCACCAACAGCAGCAGCAGGCTGCCCAGCTTCAACAGCAGCAGCAGCTGTTGCAGACCCTAGCCGCGCAGCAGCAGACAATGATTCCGACCCTGGGTGCCCAACAGCAGGAAGTGCAATGACAGAATGCCCAGCAGCTGATGGCCCTATTGACTGGCTTGCCGGCCCCAGCGGCCGCTGGGGGGCGAGCAACAGGCCCCGTCCTGCTGCCACTAAAGCTGATGAAGCTGTGCCCTGATGATGATCCCGAGGCATTTCTTAAAACCTTTGAACGGGTGGCCACTACTACCGGGTGGCCCCCAGACCAATAGGCCACCCTGCTGGGGCCCTATTTGACGGGAACCCCACAGGCCGCCTATCGGGCGCTATCCGACGAGGCGGCGCGGGACTATAAGGCGGTGAAGGAGGCCATCCTGTATGCCCTAGACATCACCCCGGAAACCTTTCGGCGACGGTTTAGAGGGACACCCTATAATCCGGGGGTCCGACCCCAGGCCCTGGCACAAGAGCTGAAGGAAGCCTGTTGGCGTTGGCTGCAGTCAGAGATACATTCCAAGGAGGACTTGTTGGACACAATTGTACTGGAACAGTTCCTACATGTTCTGCCTGGCCAGAGCCGGCGGTGGGTCATGCGGCATCACCCCGCCACGCTGAGTGAAGCAGTCAGTCGAATACAAGACTTCCTGGCCGCAGAGAGCCCCAGAGATGTGGTCAGCCCCAAATCCGAGCGGCACGACCCGAGAATACCTTGGCACGGCCAAGCCCCATGGAGCAACCTACCCAGCCGAGTCCCAGATCAGGGCTGCAGTCGCCCGCAATTCCAGACAACCCGGGGACCATCTGAAGCTGCACAGACCCCGGGACCGGGCAAGGGAGGTCAGCCCCGGGAGGGGCCGACTCCAAGCCAGGGGGCCCCTAGTAAGAGGGGACCGTGCTTCAAGTGTGGACAGGTGGGACACTGGCAGCGGCACTGCCCCACGATGGACTGTTCCCTGGTGTCGGTATATGCCGGGGAAGGGCGAGCCCGGGGCCCAACCTCCCCGAAAGCCACAATCCTGGTCCAGATAGCAGGGAGGGCCCTGGAAGCGCTTGTGGATTCTGGATGTGGACAGACCCTCATTCTCCGAGGGCTAGTCCCCGAAGACAGGTGTGTGCTGGGTCAAGTGGGCCTACGGTGCATCCATGGGGACCTGCGGACGTATCCCTCGCTTCCTGTTCCCCTCACGGTGGGGCAGGTTACTCGAACCATTCCCGTCGGACTGATGCCCCAACTGCCCTACCCTGTCATCCTAGGTCGGGATTGGCCTGAGTTCGCTGGAGTGATGCAGCAGGTCGGACAACTGAGAGCCCAAGAGGAACTCCAACCGGTCCCCGAGACACCTCAACTCCTACCGCCTCCTCAGGAGGAGGACGTTGCCGATCCGGGGACGAATGGACCAGGGGAAGAACCCGAGGCCTCGTCGGGGGAGCCGGCCCCACCACGTTGTCTGCCAGAAGTCAGAAATGACACCCCGCTAGAAGGGTCTACCCTGATGGAGAGTGCCAGAACGGACTTTTGCCGAGACCAACGGGAAGACCCCACCCTCCGGAACGCCTACGAGCAGTTGGCGGAGGTGGATGGGGTGTTGACAGACCCTCAACGAGCCGGCCAGTGGCCACACTTTGAACTGCGCCAAGACCGGCTATATCGGGTCGAGAAAGATGCCCGAACCGGGGAACCCCGTGCCCAGATAGCAGTGCCACGACCACACCGGAGGGTGGTCCTCCGGCTGGCCCATGACATCCCTGCTGGCGGCCACCTGGGCGTGGACAAGACCCTCGGACGCATCCTTGCCCACTTCTATTGGCCGGGAGTACGGCGGGAGATCCAAGACTACTGTGCCTCCTGCCCGGAATGCCAAAAGGTTGCCAGTGGCAAAACCCCGCGAGCACCCCTGGTACCCCTCCCTGTGGTAGGAAACCCGTTCGAAAGGGTGGCTGCGGATCTAGTCGGCCCTCTGGAGCGTAGTGTTGGGGGCTACCGGTTTCTGCTCGTCCTGGTGGACTACGCAACCCACTTCCCAGAGGCCATCCCCCTAAAGAATAGCACGGCGCAGACCATCGCGGGGGAGTTAGTGAAAGTCTTTGCCTGGGTCGGACTGCCCCGAGAATTGCTCACGGACCAGGGAACGACATTTACCTCCCAGCTCTTTAGAGAAGTCTGCTCCATACTAGGAATTCGGAAGTTACAGACTTCCGTCTACCACCCCCAGACCGATGGGCTGGTGGAATGGTTCAATTGAACCCTGAAAAATATGTTAAGGAAGTTCTCTCCTGAAGAACTGCGAAAGTGGGACCAACTAATTCCACCTCTGCTCATGGCCATCCGAGAAGTTCCACAGGCCTCCACCCAATTCTCCCCCTTTGAGCTGTTGTACGGCCTACAACCCCAAGGAATTTTGGACCTGATGAGGGAGAACTGGGAAACGAACCCCTCCCCCTCACAGGGGCTCCTTCAGTATGTACTGAACTTGCAGAATCAACTCGGCCAGGCTGGATCACTAGCCCAAGAAAACCTGAAAGCCGCACAGAGGACCCAGGCAAGGGGCTACAATCAGGGGTCCCAGACCTGCACCTTTGAACCGGGTGACCAAGTCCTGGTGCTGCTCCCCACCTCGGAGTCCAAGCTCCTGGCCCGGTGGCAAGGCCCCTACGAGGTAATCCACCAAACAGGACCGTAAATTATGAAGTCCGACAGCCCGATAGCCAGAAGAAAAGACAGATATATCACGTAAACCTCTTAAGACCCTGGAGACAATGGGAGGCCCTGATGATCACCCCTCACCCGCTGGACCCAGAACTGGGACCACAGATTCCCCAGGGGGATCCCGGTGAACCTCAGCTGAGCCCCGACCTCACCGAGGCCCAGTGGTGGCAAGCTACTCACCTATTGAGGGCCTTCGCCAGAGTCTTCACAGCTGTGCTGAGAAGGACCATCCAGGTATATCACCGGATCCAGACATCCCTAGGGGAAATAGTAAGGACTGGGGCGCAATCCCCCCCTCGACACCTCCAGGCGGCGGTAGAGCAGGAAGTCCAGGTCATGCTCGACCTAGGGGTAATTGAACCCTCGGCGAGCGAGTGGCGGAGTCCCATTGTCCTGGTCCCCAAACCCGATGGGTTGTGCCGATTCTGTATCGATTTCCGACGGGTTAATGCCATCTCTAAATTCGATGCCTACCCTATGCCAAGGGTAGATGAGCTTCTAGAGCGACTGGGGGAGGCTCAATATTTCACCACTTTGGATCTCACAAAGGGGTACTGGCAGATCCCGTTAGAACCCCAGTCAAAGGAGAAGACTGCTTTCGCCACTCCCAGTGGACTGTACCATTTTGTGAGGATGCCCTTTGGCCCCCATGGAGCCCCGGCAACCTTTCAACGCTTGATGGACCGACTCCTGCGGCCTCACATGGAGTATGCGGCTGCCTATATCGATGACGTCGTCATTTATAGCCGAGACTGGGATTCCCATCTAACCCAGGTGACAGCGGTCCTGCAAACGTTAAGGAATGCCGGGCTAACAGCCAACCCCAGGAAGTGCCGAATAGGCTGGAAGGAGACGACCTACCTCGGCTACACACTAGGATGAGGTACCCTGAGACCCCTAATCGGAAAGGTGCAAGCCTTGCGGGAATACCCCCGACCCATCACTAAGAGACAGGTCCGACAGTTTCTAGGGTTGGCCGGGTACTATCGACGGTTCGTCCCGGATTTTTCGACAATAGCCACACCCTTGACAGATTTGTTAACCAAAGACCAGCCGCTGCGAGTACGATGGACACCTCACTGTGAGCAAGCCTTCCAAGAACTAAAGGACCGATTATGTCAAGCCCCAATTTTATATAGTCCCGACTTTGATCTCCCCTTCTTGGTACAAGTCGATGCCTCAGCGGTGGGACTAGGTGCCGTCCTGACCCAAGAACATGAAGGGGAGGAACACCCCATCATCTATATAAGCCGAAAACTTTTTCCCCGGGAGCAAAAATATGCTACGACGGAAAAAGAAGCACTGGAGGTAAAATGGGCGCTAGAGGCCTTACAGTATTACCTCCTTGGACGTCCTTTCATTGTTATTTCAGATCATGCCCCGCTACGTTGGCTACAACAGATGAAAGACACGAACGCCCGAGTGATGCGGTGGTATCTGGCCCTGCAACCCTTCTCCTTCTCCGTGCAACATCGCGCAGGTAAAAATCACGCAAACGCGGATGCTTTATCCCGCCTCGGGGAGGGGACCAGGTCCAGCCCTGGAGACCAGGAGCCAGACTTAAGGGGGGTGTGTGTAGAGAAGACCTGTGGCCGTCCTCCATGCCAGGACCTGAGGAAGGCCCAGGACGCCCCCCCTGGACATACCTGGGAACTGCAGCCCTCCAGCCCCGGCAGCAGAAGGGCGGGGCCCAGACAGGAAGGGGAGGTATAAAGGCCCAGCCTGCCAGCTCAGTAGGGAAAAAGCGGCTGCAGGTGAAGGACGTGGGTACTCTCTGGCAGCAGACCGGAGAGAACCAGGCCCCTGCCAGGAGGCCATCCCGGCCGGCCCCGGCTACCCACCCAGAGGGCCGGCCTAGTTTACCGGGGCCCCGTGACTGGGAAGGAATCCCTGAGGCGAAGGCAGGAACTCGGTTCCGGGTACATCAGGCCCCAGGGGCAGAGATGCACCCTACCGAGGACCCAGAGGAGCTGCTGGAATCCTGCGACCTCGAGGAGCTTCCCTCAGACGAGGACCTCCATGCCCCCAAGGACACCCCGGCGGTGCTCGGACCCTACGACCTGGAGGTGCTTCCTTCAGTGGAGGAGATTGAGGACCTCCCCGACCTCCCTATGGACCTGGAGGGCCTAATGGGGATGTCCCTGGCAATCTACCCCGGAGATCTGGAGGACAACTCAGCAAACGCAGGTACCCCAAACCCAGGGAAGGGAGGAAGAAGCCCAGGGGCGGTTGGCCACCGCCTAGTGAGTGGCGGAGCGGCCGAGGGTCAGCGTGTTTCGGCAGGAGCCCCGCTGACAACAGTGGCAGACACCTCTGCCACTGAATAGGGCCCTGGGTTGGGACGCAGTGGAGTGGGTGGGCCTGCGTCCCGCTCCCTCACCCCTTTTTCCCTAGCCACCCTTAACATTCAAACATCTTCCACCTGCCCAGCACCAGCCACTGGCAATTTCACCTTCTTCTGTAGCACAGGGCCTTGTTCATCTATCGCGGAATTATTTGTATCTTAAAGTCCTTAAATCATGATTTAAGGAGGTAAATAACTCAGTCATAGGTTGGTGACTTATTGCAGGAGTGGGTGGGTGAGGTCTTGAGGTCTGCATTTTGCAGGAGGTCAGACTAGATGATCATACTGGTCCCTTCTGACCTTAAAGTCTATGAGTCTATGGCTATGTCTACACTTGCACTTTTAAGTCGACTTTAACTAAGTCGACTTAACTGAGTCAACTTGAAATCGACTTAGTTAAGTCGACTTAGTGTGTCTAGACTGAAAATTAAAGTTGACTTAAAGGGGAACTTACAAAGTCGATGTTGAGTGTCCATACTGGATGCTCTAGGTCGACTTTGTGGGGCTAGGAGGACCTTGGACAGATCTACGGTGGCAGGGGAGGGGCATCCTCTGTGTGCAATGGGGAAAGGGGGACAGGGACCCGAGCAGGGCAGAGCCATGTGCGTGATGCTGTCTGGATTTAGTGAAGCATTTATGATATTATTTTCAATGGATATCTCATAAATGCTATAATCCATAGGAACTATGTCATGTCTGGTATCAATAGAAAGGTAATAATTTGCTGGGAATGATTATATAGTTATGTCTAGGATTTCTATTTCAATTAGAAGTTAGGAATTTGATGTTATAACCACTCCTTAATGTTTAGGAAGTTTCCAGGTAGAATGGTCCCAGGGAGTATCCTGATGACCGCTTAAGGACATAAAGAATACAACCATTGTGTCCTTAATGGCTCATCAGTTTACTCCCTGAGACCATATCACCTGGCAGATTCCTTAACATTAAGGAGACAATGGTTGTTCACGCCCTCCCGTCTAAGTCATTCGTCCAGAATGACACAAGTTAAAGTATGGATATAACATCAAATTCCTAACTTCTAGGCTCATTGAATCAAAATATTTAATACAGTGAAATGCAAAATTATCATCTCAGAAGAGGAAATGCTGGCCCTACCACCAGTGTGATATTCTGAGGAAAAGGGTTTATGTGATCTTTGGATGTATAGATGGAAGCAGTGAGTGGCAGTAGAGGAATGATATTATAGCCATATGTGTCATTCATGAACCTGACGCTATAATGTGATATCCTGTTCTAGTTTCCACATTTCCAAAGTGATGTTAAAAATTGCAGAAAAGAGCCAGAAATATGATCCCAGGTTTGGAAAAAATTCTTTAGAGAGAGAGAATAGAAGAGCTTTATCTATTTATCGTATCAGAAGGCCAATGAAGAGGAGACCTGATTGTATAAGTATTTTCCTGGGGAGAGGACCAGGGGTAAGAAGACACTCTCTAATCAAGGGGAGAAAGGCAGAGCAAGATCCTGTGGCTGAAAGCCGAGGTCAGACAAATTGCAATTGGAAATAAGGACCCAATTTTTTAACACTGTTGGTAGTTAATGGTTGGAGCCAACTGTGAAGGGACGTTCTGGATTTTCCATCCCTTCATGTCTCTGTATCAAGACTTGACCCTTTTCTGGAAGATATGCTTCTGGGCTTCTCTACACTTTAAACACTTACAACAGCTTTGCTGAACCACTTCAGTGTAGACCAGTGAGTCCCAGCTTGGGAGAAAAAAGTGGCCCACGGGCTTTTTCAGAGAGCCCACCACTCTGCTTCTCAGAGCTGCAGAAGGGCGCCGCAATCTGACGACACAAGCAGAGTGCACTGTCACATTGCAGAAACACAAGTCCAGGCTCCTTGCTGCAGACAAGGGGATTGGAGATCAGTGCTCCCCATGCCTTGGCTGTAGCAGGGTGCATAGCAAAGCTGTTTACCTGTTGCCCAGGTGCTGCTGTTCCTGCTGAAGCCAGAGGGAAGGAGGCAGTGATCTCCCATCCCCATGACTGCACAAGGGAGCCACTGTTTAGGCACCTAGGTGGAGCGCACAGGACGCGAGCAGTTCCCCTGTTGTAGCCACGAGGGTGGGCATTCATTGAGGAGGGAGGCAGCCTCCTGGCTGAACTCCTGCCCTCTGGCTGCAATGAGGACATAGGGAGAGGGCTGACGGTGGACAGAGATGGCCCTTTACAACTGTAACAATATATGTTGCCCTCAAGCCCAAAAGCTTGGGAACCACTGCCCTAGACACTACTTGTGCTCATGGGTGACATTCTCCCATTGGCTTAGGTGACCCAACCCCCTGAGTGATGTAGCTATATCTGAAAATATAAAATGATAAGGAAAATTTTGTCCATAATACATATGTGGCCTGTAGAACTCTTTGCCACAGATATTATCAGATCAAAGAGTTTAGATGAATGGGATTCCAACCTGGTATAGCCATTCAATGTGTTACAGCAACTCCCCGTGAGGGAAGGCTCTCTGACAGTCACTTAGAAGACCACAATGTCAGTTGTTTACAAGTTTGCCAGATTGGATCTGTTTAGTTTGAAGTTCCCATCCCAGGTGTCTGCTACTGGCTGAGTCACTATTTCAGGCAGAAATGAGTGAAGTATCAGACCGATTATTTCATCCCTGATTAACAGCCTGGCCCTGCAATGCGATGGGAGTCTGGGCATTAACACAGAGCTGACTGCTGAACTCTTTACTCAGTTTGTGCTTCCAGGGCATCAGCCGGGGACACAGCATACTAGACAATAGCAAAGAGGGGAATTGTGGCCACTGCTACTGGAGCAAACTCATCACTTGTGGAAAGGGCCCAGGAATGGTTATGGGCTGTGCAAACTGGAAAGAGCCGTAGAGTTGTTCTCCAAGCCATCCTGCCTGTATTGCATTGCGTATGTCAGCAGTACACTCTGAAGTAAGGGCTGCCGTACCTGTCAATTCTGAGGGAAGTGTCCTCTCTGGGAACCCCCTCAGGTAGCCGTGTTCCACGTCTCCGTCACACCAGCATCTGCAACAATAACCGACACCGAGATCTGACAGGGGCAGTGCCCCAGGCAGGATGGAAATGGCTTTATAATATAGCTGTGGGCAATCCCAGTGTGGTTCCTAGGCTGCAGACATAAGACACCAGCCCATGTCTCTCTTTCTATATCTGCTCTTCTCTGCTCTTATTCGTCTAATAGGAGTAAACAGTAATTAAAGGTCATTCCCAAAGGAAAGGAGAACTCCTTGGCTCTCTGCTCAGTCACAGAGGAATTGTCTGTTCATTGTATTTAAACTTTCTAGCCAATTAGTAAGAAAACCAGGGATAATGGCAAGATCTGTATTGGATCTGATACCATCAGTGCCTGGGCTGGATGGCTAGCTAGTGGACAGAGAGGCCTGGAGAAAGATTGCTGATTTACAATTAGTAAGTTACTTATCCAGGAAAGGACCTTTCATTTTATCCCAAGAGACCTTATTTTCCTGAAAGTCTAAATAAGCACTATCTACTGGATCACCCTTTCCCACAGGATTGTTGACCTTCTGAAAGTATTCTAGTAGTTTGTTGAGCCATGATTTCCTTTTTTAAAAAAAATATGTTCACTCTTCCCCTGCAAACTTTGTTTATCTATGTGCCTGATAATTCTTTGCTGTAGTTTCAACCAGTTTCCCTGCTACTGAGGTTAGGTGCTCTAAAATTGCCAGAATCACCTCTCGAGACTGTGCTTTAAAATGGCAGCAGATTAACCATCGTGCAGTTACCTAGTACAGAAGCTAATATCAATGATAGACCGCTTGCACAGTTAGTAGTTCTGCAATGTCATGTGTGCGTTCCTTCAGAACTACTGTTGAATCCCATCCAGTTCTGTGCTCCCATATTACTCTTCACTTTCCCAGTCTTCTTATGGCACGTTCTAGATAAGATCTAGGTTTTATTATTAATACTGGGTGAGGGACTCTGCATAGCCAACAGCTGGGTCTCATCCCACTCCATGTCCATGCAGGTGGGGCATGGCTTTGTTCTGCTAAATGCAACAGATGCCATATCCATGTGCCCAATTTACTGTATAACTGCCCCGTCATACTGTCGTACTTTGTGTCTTTAATATCTTGAGGTGCACTCCCAGCCCTGGCAATGAATGAAAAATAATAAATTCTGCTCTTCTCTGAACTCAGGCCATCCAAATGAGTTGGATCTCAAGGGCTATGTCTACACTGGCAAGTTAATTCGAACTAATGAGGCCTAATTCGAACTAACTAAAGCCATTGCTAGACTAGGCTTTAGTTAGTTCAAATTAAGGGCTTCCTTAATTTGGACTAATAAATTCAAATAGGGTTTTCGTACTAACGGGTTAATTCGAGCTAACTAGTTCGAATTAACCAATGTGGCTATGTTAATTCAAACAAATTTCTTAGTATGAACTAACCGGCCATTGAAATGAATGGGGATCGCTAATTCGAACTAACTAAAGCTCTACAAGTCCGAATTAAGCTAATTTGAACTAACTAAAATTAGTTTGAATTAGTTAGTTCAAACTTACTAATTTCAACTAATTTTAGCAAGTGTAGACATAGTCAAGGATTTTATTTGATTTATGCATAATTAAGCAGAGGTTAAAGTAAGGGGGAACGCACTAGAACAGAGTTCCAGGACCCCCAAATTTCAGGGGACAGAGTTCTTGGGCACCTAAAAATAGAAAAATCGGGAGAAAGGCATGTTCCACCCTGCCTTACCTACTGGCAGGACCTACGCCCCACTGTTGTTAATCACAATACTTATTGTGTTATGCAGTGTTCGCTAGTTTGTGACAATAATTGTTATAGACATAAAGGCCATATAAAATTATAAATATTTTTATGGAGAGATAACCCATACATATGGTACTGAGAAACGGTTGCAAATGCCTACCTGGGCTGAGGCCCACAAATGCATAAAGGGGGCCCAGACAATATGGGAGAGGGGACCAGGGATTAGGAGGGTTCCGGGGACTGTCAAATTATACTTAACTGCTGTAATTAAGTGTAGACATAGCCAAGGAATTTATTGAAATTATGCATAATTAAGACTTGAAAATTCTGACAACAAGCATCATTTTTAGGCGGTTAAGAGGATTCAGCAAAAGGACTGGACATTGTTACGTATGGCAGGAACCTATACTGCTGTCTGCACCAGAAACACAAAAAGTGGAAGAGCTTTGATTTCTTTATTTCCAGGTTGCGTCCTTCTGCTCCTCTTCTGTGACTGGGAAAAGGAAAGATGGGTTGTGGGTAAGACAGGACACCATGAGTTGGGCAACTCACTTTTAATTTCAACATCTGTACAGATTCCTTGTTTGACCTTGGGCTTTGAGACTCAAAGCCGAAACCACAGGACCAGCCTTCCAGCTGGACTTACTGCATTCTCTGCTGCCCCACAGCTGACCCCGGCACTGTGGAAAATGGAGATAGGAAGACGCCAGATACAGGGGTTGATTCTCTGGAGCTGGTGATGATCACCCTTCACTTAATGAATACCCTGATTATCCGCGCACGAATGGGTTTGGTTTTCACAGTGTACACGATTGGGTTCATCAGAGGCGGGACCAGCAAATAGACATTGCCCATGACAATCTGAACCAAAGGAGAAGAGTTTTTCACAAATCTGTATATCACAGACAAGCTAATCTCTGGTGTGTAGAATATCAGGACGACACAAACATGGGAGACACAGGTGTTCAGGGCCTTGAGGCGCTTTTTGTGGGACGCGATGCTGAACACTGTTTTGAAGATCATAACATAAGACAGAAGGATGAGCAGCAAGTCCACCCCGAGTGAAGTGAGTGTTACAAAGAAGCCATAGATAATGTTGACTCTGATATCTGAACAAGCCATTGTCATGACCTCCTGGTGCAGGCAGTAGGAATGGGAGAGGGTGTTTCCCTGACAATATTGGTATTGTTTCAGGAGAATGGGGAATGGGAACATTAGGGCCACCCCTCTTAGCACTGATACAAGTCCCATCTTGGCTATTCTGGGTGTGGTTAATATTGATTCATATCTGAGTGGGTTACAGATTGCAAGAAAGCGGTCAAAGGCCATGGACAAGAGCACAGAGGATTCAGTGAACGTAAGCAAGTGGATGAAGGACAGCTGAGCAAAACAGGCATCGTGGCTGATTTCCCTAGAGTTAAACCAGAATATGTCCAGCGTCGTCGGCATGGTAGATATTGATAATCCAAGGTCTGTGATGGCCAACATGGAAAGGAAAATGTACATGGGCTTGTGGAGGGTTGGATCTGTTTTTATAATGAACAGAATGACTGAATTTCCTAATATGGAAGTAAGATACATGAAGCAGATGGGGATAGAAAACCAGACATGGGCATCTTCCATCCCAGGTATTCCGGTGAGATAGAACACAGCATGCTGGAATTTAGTGTCATTGCCAGATGACATAATGCACTGGGAGGGACCGAGTAGTTTTGAACGTTACTTTCTGAAAGGAAAAATAACAGGAGACTAGATGGTATTCAAAGAGACGTCATTTTACTCTCTGTGCAAGTCTACAGGCTTCCAGGAGCTCAAGGAAAATCAGCAAAGATATGGTCTTGGATTTAACCTTGATGATTATCTGTTCTATTTATTCTGTGTGAACCACCTGGTATTGGTCACTACTGGAAGACAGGGTACTGGGCTAGAATGCCCCTTGGGACGATTCGGTAGAGCCTGTAGTCTAGTTCAACAAAAGAAACAAGGAGTCCTGGGGCACTTCTAAAGACTAAGACATTTATTTATCTCATGAGCTTTCATGGGTAAAATCATACTTTGTCAGACACATAAAATGGAATCTACGGTGTGGAAGGGAATATATAAATGCAGGGAGGGGTAAGTCGCAAGGTCAGTTCAATTTTTTTCCACAAACCAAGGAAATTGTTTTTATTCAGACATTGTGGAACTAGAACTAAGAAGGTGGGGAGGTTAAAAGAGAGGAAAATTACTTTTTATAGTAAGTTTACCAGACGAAATCTATATTGAGACCTAATTTGATGGAGTCAAATTTGCATATGAATTCTAACTCTGCTGTTTCCCTTTGGAGTATTGAAGTATTTCTGTTGACGTCCAGCACTGTCATGTCTTTCTCAGAATGTGCAGGGAAGTTGAAGTATTCCCCCGATTTGTTTTTGATGTTACCATTCTCAATACCTGATTTGTCTTCATTTATTCTTTTGTGCAGAGAGAGTCCAGTTTGTCTGATGTATAAGGCGGAGAGGGATTTATATCATAGACTCATAGCGCTGGAAGGGATCTCATGAGGTCATCTAGTCCAATCCCCTGCTAAAAAGGAGGACCATTCCCACTAAATCCTCCCTGAGAGGGTTTTGTCTAACCGAGCCTTAAATCCAAAGATGGAGATTACACCATCTCCCTAGGTAACCCATTCCAATGTTTCACCACTTTCCTAGTGAGAAAGATTTTCCTAATATCGAACCTCCACCTCCCCAGCTGTAATTTGAAACCATTGCTCCTTGTTCTCTCCTCTGTTACCATTGAGAATAGCCTAGCTCCCTCCTCTTTGGAGCACCCCTTGAAGTAGTTGAAGGTTGCTATCAAATCCCCCCTCAGTCTTCTCATCTGTAGACTAAATAAGCCTAATTCCTTCAGTCTCTCTTCATAAGTCATGTGCCCCAGCCCCTCTAATCATTTACGTTGCACTCCGCTGCACTCTTTCTAATTTGTCCACACCCTTTCTGTAGTGGGGAGCCCAAAACTGGACACAGTATTCTAGATGCGGTTTCACCAGTTCCGAATAGAGGGCAATTATCATATCTCTCGATCTGCTGGCAACACTCCTACTGATGCAGCCCAATATGCCATTGCCCCAGGTCCTTTTCTACAGTGCTGCTACTTAGCCAATCAGTCCCCAGCCTGTAGCAGTGGAAGGGATTTTACCGTCCTAAGTGCAGGAATTTGCACTTGTCCTTGTTGAACCTCATGAGGTTTCTTTTGGCCCAGTATTCCAATTTCTCCAAGTCTCCCTGGATACTGTTCCTGAACTCCAGCTTGTCTACCATAACCACAGATCGATGTCATCCGCGAACTTACTAAGCAAGCAATCTATCCCATCATCGAGATCATTAACGAAAATGTTGAACAGAAGCGGCCCCAGGACCAACCCCTGGGGTACTCCACTCATTACTGGTTGCCAACTAGACATCGAGTCATTGATTCCTACCCGCTGAGCCCGTTGATCTAGCCAGTTTTCTATCCACCTTACGGTCCACTCCTCCAATCCATACTTCCTTAACCTGCCGACGAGAATGCTGTGGGAAACAGTTTCAAAAGCCTTGATAAATTTGAGATATACCACGTAAACAGCTCTTCCCGCATCCACAAATCCAGTCATCTCATCACAGAAGGCAATCAAGTTGGGCTGGCACAATTTGCCCTTGGTGAATCCATGCAGACTATTCCTGATCACCCCATTTTCCTCCAAGTGTTTCAGGATGGATTCTTTGAGGACCTGCTCTATCATTTTTCCATGGATTGAGGCGAGGCTGACTGGTCTGTAGTTCCCCAGATACTCCTTTTTCCTTTCCTTGAAGATAGATACGATATTTGCATTTTTCCAATCCTAGGGGACCTCCCCTGTTTGCCACGATTTTTGAAAGATAATGGACAGCGTCTCTGCAATCACTTCGGCCAATTCCCTCATCACCCTTGGATGGAGTTCATTCAGCTCCATAGACTTGTGCACATCCAAATTCTTTAAGTAGTTCCTAATCTGAGCTTCCATCACTGAGGGCTGCTCTTCTCTCCATTCTGCATTAACAAGTGTAGTAGCCTGGGAGCTGGCCCTCCCTGTGAAGACTGCAGTAAAAAAAAGCATTGAGGACTTCAGCCTTTTCCGTATCATCCACCACGAGGATACCTGCCCCATTCAGTAAGGGACCTACACCATCCCTGATCCTCTTCTTTCTGGCACATGATGGTATATATCACATTGGTGGATGAGCTGATGAATGAGCCCCCGATAGAGTAGCTTAGCTGGTTTGCTTAGGTTCTACGATGGTGTCATAAAGTAGATATGTGGCCAGAGATGGCAACAAGGTTTGTTGGAGGGATAGGGGCCAGCTTTAGTGTTTCTGTTCCATGTCGTGTAGTTTCTGGTATCTGCGTAAGATTGGGGGGATTTCTGTGAACGAGGGTAACTCTATATTCCAAGGCTTGAAAGCCAGTTCTTAAGATAAAATTGCATTTGCTCCAACCCCTCAGACAGAGAGAAACGCCTTTAGGATCTCTATCAAGCATTCTTAAAACAATAAAACCTACCCGGGGAAGTGAAGAAACAGACTGACAGAGCCAGATGTGTACCCACAAGCCAACTACTACAGGAGAAGACCAAAATGGAAAACAACAGAACGCCATTGGTCATCACCTACAGCCCCCATGTCAAACCTCTACAGCACATCACCAAGGATCTAAAGCCTATCCTGCAAGACAACACCTCACTCTCCCTAGCCTTGGAAGATAGGCCTCTTCTCGCTTCCAGACAGCCTCCAACCTTAAATAAATACTCACCAGAAACTACAGACACTAAGGCAGGCACCTATCCCTGCAACAAACCTCGTTGCCAGCTCTGGCGGCGTATCTGTTCAACCTCCCTACACATTCTGTGAAAGAGAGAGATAGAATAGAGGTTTGTCAGGCTCACTCATTTTAAAAGGAGATTCCCCCCCTCCCCTTTTTTTAAACTTTCCACAGTCTTATCTGTAGTTCCGCTCTGTTTGAATCAAAACAACCTGCTTGGTTTACTGAAAAAAATAAGAAATGACCTTGTTACTTACCCTTCCCTGCATTTATATATCTCTTTCCTTATGTATTTTCCATTTCATGCATCTGATGAAATGGGATTTTACCCACCAAAGCTCATGCGATAAATAAATCTGTTGGCATTAAAAGTACCCAAGGATGGCTGATTTGTTCCTTTGCAAAGAGTATTTAGAACACCTCCAAATTACTTTTTAAAGCGAAAGATGTTACATAGTAAAGTTACTCCTGTTCCAAAATCTCTGTCTCCTGGCTCTTAACAGACATGCACAAAGAGAGTTTGTTTTCCAATAACTGTGTTACAGTGAGATATTTTCAAAGAATTGGTTACAGTGAGATATTCTGGCATAACAGTCATAGAATTAGACTGTATACACACACGTCAACTCGTTCTTTCTCTCAGAACTCCTTTCAGGAATGATTTCTCATGTTAGGGTGAAACATTGCTCCACAGCATTGTAAACCAGCACCTGGTCCTCAGCCATGATGAGGGTTTGTGGGAAGTGGGGTTCAAAGTGAAATGTATGAGTATGAAAATCAAACTCCATTTCACACATGAACGTTGTCCGTTGCTCTCTGTCTCTGTCTGTGTCCCTCTGACTATCTGGGTACTGTACTCCTAAAATGCACACCACCCTAGAGCAGTGTTGTTACAGACATGCAGCTGAACGGCTGTAAATTTAAATGTGAATTTTAAACCTCGCTCTTGGGCCGTTGGTTTTAGGACTCTATCTGGCTAAATATTAGCAGGATAGCTCATCTTGGTTTAATAATACGCTACTGGAAAAGAAGTTGCGAGGGAAACAAGAGCTCAGAAAAAGCCATCTCTCACTAAATACTTCAAGGACGTTAAGAATCGAGGGCCAAGCTTGAGTCTGGAAAGACCCCATCTAGAGACTCCAGCCAAGTTACTCAGCTTGTTCTGCCAGCGCTGGGAGGCTCTCAGAGGCCGGGCAGCTTGTGCTGTGAAACTCTTTAGACCAGCACACACACTCTGCTGGGAGAGTCAGCCTGAGTGGGTCTCCATCAGTGTGGGGGCATTTGAGGTAACAACCACGTACAGCCTGTAGTTTTAATAGCCTTTTACTCTCTCCGGTGATATTCTGGGATTTCTGTGTATCTGTAAAGGTCCCCCATGGACCACAAGGACCTGGAGTAGAGGGTCCCCACCTACCTAGTGCTCCCTGCTCTCCAGCCTCTGTCACTCAGTTCCACCCACAGCCCAGCAGAATCAGCTGCTGCTGCACAGAACATCTGCCCATGTCAGCAGCCGGCAGGTTTTCCGCTTCCCTTTGTGTTTGTAAGATTTAAAGAGAGAGAAACCTGCCAACGTACCCAGTGACTGCGAGAAGGGGAGCAGCTACCAGCAGAGGTTGGCACCCGAAGGGACAAAGAGTCAGCGGAGAGCTTGCACGGGCAGCAGGCAGTGTCTGCTCAGACAGGGCACAGCTGTCCTTATGAAGCATGTTTGTCCATTTCCTTGGGGGCCCCTTGGGCACCTGGGACCCTCAGCTGATTGGCTCAGGGTGCGCCAGCTTTAACGCCGTCGCTGCCAATGACCAACTGCGGAAAGCCCAATCCCAGGGGATTACGGTGATGTTATCAAACTGGACTGTGTGCAAGTCCTCCCGCAGGCTCTGTCCCTGGAATCTGGACTGTCAGCCCTGCGTGCAAGACTCAGAGGAGAGGCCATTGATACCAACGGTGCCATTCCAGCTGCAGTCTTGCTGCAGAGGAGTAAAAATAGTAATTTAGGGTGACAATTCCCAGAGGAGAGCTATGTTAATCCGTGTACAGCACAGACAAAGACAGTCCTCTGACACCTTAAAGATTAACACATTTCTTTGGGAATAAGCTTTCATGGACTCCCAAAATGCCCGAAGACATTTGTTAGTCTTTAAGGTGCCAGAGGACTATTGTTATTTAGGGTGAGTTATGCCAAGATTTCATCCTAACCCAGCTTTTGGCAGGCGAGGTTGAGAGACCCAAAAGTAAGGGGTTACCTTACAGACCAACTTGGCTAATTCCCATTGACTGACCTGCCCTCAGTGAAATTAGCTAGATATTTTTTAAACCATGCTACTGACTTGGCTTTCCGAACACCCTCTGGCTCTGGCAAGGAGTTCCACAGGTTTGCTGTGCATTGTGTGGAGAAATACTTTTTAAAAAAAATAATCTGCTGTGTAAGGTGTCCCACGTCCCGGGCGGGCGCCCCCTTTTGGTGCTGTCGGGGAATTAGCAGTATCGGGGCCTGGCCTCTGGCCCGGGGTTAGTTGCCCCTGCCGTTCGGCAGGGCGAAGCGGCACACCGCAGTGTCAGTTGCCTCCAGCCCTTCAGGCAGGGTGAGGCAGACACCCAGCCGAGTCAGTTGCCTCCAGCCCTTCAGGCAGGGCGAGGCAAACACAGCACAGAGTCAGTAGGCCTCAGGCCCTTCAGGCAGGGTGAGGCAAACACAGCACAGAGTCAGTAGGCCTCAGGCCCTTCAGGCAGGGTGAGGCAAACACAGCACAGAGTCAGTCGGCCTCAGGCCCTTCAGGCAGGGTGAGGCAAACACAGCACAGAGTCAGTAGGCCTCAGGCCCTTCAGGCAGGGTGAGGCAAACACAGCAACCTCCGGATAGGGTTGCTGAGGTTGGTGTGCGCTGGGTGGTTAGGGAAAAGGGGTGAGGGAGGGGGACGCAGGCCCACCCACTCCACTGCGTCCCAGCCCAGGGCCCTATTCAGTGGCAGAGGCGTCTGCCACTGCGGTCAGCGGGGCTCCGGCCAAAACACGCTGACCCTGGGTTGCTCCGCCCCTCGCCAGGCGATAGCCAACCGCCCCTGGGCTGCTTCCTCCTTCCCCGGGGCTTTGGGGTACCTGTGTCCGCCGGGTAGGTTGCTCGGGGGATCCCAATCAGCCCCTCAGTGTCCATTGGCGGGAGGTCCGGGAACTCCTGGGCCTCCTCTGCAGAGGGTAGCTCCTCAAGGTCGTAGGGCCCAAGTGGGGGTGTCGGTTCCTCGGGGTCCTCAGCCGAGGGAAGTTCCTCCAGGTCACAGGGGGTCAGGGGTTGGTCCGCTTCCTCTGGCTCCTCCAGGGGGTTGGGCTCCACCCTTGGTTCCAGGGGGCACCAGGCCGGCCGTCTCCAGGTCTTAGGTTCCGGGATCCCCTCCCAGTCGCTGGGGCCCGGTAGGCTGGGTGGGCCGTATTGCCCCTCAGCCCGGGGTCCCTGCAGCCGCCCTTCAGGCAGGGCCCGACCTAGTCTAGGCCGGGGCCTCTCAGGCAGCGCGTCTTGCCTCCTCGGCTGCTTCCTCCCCACTGAGCTGCCTGGCTGGGGTTTTATCCTGCCCCTTCCTGCTTGGGCCCCGCCCCTCCACTTCCGGGGCTGCAGGCCTGTAGTATGCCTCTCCGGCCAGAGGGGGCGTTCGGGCCTCTCCTCTGGCCCCGGCTCGGAGGAAGGCCAGGCTCCTTTTCTACATGCTGTATATTAATTTCATTTGGTGATCCTTAGTTTTTGTGTTGCTGAAAGCAGCAAATTACACTTCCTTTTTTTTACTTTATCCACACCAGCCTGGATTTATTAGTTATGTATTATATCCCTCCTCAGTCATCTCTTTTCTGAGTTGAAAAGTTCCAGTCCCATTCATCTTTCCTCATGTTAAAACTGTTCTATATCTTTAATAATTCTAATTGCAATTTTCAGAACTTTTTCCAATTGCAATTATTTTTTTAAATGAGGCAATGAGAGCTACACAGAGCATTCAAGACGTAGGTATGGCATGGTAGCTTAAAGAGGGAATACTATGGGACACACAACTCTCTCAGCAGCTTTCTGATCTTGGCCAGGCACCCACATGACTCTAGGATCCATCTTTTCTCTGTCTGGTTCTGTCTCTCCATGACTCACTGTCTGAGACCCTGACCTTTCACAGTCATGCCCTTGAGCACCTGTCTCTTCTCGCCCGGCCTTGGGGCTCCAGAACTGCAAAATGGATTCCCATATCAGCCTGCCTGGCATCCTAGCAGCAAAATGTCAGTGGCCCAATCCTTGGTTCTTCCACCATCCCAGCATCCCCCACTCCTGTATAGATTGCGTTCAGCTTCTGCTGTCTCCGGCGTACTGGCTAGGATGTTTGACACCGAGCTAGAACTGGGACGCATTCTCAAAAGAAACATGCTCGGGGTCCCCTCCCAACACAGCTTGTCAGGGTTCTGGGGCTTCGGAGTCTGTCACCCTACTTCTCCACACACCACTGCAGCCAGCTCCTGGTTCTAGCTTCAGAGGGTCAGCCCCCTGCTTGGGGTCCCACAACATGGCCAGTAAGGACAGTGGGGCCAGTTCCTAGGTCTAATCTTTGAGTGTCTGATCACTGCTCCAAGTGGACCTCCCTGCAGGACTAGGAGGGTTCTCAGGGAGTCCCTCCACACCCAAAGGGGCAGACGCACCACCTTCCAGCAAAAAGCAACTCTCAGCCGGCATGGGATTCAGAAGGATTTATAAGTTCTAAGGATCTTTGCTAGCAACTTAACTGAAAAATAGAGCAGTGACCACCTCAGGAGTCTCATTCTTGGGGGCCCTGTTTGTCCCTTATAGGGGAGTCCCTCTTCTTCTGCCAGCCACCACCAGACCTGTCTCCCAGCCCTTCTTATGATGGGCCACTCCCTGCATCTGTTCCAGTGTACCACTTTGAACCCCTCTTCTCCACTCCTGAACCCCAACTTAAACCTCTTTTCCAGGTAACTCCTTACTCCTGAGTCAGTCCACTCCAGCCTCATGCATGTAATTGGTCCAAGGCAGTTGGGTGTCCCCTCTGGTCACCAATGGGATCGTCCCCAAGTGAGCACTGTCAGTCCCCAGACACCACATCAAGAACTAACATCCTACAGAGATTTGACCCTTTCCCAATCACCGTAGACTTATGTCCATACACTAAAAAAGTCATGGATGTGCCCAGTCTCCCTCACTCAAACTCTCTAAAATCTACACAGCTTTAGATGAAACAAACACTAGTTTATTGATTAGGATATGATTTTTAGTGAGTACATAGCAAATCAATGCACAAGCATTTAATAAAGTAATTAACAAGAGTAAACAAAAGATATAACGCACATGTTAACCTAACAGCACTATTACAATTATGCTCATCTCTCAAGTCTGGCTGTGATGGTTTGCAGGTCGCTCTGCCTAATCTTTAGGCAGGACCCATCCTTTTTTTAGATATTTCAAAATGGAGAGTCTCTGGCAAAAAGCCGCAAGCCGTTCAGAGTGAGTCTCTTTGTTTCCAATCCTCCTCTGCCTCCCCCTCTGCCTGGGCTGAGGCGCTACAGGTGTTGTCTGTGTTATCTTCTTTAGGTACTTGCTTGTGGTGCTCATACACAGGAGATTGAGCGTGGCTGGTAACAGCAGGTTGAGATTGGAAGGAAAGATGTGAACAGGGGAATGAGGAGGGAGAAACGCTGTGGCCATAGCAGAGGCTAAGGAAGAAGAAACTGGAGTGTAGAGAACTATGATAATGTCTACCTGGGATTTCCAGGAGCCACAGGCCTTGCTCCAGTCCCTGTGCAGGAGCAGCAGAAAGATGGCCTGCAGGATCAGGGTGTAGAACAGGAAGACATAGCCCAGGCTGAAGCCAACGATGCTCAAATATCTGATCACCCATAGAGGTTGTTGCTCCAACAATAGTGTAGAAGGCAGGGCCAATAAAAGGTTTCTGGTGCCTTAGGCAAACTATGATTATGGTGCCCCCTACCCCACATGTAATAAGAGATAAGTAATGTAAAAAATTCTCTTCCATCTAATTTGGTGCCCCTCAATGCCTGGCACCCCAGATGACCACCTACACCTATATGATTGGTCCAGCCCAGGGAGAAGGGAGCCGAACATTGGGAAGAGGAGGCGAGCATACTTTGCCATGGAGGATACCAATCACCCTTCCAAAAAAAGGAAAGGTTTGAACACAGAAGCACTTGGGGTACATAAAAGATCTGTCGGTGTCCCATATGGACTATAAATCACCATGGCAGGACATGACACACTGGGAGCTGCAGGAAATGACACATTTAACAAGCCACAGTTGGGCACTGCAACCAACCTTCAATGCCTCAACCTTCTCCTCCAGCTGGAGTTCATCTCTCTGCCATACCCTGAAACTAAAGAGTCCCCTTGGCTGCCTTTCTGCCTCTCTCCTGTCCCAGCTTCTTCTGTCTCTCTGACTCACCCAGTCTCTGTGTTTTTGAACAGCTGCAGAAGCTTTAGTATCTCACTGACCATCCTGTAAGTGACCTAGAAATGAGGGCCCCAAACCTAGTCACCTTCCATCCATCCATCCATCCATCCATCCATCCATCCATCCAAGAAACTCGGTCTGAGAGCCACCGCACCAGGAGAAAAATTTAGGTCTCTTTATTAACGAAACGCTGGAGCAACGTATCCCGGATCTGTTTGGTCCTCACCCCATAGATGATGGGATTTAGCATTGGGGGAAGGAGGATGTATGCATTGGCAGAGATGATGTGGAAATACAGAGGCACATTATGGTCAAACCGCTGTGCAAGGAAGGAGAAGAGAGCTGGGAAGTAAGTGGCTAAGATGACACCGAGGTGGGAGCTGCAGGTACCAAAAGTCTTGAGCCGGGCCTCCTTCGTAGGTAGGCTGAAGATGGCCCTGAGGATCTGAGTGTAGGAGAAAGTGATGAAGGACAGATCTGGGCCAGTCACTAAGAATGTCACAAAAAGGGCGTAGTAGCTGCTGATGCGGATGTCGGCACAGGCCAGCTTCACCACGGCGATGTGCTCACAGTACGTGTGGGTGATGACGTTGGTTCTGCAGTAGGGCCACCTCCTTGCCAGGAAAGGATGGGGCAGTACTAATAAGCTGCCCCTCAGCAGCGCGGCCAGACCAATCTTGGCAACAACAGTGTTTGTCAGGATGGTGGAATGTCTCAGGGGATCACAGATGGCCACGTAGCGATCCAAAGCCAGGGCCACCAAGATCCCAGACTCCATCACTGAGACAGAGTGAATGAAGTAGAGCTGTGTGAGGCAGGCACTGAAATCTATTTCCTGGAAATTGAACCAAAAGATGCTCAGTATTTTGGGCAGGATGGATGTAGACAGGACCAGGTCGGTGATGGCCAGCATGCAGAGGAAATAGTACATGGGTGCATGGAGATTCGGTTCCATCCTCACAATCAAAAGGATGGTGAAGTTCCCTAAGATAGCTATGATGTACGTTACACAGAAGGGGATGGAGATCCAGCGATGCACTGACTCCAGACCAGGGATGCCCAGCAGGATGAAGTAGGAGGGGTTGATGAAGTGGGTTGTGTTGGAATCTGACATGGCGTAGGGGAGAAGGTGTCCTACTCAGAGGCAGAACCGTGTCTCTTGCGTGTACTGTAGGTTCCCTTGACTTATTTTATATGCCCAGGATGTAGGGTGATGGTTGCAGAGCAAATGCCTGCATGGAGAGACAGTGTTAAAATGTTGCATTACATGAAAGTACCTGAAAGTACTTAAGGCTGTAGAGGATAACGGTAACTGTGATAAAATACAACATGGCTTTACAAAAGGGAGATCGTGCCAGACCAACTTGATCTCCTTTTTTGAAAGGATAAAAGATTTTTTAGATAAAGGGAATGCAGTGGACCTAATTTACTTAGATTTCAGCAAGGCGTTCAATACAGTTCCACACAGGGAGTTATTAGTGAAGTTACAGAAGATGGGGATTAATATGAAGCTAGTAAGGTGGATAAGGAACTGGTTAAAAGGGAGACTACAGCGGGTCATACTGAGGGTGAACTGTCAAGCTGGACGGAGGTTACCAGTGGAGCCCCTTGTTCAACCTTTTTGTTACTGACCTTGGCACAAAAAGTGGGAATGTGCTAATAAAGTTTGCAGAAGACACCAAGTTAGGAGGTATTGCCGATATGGAGAAGTATCGGGATACCATACAGAAAGATCTGGATGACCTTGTAAACTGGAGTATCAGGAACAGGATGAAATTTAATAATGGGAAGCGCAAGGTCATGCATTTAGGAACAAACAACAACCATTTTTCCTATAAATTGGGGATTCATCAGTTGGAAGGGACTGAGGAGGAGAATGATCTGGGAGTACTGGTTGATCATAGGATGACTATGAGCCGCCAATGTGATGTGACCGTGAAAAAAGCTAATGTGGTTATAAGATGTATCAGGAGAGGGATTTCAAGTAGAGACAGGGAGGTGTTAGTGCTGCTGTACAAGACACTGGTGAGACCCCATCTGGAATACTGTGTGCAGTTCTGGTCCCCGATGTTTAAAAAGGATGAATTCAAATTCAAACAGGGGCAGAGAAGGGCTACAAGGATGATCAGTGGAGTGGAAAACCTGCCTTATGAGTGGAGACTCAAGAAGCTTGGCTTGTTTAGCCTAACCAAAAGAAGGCTAAGGGGCAATATGATTGCTCTCTATAAATACATCAGAGGGATTAATATCAGGGAGGGAGAGGAATTATTTGAGTACAGCACCAATGTGGACACCATAACAAATGGTTATAAACTGTCCATCAAGAAATTTAGGTTTGAAATTAGATGCAGGTTTCTAACCATTAAAGGAGTAAAGTTCTGGAATAACCTTCCAAAGGGAGTTGTGGGGGCAAAAACCATAACTGCTTTCAAAACTGAGCTTGATAAATTTATGGAGGGGATGGTATGATTAGCCTATTTTGAAAATTGACTGATATTTGCCTACGCATGGTGGATTTACAAGTGGCCTAAGAGGTGAGAGTAAGTAAGGTGGGTTCTGAGTTATTACAGAGAATTGTTTCTTGGGTAACTGGCTGTTGAGACTTTCCCACATGCTCAGGGTTTAACTGATCTCCATATTTGGGGTCGGAAAGGAATATTCCACCAGGACTGATTGGCCTGGGCTCTGGGGGGTTTTCGCCTTCCTCTGTAGCACAGGGCATGGTTCACCTACTGGTGAATTCTCTGTATCTTAAAGTCCTTGAATCATGATTTAAGGAGGTAAATAACTCAGTTATAGGCTGGTGGCCTATTGCTGGGGTGGGTGGGTGAGGTCTTGAGGCCTGCATTTTGCAGGAGGTCAGACTAGATGATCGTACTGGTCCCTTCTGACCTTAAAGTCTATGAGACTAAGTCTCGCTACTGGACAGTGTAGACCAGTGAGTTCCAGCTTGGGAGAAAAAAGTGGCCCACGGGCATTTTCAAAGCAGCCCACCACTCTGCTCCTCAGAGCTGCAGAAGGGCGCCGCGATCTGACGACACAAGCAGAGTGCACTGTCAGATTACAGAAACGCAAGTCCAGGCTCCTTGCTGCAGACAAGGGGATTGGAGATCAGTGCTCCCCATGCCTTGGTTGTAGCAGTGTGCACAGAAAAGATTTTACCTGGTGCCCAGGTGCTGGTGTTCCTGTTTAAGCCAGAGGAAGGAGGCACTGATCTCCCATTCCCATGACTGCAAAGAGAGCCACTGCCTAGGCACCTAGGTGGAGCGCACAGGACGCGAGCAGTTCCCCTGTTATAGCCAGGAGGGTGGGAGATCATTGAGGAGGGAGGCAGCCTCCTGGCTGAACTCCTGCCCTCTGGCTGCAATGGGGACATGGGGAGAGGGCTGACGGTGGACATTGATGACCCTTCACAGCTGTAACAATATCTGCTGCCCTCATGCCCAAAAGGTTGGGAACCACTGCTGTAGACACCACTTGTGCTCACGGGAGATATTCTCCCATTGGCTTAAGTGACCCAACTCCCTGAGTGATGTAGCTAGATCTGAAAATATAAAATGATAAGGACAATTGTGTCCATAATACATATTTGGCCTGTGGAACTCCTTGCCACAGATATTATAGGCGCAAAGAGATTAGTTGAATGGGATTCCAACCTGGTGTAGTCATTCAATGTGGTACAGCGGCTCTTCGTGGGGGAAGGCTGTCTGACAAGGTCACTTAGAAGACCACAATGTCAGTTGTTCACAAGTTTTCCAGACTGGATTTGTTTAGTTTAAGGTTCCCATCCCAGGTGTCTGCTACCGGCTGAGTCACTATTTCAGGCAGAAATGAGTGAAGTACCAGACCAACCATTTCATCCCTGATTAACAGCCTGGCCCTGCAATGTGATGGGAGTCTGGGCAATAACACAGAGCTGACTGCTGAACTCTTTACTCAGTTCCTGCTCCCAGGGCATCAGTAGGGGGCACAGCACACTAGACAATAGTAAAGAGGGGAATTGTGGCCATTGATACTGAAGCAAACTCATCATCTGTGGAAAGGCCCAGGAATGGTTATGGGCTGTGCAAACGGGAAAGAGCCATAGACCTGTTCTCCAACCCATCCTGCCGTAATTGCATTGCGTATGTCAGCAGTGCACTCTGAAGTAAGGGCTGGCGTACCTGTCAATTCTGAGGGAAGTGTCCTCCCTGGGAACCCCCTGAGGTAGCCGTGTCCCATGTCTCGGTCACACCAGCATCTGCAACAACATCCCACGTCGAGATCTGACAGGGGAAGTGCCCCAGGCAGGATGGAAAAGGCTTTATTATATTGCTGTGGGCAATCCCAGTGGGGTTCCTAGGCTGCAGACATGAGACACCAGCCAATGTCTCTCTTTCTGTGTCTACTCTTCTGTGTTCTTTATTCATCTAATAGAAACAAACAGTAATTAAAGGTCCTTCCCAAAGGAAAGGAGAACTCCTGGGCTCTCTGCTCAGTCACAGAGGAATTGGCTGTTCATTGTAACTGTGCCAACAGAGTCCTGTGGCACTTTTAAAGACTAACAGATTTATTTATTGCATGAGCTTTCGTGGGAGAAAATCCCACTTCGTCAGACGCTTTGATGATAGGAAAGTTACAGAGTGGGAGGAAATTAAATGCAGGGGAGTGTATGACATAGCATCAGGTCAGGCTGTAACAGCAAATCAAAATAGGTGTTAGGATTCAAAACACTGGGGAACAGCACATAGAGGAGGGGGAGGTCAAATCACTTGTTGTAATGCGA
>ML686036.1:219593-240380 GCA_007922175.1 Pelusios castaneus
CCATCCATCCATCCATCCATCCATCCATCCATCCATCCATCCATCCAAGGAACTCGGTCTCAAAGCCACAGCAGCAGGAGGAAAAATTAGGTCCCTTTATGAATGAAAAGATGGAGCAACATATCCTGGATCTGTTTGGTCCTTACCCCATAGATGATGGGATGTAGCATTGAGGGAAGGAGGAGGTATGTGTTGGCAGAGATGATGTGGAAATACAGAGGCACATTATGGCCAAACCACTGTGAGGAAGGATAAGAGAGCTGGGAAGTAAGCGGCTAAGAGGACACAGAGGTGGGAGGTGCAGGTACCAAAAGTCTTGAGCCGGGCCTCCTTCGTAGGTAGGCTGAAGATGGCCCTGAGGATCTGAGTGTAGGAGAAAGTGATGAAGGACAGATCTGGGCCAGTCACTAAGAATGACACAAAAAGGCCGTAGTAGCTGCTGATGCGGATGTCGGCACAGGCCAGCTTCACCACGGCTATGTGCTCACAGGACGTGTGGGCGATAACGTTGGTTCTGCAATAGGGCCACATCCTTGCCAGGAAGGGATGGGGCAGTACTAAAAAGCTGCCCCTCAGCAGCACGGCCAGGCCGATCTTGGCAAGAACAGGGTTTGTCAAAATAGTGGAGTGTCTCAGTGGATCACAGATGGCTACGTAGCGATTGATCATCAGTAGAGGGATGATTTTTCCAAAGGAAACTCAAATATCCAATTCTGGGCACCGTCATTTTATACATAGCTATGTCCTACATTCAGCGCCTATTCCTGAAAATATGAACTCTTATTTGTTATTTGTCTGGGGTCCCCAGAAGCTCAAGTTTCTTCATTTACGTCTAGTTCCTTTTACTCTCATTGGCTATGTCTGCACTTACCAAAGTTAGTTTGAATTAGTTAATTCGAACTAATTAATTCAAACTAACTTTAGTTAGTTCAAATTATCTTAATTCAACCTAGCAAATTTTAGTTCCAACTAAGCAAGTGCCATGCATGATACTTGCTTAGTTCGAATTAGTCAATTGCATTGAGCTCAATGGGCCGGTTACTTCGAACTAACATGGCCACATTGGGTTAATTCTAACTAACTAGTTTGAATTAACCCTTACTTCCAAAAGTATAAGTGAATTTATTAGTTTGAATTAAGGAAGCCCTTAATTCGAACTAATGAAAGCCTAGTGTGGCCAAGGCTTAAATTAGTTTGAATTAAGCTTCCTTAATTCGAACTAAATTGCCAGTGTAGACATAGCCATTAATATTAACCCAAAAACCATACGCAGTGGTTAAGAAACACGTTAGAGAGAAATGTTTTTCTAGAGCAGTGCTGGGATTTAAAATGAATAGTCCAGTGAATTTTATTCACTGTTTCACCCTTTGGTACATCTTTGCCTGTGATCTTATGTCTATGGTTTATTTTTGGATGTGTGGGATCGTCTAGGTAACTGAAGATTGTTTAGCCTCATGAATTGTGAGCAAAACATTTGAAAAGTTAATATGGGGTTCAATCAAAACTAAATGAAAGGAATATAATTAATCCCAATTAAGAGGATTTATGGGAAACAGACCATGTCAAACAAACCCAATTTCATCCTTTATGGGGAGAACACGTTCGGTTGAAGAAGGGAACTGAACAGATCCAGCAGATTTCAGTGTCTGTGAGATATTTCATTTAGTGGGAGAAAACATTCAGATACAAAGTGTAACACTTTACAATAGCAATAGACAGGGGCGTCACTGCCCCCCAAATAGGTTCGGAACCCAGGCCCAATCTGTCTCAGGAGGGGCCGCAATCCATCCTAGGGGGAACTGATCTGCCTGATGGCAGCAGGCCGGACCCTCGATCCACTGGCCTGGCAGGGCCGGATCGGGCTGGCGGTGATTGGGCAGGCTCTATATCCACGGCCCCGGTGTGGGCGCATTGGGCCACCGGTGGTGGCCAGGCCCTAGTTCCCCACCAGACCTGGGGCACTGGTCCTGAGTCTCAGGGTACATGTCCCCCCGGCCCAGCACCAGCCACTGGCAATTAAGCATGGTAAATGGACTGAATCTGGCTACTGGACAGATTTCAGAAGACAGGTGTAAATGGGCCATTGTCAGTGAACGGGGTGTGTCTAGTAGGGTTCTGCAGGGAAAAGTTTTAGGCCTCGTGCTGTTAGACATTTTCATCATGTAAAATTTATTCCAGGCAAAATCCTTGGACAACACAAAGCCTGCAGAATGGTTAAAGTGGTGAGGAACGGACAGGCATACAGAAGGATCTGGATTGTTTGGTAAGCTGGACTCACTGAATCAAAATATTTAATACAACGAAATGCAAAATTGTCATCTCAGAAGAAGAAATGCTGGCCCGACCTCCAGAATGGGGGACTATTGAATGGAAGCCAGTGGCCTTGAGAAGAATTTAGGGATCAGAGTGGACAACCATCTTTGTGAGCTCCTACTGTGATATTGTGGCCAAAAGGGTGAATGTGATCTTTGGATGTATAGATGGGAGCAGTGAGTGGCAGTAGAGGAATGATATTATAGCCGTATGTGTCATTCATGAGACTGACGCTAGAATATTGTATCCAGTTCTAGTTTCCACATTTCCAACGTGATGTTAAAAATTGCAGAAAAGAGCCAGAAATATTCTTTACAGAGAGAGAATAAAAGAGCTTAATGTATTTATCTTATCGAAAGGACAATGAAGAGGAGACCTGATTCTATAAGTATTTTCCTGGGGAGAGGACAAGGGGTAAGAAGACACTCTCTAATCAAGGGGAGAAAGGCAGAGCAAGACCCTGTGGCTGAAAGCCAAGGACAGACAAATTGCAGTTCGAAATAAGAACCCAATTTTTTAACACTGTTGGTAATTAATGGTTGTAGCCAACTGTGAAGGGACGTGGAGGGTTTTCCATCCCTTCATGTCTCTGTATCAAGACTTGACTCTTTTCTGGAAGATATGCTTCTGGGCTTCTCTACAATTTAAACACTTACAACAGCTCTGCTGAACCACTTCAGTGTAGACCAGTCAGTCCCAGCTTGGGAGAAAAAAGTGGCATTTTCAGAGCAGCCAAACACTCTGCTCCTCAGAGCTGCAGAAGGGTGCCGTGATGTGACGACACAAGCAGAGTGCACTGTCACATTGCAGAAACACAAGTCCAGTCTCCTTGCTGCAGACAAGGGGATTGGAGATCAGTGCTCCCCATGCCCTGGCTGTAGCAGGGTGCACAGGAAAGCTCTCTACCTGGTGCCCAGGTGCTGGTATCCAGTTGCTGAAGCCAGAGGGAAGGAGGCACTGATCTCCCATCCCTATGACTGTACATGGGAGCCACAGCCTAGGGACCCAGGTGGAGAGCACAGGACGCGAGCAGTTCCCCTGTTGTAGCCAGGAGGGTGGGAGTTCATTGAAGAGGGAGGCAGCCTCCTGGCTGAACTCCTGCCCTCTGGCTGCAGTGGGGACATGGGGAGAGGTGTGACAGTGGACACTGATGGTCCTTTGCAGCTGTAACAATATCTATTGCCCTCAAGCCTAAAAGGTTGGGAACCACTGCCGGAGACATTACTTGTGCTCACAGGAGACATTCTGCCAATGGCTTAGGTGACCCAACTCCCTGAGTGATTGTAGCTAGATCTGAAAATATAAAATGATAAGGACAATTTTGTTCATAATACATATTTGGCCTGTGGAACTCCTTGCCACAGATATGATCAGGGCAAAGAGCTTAGTTGAATGGGTTTCCAACCTGGTGTAGCCATTCAATGTGGTACAGCGGCTCCCCATGAGGGAAGGCTGTCTGACAGTCACTTAGAAGACCACAATGTCAGTTGTTTAAAAGTTTGCCAGACTGGATGTGTTTGGCTTGAAGGTCCCATACCAGGTGTCTACTACCAGTTGAGTCACTATTTCAGGCAGGAAAAGTGAAGTACCAGACCCACCAATTCACCCTTCATTAACAGCCTGCCCCTGCAATGCGATGGGAGTCTGGACATTAACACAGAGCTGACTGCTGAATTCTTTACTCAGTTCCTGCTCCCAGGGCATCAACCGGGGACACAGCACATTAGACAATAGCAAAGAGGGGAAGTGTGGTCACTGCTACTGGAGCAAACTCATCACCTGTGAAAGGGCCCAGGAATGGTTATGGGCTGTGCAAACGGGAAAGAGCTGTAGACTTGTTCTCCAACCCATCCTGCCTGTATTGCATTGCGTATGTCAGTAGTACACTCTGAAGTAAGGGAGGCAGTACCGGTGAATTCTGAGAGGGAAGTGTCCTCCATGGGAACTCCCTCAGATAGCCGTGTCCCACGTCTCCGTCACACCAGCTTCTGCAACAACATCCCGTGCCGACAACCGACAGGGAAAGTGCCCCAGGCAGGATGGAAATGGCTTTATAATATAGCTGTGGGCAACCCCAGTGGGGTTTCTAGGCCGCAGATATGAGACGCCAGCCAATGTCTCTCTTTCTGTTTCTCCTCTTCTCTTTTCTTTATCCATCCAATAAGAGTAAAAAGTAATTAAGTGTCCTTCCCAAAGGAAAGGAGAACTCCTGTGCTTTCTGCTCAGTCACAGAGGAATTGGCTGTTCATTGTAACTGTGTTTATTTAAACTTTATAGCCAGTTAGTAAGAAAACCAGGTATAATGGCAAGATCTGTATTGGATCTGATACCATCAGTGCCTGGGCTGGATGGCTAGCTAGTGGACAGAGAGGTCTGGAGAAAGATTGCTGATTGACAATCAATAACCTACTGATCCAGGAAAGGACCTTTTATCTGATCCCAAGAGATCATATTTCCCTGAAAGTCTAAATCATAGAATCATAGAATAAAAGGGATGGAAGGGACCTCATGAGGTCATCTAGTCCAACGCCCTGCTAAAAAGCAGGACCACTCCCACTAAATCACCCCAGCCAGGGTTTTGTCTAACCGGGCCTTAAAAATCTCCAAAGATGGAGATTCAACCACCTCCCTAGGTAACCCATTCCAATGCTCCACCACAATCCTAGTGAGAAAGTTTTTCTTAATAACCAACCTCGACCTCCCCAGATGTAAGTTGAAACCATTGCTCCTTGTCCTGTCCTCTGTTACCATCGAGAACAGCCTAGCTCCCTCCTCTTTGGAGCAACCCTTCAAGTAGTTGAAGGTTGCTATCAAATCTCCCCTCAGTCTTCTCTTCTGTAGACTAAATAAGCCTAGTTCCTTCAGTCTCTCCTCATACATCATGTGCCCCAGCCATAAATGAGCTCTATCTACTGGATCATCCTTTCCCACATGATTGTTGACCTTCTGAAAGAATTCTAGAACATTGTTGAGCCATGATTTCCTTTTTAAAATAAAAATATGTTGACTCTTCCCCTGCAAACATTGTTTATCTATGTGCCCTGTAATTCTTTGCTGTAGTTTCAACCAGTTTCCCTGCCACTGAGGTTAGGTGCTCTAAAATTGCCAGAATCACCTCTTGAGACTGTGCTTTAAAAAGGCAGCAGATTAACCATCCTGCAGTCACCTAGTACAGAAGCTGATATCCATAATAGACCACTTGCACAGTTAGTAGTTCTGCAATGTCATGTGTGTGTTCCTTCAGAACTCGTGGTGAATCCCATCCAGTCCTGTGCTCACATATTACTCTTCACTTTACCACTCTTCTTATGGCACATGCTAGATAAGATCTAGATTTTATTATTAATGCTGGGTGAGGGACTCTGCATAGTCAACTGATGGGTCCCATCCCATTCTAGGTCCATACAGGTGGAGCATGACTTTGTGCTGTTAAATGCAACAGATGCCATATCCATGTGCCCAATTCACCATATAACTGCCTTGGGATCCTGTCCTAGGTTGTGTCCTTAACATCCTGAGGTGCACTCCCAGCCCTGGCAATGAATGCTAAATAATAAGGATTTTATTTAAATTATACATAATTAAGTCGTCAGAATTGTGACCACAAACATTATTTTTAGGTGGTTAGAAGGACTCAACAAAAGGACTGGACATTGTTATGTATGGCAGGAACATATACTGCTATCTGCACCAGAAACACAAAAAAGTAGAAGAGTTTTGATGTCTTTAATTTCCAGGTTGTGACCATCTGCTCTTCTTCTGTGACTGGGAAAAGGAAAGATGGGTTGTGGGTAAGACAGGACACCATGAGTTGGGTAACTCACTTTTAATTTCAACCTCAGTACAGATTCCTTGTTTGACCTTGGGCTTTGAGCCTCAAAGCCGAAATTTCAGGACCAGCCTTCCAGCTAGACTGGTTGCATTCTCTGCTGCCCCACAGCTGACCCCGGCACTGTGGAGAATGGAGATAGGAAGACGCCAGCTACAGTGGTTGATTCTCTGGAGCTGGTGATGATCACCTTTCACTTGATGAACACCCTGATTATCCGCGCACGAATGGGTTTGGTTTTCACAGTGTACACAACTGGGTTCATCAGAGGTGGGACCAGCAAGTAGACATTGCCCATGACAATCTGAACCAAAGGAGAAGAGTTTTTCACAAATCTGTATATCACAGCCAAGCTAATCTCTGGTGTGTAGAAGAGCAGGACGACACAGACATGGGAGACACAGGTGTTCAGGGCCTTGAGGCGCTCTGCGTGGGACGCGATGCTCAGCACTGTTTTGAGGATCATAACATAAGACAGAAGGATGAGCAGCAAGTCCACCCCGAGTGAAGTGAGTGTTACAAAAAAGCCATAGATAATGTCAACTCTGATATCTGAACAAGCCATTTTCATGACGTCCGGGTGCAGGCAGTAGGAATGGGAGAGGGTGTTTCCCTGACAATATTGGTAATGTTTCAGGAGAATGGGGAATGGGAACATTAGGGCCACCGCTCTTACCACCAATACAAGTCCCATTTTGGCTATTCTGGGTGTGGTTAATATGGATTCATATCTGAGTGGGTTACAGATTGCAAGAAAGCGGTCAAAGGCCATGGACAAGAGCACGGAGGATTCAGTGAACGTGAGCAAGTGGATGAAGGACAGCTGAGCAAAACATGCATCATGGCTGATTTCCCTAGAGTTAAACCAGAATATGCCCAGCGTCGTCGGCATGGTAGATATTGATAATCCAAGGTCTGTGATGGCCAACATGGAAAGGAAAATGTACATGGGCTTGTGGAGGGTTGGATCTGTTTTTATAATGAACAGAATGACTGAATTTCCTAATATGGAAGTAAGATACATGAAGCAGATGGGGATAGAAAACCAGACATGGGCATCTTCCATCCCAGGTATTCCGGTGAGATAGAACACAGCCTGCTGGAATTTAGTGTCATTGCCAGATGACATAATGCGCTGGGAGGGACCGAGTAGTTTTGAATGTTACTTTCTGAAAGGAAAAATAACAGGAGACTAGATGGTATTCAATGAGACATCATTTTGCTCTCTGTGCAAGTCTACAGACTTCCAGGAGCTCAAGGAAGATCAGCAAAGATATGGTCTTGGATTTAACCTTGATGATTACCTGTTCTATTTATTCTGTGTGAACCACCTGGCATTAGCCACTGCTGGAAGAGAGGATACTGTGCTAGAATGGCCTTTGGTATGATTTGGTACAGCCTGTAGTCTAGCTCAGCAAAAGAAACAAGGAGTCCTGGGGCACTTCTAAACACTAAGACATTTATTTATCACATGAGCTTTCATGGATAAAATCTTAGTTTGTGAGACACATGAAATGGAATCTACGGTGTGGAAGGGAACAGATAAATGCAGGGAAGGGTACGTCACAAGGTCAGTTCAATTTATTTCAGCCAACCAAGGAGATTTTTTTTATTTAGACATTGTGGATCTTGAGATAAGTAGGTGGGGAGGTTAAAAGAAAGGAAAATTACCTTTTGTAATGACTTTACCAGACCAAATCTGAAAGGGACCTCATGAGGTCATCTAGTCCAATGCCCTGCTAAAAGCAGGACCACTCCCACTAAATCACCCCAGACAGGGTTTTCTCTAACCGGGCCTTAAATATCTCCAAAGATAGAGATTCCACCACCACCCAAGGTAATCCATTCCAGTGCTTTACCATTTTCCTAGTGAGAAAGTTTTACCTAATATCAAACCTTGACTTACCCAGCTGTAATTTGAAACCATTGCTCTTTGTTCTGTCCTCTGTTATCATCGAGAACAGCCTAGCTCCCTCCTCTTTGGAGCACCCCTTCAAGTAGTTGAAGGTTGCTATCAAATCCCACCTCAATCTTCTCTTCTGTAGACTAAATAAGCCTAGTTCCTTCAGTCTCCTCTCATAAGTCATGTGACCCAGTCCTCTAATCATTCACGTTGCCCTTCATTTGACTCTTTCTAATTTGTCCACACCCTTTCTGAAGTGGGGAGCCCAAAACTGGACACAGTATTCCAGATGCGGCCTGACCAGTGCTGCATAGAGGGGAATTATCACATCCCTCGATCTGCTGGCAATACTCCTACTGATGCAGCCCAATGTGCCATTGGCCTTTTTGGCAACAAGGGCCACGGTTGGCTCACATTCAGCTTCTCGTTCACCATAACCCCCAGGTCCCTATCTACAGTGCTGCTACTTAGCCGATCCGTCCCCAGCCTGTAGCAGTGCATGGGATTTTTCCGTCCGAAGTGCAGGACTTTGCGCTTGTCCTTGTTGAACCTCATAAGGTTTCTTTTGGCCTAGTTTTCCAATTTGTCTAATTCTCCCCAGATTCTGTCTCTGAACTCTAGCGTATTTACCATTACCCACAGCTTGATGTCATCTATGAACTTCTAAGCAAGCAATCTATCCCATTATCGAGATCATTAATGAAAATGTTGAACAGAACCGGCCTCAGCAACGATTCCTGGGGCAGTCCACTCGTTACTGGTTGCCAACTGGAAATCGAGTCATTGATTCCTACCCGCTTAGTCCATTAATCTAGCCAGTTTGCTATCCACCTTACAGTCCACTCATCCAACCCATAGTTTCTTAACTTGCCAATGAGAATGCTGTGGGAAACTGTTTCAAAAGCCTTGCTAAATTTGAGTTATACCACGTCAACGGCTCTTCCCGCATCCACAAATCCAGTCACATCATCATAGAAGGCAATCAAGTTGGTAAGGCACAATTAGCTCTTGGTGAATTCATGCTGACTGTTCCTGATCTCTGTATTTTCCTTTAAGTGTTTCAGGGTGGTTTCTCTGAGGATCTGCTCCTTCATTTTTCCAGGGATTGAGGTGAGGCTGTCTGATCTGTAGTTCCCCAGATCCTCCTTTTTTCCTTTCCTTGAAGATAGGTACTATATTTGCCTTTGTCCCATCCTCGGGGACCTCCCCTGTTCACCACAAGTTTTGAAAGATAATGGCCAGCATCTCTGCAATCACTTCTTCCAACTCCCTCAGCAGTCTTGGATGCAGTTCATTCAGCCCCATGGACATCCAATTTCTTTAAGTAGTTCCTAATCTCACCTTCCATCACTGAGGGCTGCTCTTCTCTCCATTCTGCATTACCAATTGTAGTAGCCTGGGAGCTGGCCCTCCCTGTGAAGACTGAAGTAAAAAAGAACATTGAGAACTTCAGCCTTTTGCGTATCATCCACCACGAGGATACCTGCCCCATTCAGTAAGAGATCTACACCATCCCTGATCCTCTTCTTTCTGGCACATGATGGTATATATCACATTGGTGGATGAGCTGGTGAATGAGCCCCCGATAGAGTAACTTAGCCGGTTTGCTTAGGTTCTACGATGGTGTCTTTAAGTAGATATGTGGCCAGAGATGGCAACAAGGTTTGTTGGAGGGGTAGATGCCAGCTTTAGTGTTTCTGTTGCATGTCGTGTAGTTTCTGCTGAGTATTTGCATAAAATTGGGGGGAAAGCAGTTAGGGCTTTTTGCCCCCACAACTCGCCTTGGAAGGCTATTCCAGAATTTTACTCCTCTAATGGTTAGAAACCTCCATCTAATTTCAAGCATAAATTTCTTGATGGGCAGTTTATAACCATTTGTTCTGGTGTCCACATTGGTGCTGTACTCAAATAATTCCTCTCCTTCCCTGATGTTAATCCCTCTGATGTATTTATACAGAGCAATCATATCCCCCCTCAGCCTTCTTTTGGTTAGGCTAAACAAGCCAAGCTTCTTTAGTCTCCACTCATAGGGCAGGTTTCCCACTCCACAGACCATCCTTGTAGCCCTTCTCTGCACCTGTTCCAATTTGAATTCATCCTTTTTAAACATGGGGGACCAGAACTGCACACAATATTCCAGATGGGGTCTCACCAGTGTCTTGTACAGCGGCACTAACACTTCCCTGTCTCTACTTGAAATACCTCTCCTGATACATCCGGGAACCGCATTAGCTTTCTTCACAGTCACATCACATTGGCAGCTCATAGTCATCCTGTGATCAACCAGTACTCCCAGATCCTTCTCCTCCTCAGTCCGTTCCAACTGATGCGTCCCCAACTTATAGGAAAAATGCTTGTTACTTGTTCCTAAATGCATGACCTTGCACTTCCCATTATTAAATTTCATCCTGTTCCTGATACTCCAGTTTACAAGGTCATCCAGATCTTTCTGTATGGTATCCCGATCCTTCTCTGTATAGGCAATACCTCACCAACTTGGTGTCATCTGCAAACTTTATTAGCAAATTCCCGCTTTTTGTGCAAAGGTCAGTAACAAAAAGGTTGAACAAGATCGGTCCCAAGACAGATCCCTGAGGGGCTCCACTGCTAACATCCCTCCAGCTTGACAGTTCACCCTTCAGTATGACCCGCTGTAGCCTCCCCTTTAACCAGTTCCTTATCCACCTTACTATATTCCTATTAATCCCCATCTTCTGTAACTTAACTAATAACTCCCTGTGTGGAACTGTTTCAAACACGTTGCTAAAATCTAAGTAAATTAGGACCACCGCATTCGCCTTATCTAAAAAATCTGTTATCCTTTCAAAAAAGGAGATCAAGTTGGTCTTGCACAATCTCCCTTTTGTAAAGCCATGTTGTATTTTATCACATTTACTGTTATGCTCTATAGCCTTATGTACTTTCTCCTTCAAAATTTTCTCCAAGACATTGCATACTACCAAGGTCAAACTCACAGGCCTGTAGTTACGCAGATCATTTTTATTCCCTTTCTTGAAAATAGGAACTACATTAGCGATTCTCCAGTCATACAGTACAATCCCCAAGTTTACAGATTAATTAAAAATCCTTGTTAAAGGGCCAGCAATTTCATGATCCAGTTCCTTTAGTATCCTCGGATGGAGATTGTCCGGACCTCCCAATTTAGTCACATTCAGCAGCTCAAGTCTGGCTTCTACCTCAGATATGGTAATTTCCACATTCATGACCTCGTTCCCATTAGCTTCCCTACTTGTATCCTCCAGCTCAACTTCTCTCTCATTGAAAACAGGTGGAAAGTACTTATTTAGATATTGAGCAATGCCTTGATTATCCTTAACCTCCACCCCATTCTTGGTTTTTAACGGTCCCACCTCTTCTTTTTTTTTTTTTTTTTTCCTATTTATATGGCTAAAGAACCTTTTACTATTGGTTTTAATTCCCTTTGCAAGGTCCAGCTCAGCTTTACTTTTTTGCCTTTCTCGCTCTCTCTCTACCTGTTCTGACCTCCAAAAGGTAGCTTTTCTTGCTAATCTCTCCCCTTTGCCACTTCTTATAGGCTCTGTGCTTCCTCCTAATCACCTTTCTGAGATGCTTACACATCCAGCTTGGTCCACAGCTCTTGCCTATGATTTTTTCCCCCTTCCTCAGAATGTAGACTTCAGATAGTTCTTGCAACTTTGATTTGAAGCGATTCCAAGCCTCTTCTACATTTACATTCCTGAGTTCTTCTATCCAGTCCACTTCCCAAACTAATTCCCTTAATTTTCTAAAGTTAGCCTTTTTAAAGTCAAAGATACTGGTCGCTGATTTATTTTTGTTTATCCTTCTAATTAGTTTGAACTGAATTAGCTCATGGTCACTTGAACCTAAGTTGCCCCCTACAACCGGTTCATCCATGAGGTCCTCACTACTCACCAGTAATAAATCTAAGATGGCACCCCCTCTCATTGGTTCAGTAACAATTTGGAGAAGGAATTCATCAGCTATCACATGCAGGAAAAACTGGGCCCTCTTATTACTACTAGCACACGTCCTCCAGTCTATATCTGGGAAGTTAAAGTCTCCCATAATCACACAGTTCCCAGTAGTATTAACTTCCTTAAAGGCCTTAAACATGTCCCTATTCATGTCTAGATCGGATTGCAGTGATCTGTAACACACTCCAAGCACCATTCCAGGAGAAACTCTAGTAGCTTTTTTCCCTAACGTGATTTTTACCCAGATTGATTTTGTCTTGTTAATTCCATCACTTTGAATTTCCCTGTAGTCTATCTCCTCATTGACATACAATGCTAATCCCCCACCTTTGCCTTTATATCTGTCTTTCCTAAAGAGCTCATAGCCTTCAATACCTGTCCACCAGTCATGACTACTATTCCACCATGTTTCAGTTATCCCTATAATATCTGGTCTCACTTCCTCTACCAGTAGATCCTGCTCCTCCATTTTGTTACCCAGACTTCTCGTATTAGTATATAAACATTTAATTTGTGCTGCTTGGCCTCACTCACATTCTTTGCCTGATTTGGCACAGTTATTCCACAGACAATATCACTCGCTGGACTGGCATTTACACTACTCCTCCTTCTCGTAACCCTCATGCCGCTCCCTATTTCTGTGTCCTTTCTTATTTCATTTTCCTCCTTCTCAACACTAATATCAGGCGCAGAGATTATTCAGGCATCTCCCAACCATCTCCCCCAGCTCTCTAGTTTAAAGCTCTCTTGATCAGTTGTGCTAATCTCCCTCCCAAATAAATCTGTTAGTCTTTAAAAGTGACACAGGACAGCTGATTCGTTCCATTGCAAAGAGTATTTGGAACGACTCCAAATTACTTTTTAAAGCGAAAGATATTACATAGTAAAGTTACTCCTGTTCCAAAGCCTCTAGCTCTTGGCTCTTAACAGACATGCACAAAGAGAGTTTGTTTTCCAATAACTGTGTTACAGTGAGATGTTTATAACACATAGAATTGGACTGTATACACACATGCCAACTCATTCTTTCTTCTCAGATCTCCTTTCAGGAATGATTTCTCAAGTTAGAGTGAACCAGTACTCTACGGCATTGTAAGCCAGCACCTGGTCCTCAGCCATGAAGAGGGTTTGTGGGAAGTGGGTTTCAAAGTGAAATGTATGAGTATGAAAATCAAACTCCATTTCTCACATGAACGTTGTCCGTTGCTCTCTGTCTCTGTCTGTGTCCCTCTGACTATCTGGGTACTGTACTCCTAAAATGCACACCACCCTAGAGCAGTGTTGTTACAGACATGCAGCTGAATGGCTGTAAATTTAAATGTGAATTTTAAACCGAGCTCTTGGGCCGTTGGTTTTAGGACTCTATCTGGCTAAATATTAGCAGGATGGCTCATCTTTGTTTAGTAATAGGCTACTGGAAAAGAAGTTGCGAGGGAAACAAGAGCTCCGGAAAAGCCATCTCTCAATAAATAATTCAACGATGTTAAGAATCAAGGGCTGAGCTTGAGTCTGGAAAGACCCCATCTAGAGACTCCAGCCAAGTTACACAGCTTGTTCTGCCAGCGCTGGGAGGCTCTCAGAGGCCGGGCAGCTGGTGCTGTGAAACTCTTTAGACCAGCACACACACTATGCTGGGAGAGTCAGCCTGAGTGGGTCTCCATCAGAGTGGGGGCATTTGAGGTAACAACCACGTACAGACTGAGGTTTTAATAGCCTTTTACTCTCTCCGGTGATGCTTCATTCCTGGTGTTCAAATTAAAAAATACTCTGGTCACACATTCTCAGGGGAAGAACCAGTAGGACGTGTTGACCCACACTTTACTGTAGCCCAGAGCCCAGTCTGAGCGTGGGAGAATGGCGGGTTTCCACCACAGGAAAGGGAAAGGTACAAGGCTGATCTCTGGCATTCAGGGACCAGAGAGGGGGCAGAGATGCAGGAAGCCTCCTGTCAGGGGTTTCTAAAGGACAGAAATGCTGGAGCCCTCATCCAGTCAGCAAACTGAACTGCTCCATGTTCCTCATCTCACTTGTTACCAGAGAGCAACACGGTTTTTGTTCCGACTTTCACAATCGAGCCAGAAAATAAAAGCTTTGAATATGGATTTGCTGGTTAAATTTATAGGAGCAAATAAGCCTGAGGTGACTGGGAACGACTCATTGATATTCCATGGGCTTTATCCAGCCCGGAGCATCCTGCCATCTAGAAATAGGTCCTGTTTTGAGATCCTGACTCACGGCATTGGAGTTTTCGCACTCTGAGCTCCTTTTCAATCCAGGATTTCTGTGTGTCTGGAAAGGTCCCCCATGGACGACAGGCACCTGGAGTAGAGGGTCCCCACCTACCTAGTACTCCCTGTTCTCCAGCGTCTGTCACTCAGTCCCACTCACAGCCCAGCAGAATCAGCTGCTGCTGCACAGAACATCTGCCCATGTCACCAGCCGGCAGGCTTTCCCCTTCCCTTTGCGTTTGTAAGATTTAAAGAGAGAGAAACCTACCAACGTACCCAGTGACTGTGAGATGGGGAGCAGCTACCAGCAGAGGTCTGCACCCAAATGGACAAGGAGTCAGTGGAGAGCTTTCATGGGCAGCAGGCAGTGTCTGCTCAGACACGGTGCAGCTGTCCTTATGAAGGATGTTTGTCTATTTCCTTGGGGGTCACTTGGGCACCTGGGACCCTCAGCTGATTGGTTCAGTGTGCGCCAGCTTTAACCCCATCGCTGCCAATGACCAACTGCAGAAAGTCCAATCCAGGAGATGTACGGTGATGTTAGCAAACTGGACTGTGTGCAAGCCCTGCCGCAGGCTCCGTCCCTGGAAAAATGGACTGTCAGCCCTGTGTGCACGACTCAGAGGAGAGGCCATTGGTACCAACGGTGCCATTCCAGCTGCAATCTTGCTGCAAGAGAGTAAAACTAGTTATTTAGGGTGACAATTCCCAGAGGGGAGCTGTGTTAATCCGTGTACTGCACAAACAAAGAGAGTCTCTGACACCTTCAAGAGTAACACATTTCTTTGTGCATAATCTTTCATGGGCTCATAAAAGCTTATGCCCAAAGAAATTTGTTAGTCTTTAAGGTGCCACAGGACTCTCGTTATTTAGGATTAATTATACTAAGATTTCATCCTATCCCAGCTGGCAGGCGAGGTTGAGAGACCCAAGAGTAAGGGTTTACCTCCCAGACCAGCTTGGCTAATTCCCATTGATTGACCTGTCCTCAGTGAAATTATCTAGTTATTTTTTTAACCATGGTACTGACTTGGCTTTCCGAACATCCTCTGGCAAGGAATTCCACAGGTTGGCTGTGCATTGTGTGGAGAAATACTTAAAAAAGAAAAAATCTGCTGTCTATTAGTTTCATTTGGTGATTGTTAGATTTTATGTTGTGGAAAGGTGTAAATGACACTTCCTTTTTTTACTTTATCCACAACAGCCTTGATTTACTAGTTATGTATTATATCCCTCCTCAGTCATCTCTTTTCAGAGATGAAAAGTTCCAGTCCCATTCATCTTTCCTCATATTAAAACTGTTCTATATCTTTAATAATTCTAGTTGCAATTTTCGGTACTTTTTCCAATTTCAATTTTTTTTTAAATGAGTCAATGAGAGTTACACAGAGTATTCAAAACATAGGCATGCCATGGTATTATAAAAAGGGAATACTATGTTTTATAGTATTAATATCTATCCCTTTGCTAATGATTCCCAGCATTCTATTAGCTTTTCTGCATGCCGCTGCATACTGAGTAGAGATGTTTTCAGAGAACCACCCACAATGACTCCAAGGTTTCTTTCCTGCATGGTAACAGCTAATTTAGATGCCATCATTTCAAATGTATAGTTGTTATTCTATTTTCCAGTGCGCATTACTTTACATTTATCGACACTGAATTTCATCTATCCCTTTGTTGCCCAGTCATCCAATTTGGTGCGATACCTTTGTCCTCTTCACAGTCTGCTTTGACCTCAAATATGTTTAGTCATTTAGGATCATCTGAAATTTTTCCTTTCTCACTGTTTACCTATTTTCCAGATTATTTATGAATATGTTGAACAATACTGGTATCAGTAGACTCCTAGATCTAATTTTTTGCATTGTAGGTTTATCACCACTGTTTCTCTCTCTCTCTATTCTGAAAACTACCCTTTGTTTCCTATCTTTTGATCAGTTACTAATACAAGAGAGGACCTTCCCTCTTATCCCTTGAGAGCTTACATGAGAGCTTACTCTGTTTAAGAGCCCTTGAGGAGGGACCTTGCTGTAGCGGGGATAGGCCCTGCGTCTGCTCCTGGCCCCCTCGGAGCCCAGAGTGTGATGGACAGAGCCGTGTGACTGACATGCCTATCTGCTCACCACGCCGCAGTGTCTCGCAGAGCAGCACGTGTCCCCCAGCGGACTGTGGTCAACAGGGATTGTGGGGAGCGTTCCCAGGATTTTCTCTAACCTGAGGGCTGGGACTGCCAACCGAGGTCCAGCAGGCCCAGCATTCGCCCTTCACTGAGGACTCTGTGAAGGGTGAATGATGGGCTCAGAGCTGCCCGACCAGATTTGTGCCATGTGCTGGGATGGGCTGACAGTTGGTTTGGAGTGATCACACCTGGGGGCCAGGCTGAGAGCACACTTTGGACCACTTGGCCAGAAGCCTAGAGCCCAGGGCTTCACCTGCAATTACTCCCTTGAGCACGCCTTAGGCCCCACTTGCACAGAAGGACTGTCTGCATGGAGTCGTGTGTTGTCAGGCTCATGGCCCCTCATCCCAGGCAGCAGCAATTGTCTGTCACTGGCCCCAGAGGCTCCATTCCAGGTTGGAACCTGGGCTCTAATCTGATAGCCTGAAGCTCAGGGGACTGGACCAGGGGCTGACTGGAGCCTCCCCATGGTGGGCTTCATGTGGGTGGAAGGGCAAAAGCAGAAAACTTCTGGCAGATGCCATGTGCCTTTGTGCTACTTGGAGGATGGGAAGCCATCCGGGTGCAGCCAAAGGGGAGCTCAGTGGTTTCATGCCTGGCTGCTCCCAGACAGGGCCCCGGGCATCCCTCCTGAAAGGAGGGAAACGACTGACGTGATCCAGGGGCTGGAAGCTGAAGCTACACTATTGAGATTGGAAACAAGCACTCAGCTACTGCCCCGGAGCTGCCTGCAGCTGGAATATTATCATCAACTCAGCCCATTCCCACCATCAGCCCAGAGCCTTCTCCCAGGCCAGAGCTCCTCTTGTGTCACAGCGTTTTCATTAGGCCACTGCCTTCAACCTGTGTTTGCCCTGTAGCTCGGACAAAGCCGCAGGCTGTGCCATGATTAACAACCAGATCCTTGTCCCAGCTGGGCAATTTTTCTTTTGAGTCCACTAAGATTTTTCCAGTCTATGTTTCCCCTGCTGCCTTCACCCTGAAGCCCCTCAGACTTCCCAGACAGTCCCATCCCTCCTGGGTTTGCAGCTAATTCTGTCCTGAAAGCCTTGCCCTGAGCCCAGCCTGTCTGGTGCTTTGCATGATCCCCAATAGCCTGAGTACGTGAGGACAAGGGTGAGGCTGGGACAACCACGTCATCCGCCAGTGGCTGGGCCCCTCTATGGGACACGAGCCCCATCACTACCCGAACATCTGCAGTTGGCAGAGGCCAAAGCAACTGGAGCTGTCAGGAGAGGCTAGCCCTGACCCCTCCATCCATATAACCCCACTGCCAGGGAGAGCTGGTTTCTATATCTAGGGTTCCTGTCAATGACACAACACCAAACAGGCTTGAGCCCCCACCAAGTTTGCTGGGACATCACACTCTATCCCCTGGGCACCTCCAAAAGCAATACTTCCCCTCTCGCAAGCGCGAGATTAATAAATGGAAGGCAGTAACACAGCACTGGTAACACAATGAGCTAAACATACTCCACCCCAGAGTACATGGGATGTGGCATTTCGGTCTCCCTTTTTGCTTTCCCCTCCCCTACTAAACATCATAACTGAGCTGTCCACCTTTGGATTGTGCCATCCCCTCGCCATCTCCTGCTGGACATGTGCTTGACCAATCCTGTTAGCCATTTGTGGACCTCACTTAGTCTTCGCTGCTGACTTCCACCATCTGCAACCACCCGCCAGCTGAAGGCATCAACTGCTGTTGGCTCCCAGCATCTGCAGGTTCCTGCAATTTGCAGGCGCTGATCATTGCAGGCTTCTGCCACCTCCAGGCCTTGCTGGGTCCTCTCTGCTGGTTGTTAGTTAATACTTCCCAGTTCCTTCGGTGTTTCAGCTCAAGGGAAAACATTTTATTGACACAGGATCAATGTCCCTCCTTTTAACAGAACAAAAGACTACAAAAGGAATAATTATTTCTACCTTTTAACAGTGGGAGGGGATAATAAATCCATGTCTGAGGGTCGCCCCTGGCCAGGAGTGGTGTAGTTTCAGGAAGAGATCTTCAAACCTCTCCCTTGTTCTCTTTACAGTTGTTGACATCCAGATGCCTCCTTTGTGGACTTCTGCTCATGTGCATATTGTTGGGGTGTTATTAATAGTGTCCTTTGTGTTGTCTAATGTAGGTTGTTTGTGTGGCCATGTGTGCACGTCCCTGAGTAGTTGTTATCTTAGGGATGATATAGGTGCCTTCCTGAATGGAGCAGGTATCCTTGTGATGGATGATGAGGAAAAGGGTTTTTTTTACCTCAGTTTTCACAGGCAGGGTCAGCTTCCAGGTTACTGCACTGGGTAACACAGAATAGAGAGGAGGAGAGCGGCCCTCGCTGTTGGAAGATCAGGTTAGGGACTACTTAGAGAAGTTGGATGTGCACAAGTCTATGAGGCTGGATGAACTACATCCGAGGGTGCTGAGGGAGTTGGCCGATATCATGGCAGAGCCACTGGCCATTATCTTTGAAAACTCATGGCAAACAGGGGAGGTCCCGGAGGATTGGAAAAAGGCAAATATAGTACCTATCTTCAAAAAAAGGAGGATCCAGGGAACTGCAGACCAGTCAGCCTCACCTCAATCAGTAAAAATCATGGAGCAGGTCATCAAGGAATCCATCCTGAAACACTTGGAAGAAAATAGAGTGATCAGAAACAGTCAGCATGGATTCACCAAGGGCAAATCATGCCTGACCAACCTAATTACCTTGTGTGATGAGATGACTAGATTTGTGGATGCAGGAATAGCCGTTGAGGTGATATACCTCAGCTTTAGCAAAGCTTTTGATACAGTTTCCCAGAGCATTCTTGTCAGCAAATTAAGGAAGTACGGGTTGGATGAATGGACTGTAAGATGGATAGAAAACTGGCTAGATCATCAGGCTAAGAGGGTAGGAATCAATGGCTCAATGTATAGTTGGCAACCAATAAAATTGGACTACACCAGGGGTCAGTCCTGAGGTTAGTTCTGTTCTACATCTTCATTAATGATCTGGATGATGAGATAGATTGCATGCTTGTATAACCCATATGCCTGAAAAGGCTATCTCTCAGAGACCTGCTGAGGGTGGGTTACTGTTGTTGGGCAGATTAGTGACCCACAACTGGAAACTTCCAGTAGCAGGGAGTGGTAGCAATTTGAGCATGCTCCACAGTGTACCCTGCTGGTGTGATGTGATGTTCTCAGTCAGATGACTGGAGAGCAGCAGCCTGAGCAGACAGCAGGCAGGAGCTGCCTTGGAAGGAGACCATGTGCTCAGTGTTCTGGAGAGGAGCTGAGCCAGGAGTGAACAAGATGTTTTCTCCATGTGAAGGAGTCATTTGCACCAGACCTTGTAGACATGCATATGGGACTGAGGGCTGGTTGCAGAGGAGAAGAGAAAGCCTGCATGTAATGCTACAGAGGATCCCAGCAAAGAAAGAAGAGGACAGCGATTTCTTGCCACTCAAGCTTCCACACTGGAACAGAGACTGTAGCTGAGAGTTGGGTGAACTCCACACAGACTTTGGGACTCTTGGGTATCTTTCATGCAAGGGATTGTTCTTGGTTAATTGTAGTTTGTTTTCTTAGGTTAAGGTTCATTTAGTTAGTAGTTAATAAAGTTCATTGTTATGTTTAATGTAGTAGTATTTTAATGTGTGAGTGTAGCTCTGAGCAAGCTTCGCTGTGAGTCCTGTACAGACTGGATCCTGGGTCTCCAGCTGCTTTTCTCCACAGGGGTTGGGGTGTATTTCTGTGGGGCACTGGAGAAGGGCAATTTAATGAATTTAGCCCACCCGAAGGTTACACTTGGTAAATTCACGGATGACACCAAGGTGGGAGGAATGGTAGACACATTGGAGGGCAGGGATAGGATTCGGGGAGACCTAGGCAAATTGGAGCATTGGGCCAAAAGAATTCAGCAGAGGGAAACAAAAATGATTAGTGGGCTGGGGCACATGACTTATGAGGAGAGACTGAAGGAACTAGGCTTATTTAGTCTGCAGAAGAGAAGACTGAGGGGGGATTTGTTAGCAACCTTCAACTGCTTGAAGTGGTGCTCCAAAGAGGAGGCTATTCTTAGTGGTGACAGAGAACAGAAGAAGAAGCAATGGCTTCAAGTTTTGGCTGGGGAGGTCAAAGTTGCATATTAGGACAAACTTTCTTACTAGGAGGGTGGTGAAGCATTGGAATGGGCTACCTAGGGAGACGTTGTAATCTCCATCTTTGGAAACAATTAAGGCCTGGTTAGACAAAGCCCTGGCTGGGATTGTGACGCTGTCAGGATTTAAGGAACCATTTATGATATTATTTTGTATTAATATTTTATGATTGTTATAATCCATAGGAACTATGCCATGTTTGGTGTCAATAGAAAGGTAATAAT
>ML686036.1:240390-287795 GCA_007922175.1 Pelusios castaneus
CTGAATGTCTACCTGGCCATTGTCTCCTTAATGGCCCATTAAGGAAGTTCCCCAGTATAATGGGCCGAAGAAGAAAACCTGTTGAGCCACTAGGACTTAAACATGTGACCCAGCTCCAGTTTGATTGGAGAGAACTGAACACAGCATGGAGAAGGCCAGAGGTGATAAAAGGCAGCAACTCCAACGCCATCTTGCTCTCAAGTCCTCAGTTTACAGCCAACACCCATCTTTGGAACTATTCCTCTGAGACTGAACAAAGGATTGAGGCCCACCCTGATGCTGGGTGTTTACCAGAGGAAGAAGCCTGCAAACTCCAGAGGAACAAGCCTGCAAATTGCTTTTCATGAACTTTAAATCATTTGTATATATGTGATTTGCTTTGACCCTTTAACATCTCTCATATTTTGCTTCTTTTCTTCTTATATTAAACCTTTAGTTGTAGTTGCTAAAGGATTGGCTATCAGTGTGGTATTTTGGGTAAGATCCAAACCTATATTGTTCTGTGTGCTGTGGCTGGCCCTTTGGGGTCAGGAGAACCTATATCTTTAAGGGACCGTGCAGCTAGGTGGGAGCCAGAGGAGCTGGAGTGCAATAAAGGGAGCTGTTTCTATTTTGGGCAGATTTCTTGGTACCCAGTGTGGGGAACCAGAAGCCTGGTTGTGACTGATAGGGAGACTGGTTTAAGTACCACCCATCAATGTTTGGGGAGTTTAGCTCCCAGTTTTGCAGCTTGCCCTGATTTTTGCACGTCCAGGAGGGCATCCCAGGAGGCCCTGGTCACAGGGATAATTTAGTGGGAGTGGTCCTGCTTTTAGCAGGGGATTGGACTAAATGACCTCATGAGGTCCCTTCCAGCCCTAACATTCTATGATTACTTCTGGTTTAGAAATAGATTGGGGAGTCAGTTAGCCGTATTGTTCTATTCAACATCTTCATTAATGATCTTGATGATGGAATAGACTGCGTGCTTAGTAAGTTTGCGGATGACACCAAGTTGGGGGGAATGGTAGATACTCTGGAGGGCAGGGACAGGATCCAGGGAGACTTGGACAAATTGGAAGACTGGGCCAAAAGAAAGCTCATGAGGTTCAACAAAGACAAGTGCAAAGTCCTGCACTTAGGACGGAAAAATGGCTAGATCAATGGGCTCAGCGAGTAGGAATCAAAGGCTCGATGTCAAGTTATCAACCAGTAATGAGTTTAGTGCCCCAGGGGTTGGTCCTTTGGCCAGTTCTGTTCAACATTTTCATTAATGATCTCGATGATGGGATAGAGTGCGTGCTTAGTAAGTTCGCGGATGACATCAAACTGGGGTAATGGTAGATACTCTGGAGGGCAGGGACAGAACAAATGGGAACACTGGGCCAAAAGAAACCTCATGAGGTTCAACAAGGACAAGTGCAAAGTCCTGCACTTAAGATTAAAAAATCCCATGTAGAGCTACAGGCTAGGTACCGATCAGCTAAGTAGCAGCACTGTAGAAAAGGACCTAGAGGTTATGGTGGACGGGAAGATGAATATGAGCCAACAATGTGCCCTTTTTGCCAAAAAGGCCAATGGCATATTAGGCTGCATCAGTAGGAGTATTGCCAGCAGATCGAGGGATGTGATAATTCCCCTCTATTCGACACTGGTCAGGCTGCATCTGGAATACTGTGTGCAGTTTTGGGCTCCCCACTACAGAAAGGATGTGGACAAATTAGAAAGAATCCAGTGGAGGGCAACAAAACTGATTAGGGGGCTGGGGCACATGACTTATGAGGAGAGACTGAAGGAACTAGGCTTATTTTGTCTACAGAAGAGAAGACTGAGGGGAGATTTGATAGCAACCTTCAACTACTTGACGGGTTGCTCCAAAGAGGAGGGAGCTAGGCTGTTCTCGATGGTAACAGAGGACAGAACAAGGAGCAATGGTTTCAAATTACAGCTGGGGAGGTCAAGGTTGGATATTAGGAAAAACTTTCTCACTAGGAGGGTGGTGAAGAATTGGAATGGGCTATCTAGGGAGGTGGTAGAATCTCCATCTTTGGAGATTTTTAAGGCTCGGTTAGACAAAACCCTGGCTGGGGTGATTTAGGGGGAGTGGTCCTGCTTTTTAGCGGGGGGTTGAACTAGATGACCTTGTGAGGTCCCTTCCAACCCTGTTATTCTATGATTCTATGATTGTCTAAAGCCTGGCTTGGACATGAAGGCGTGATTTTGTTAATCTGGTTGCCAAAGTCAATGTGTGATCTTAATGATAGCCATATTTTTTCTAATTTCAATCTTCCCAGCTCTGTACAGGTAGTCTGAGGTAACAATCACAATTGAAGAAATAATCAGGACCATGAATCTTTTTATAAATGAAGATGCCAGACTAAGATTTATTGGAGCGTAGCACACTAGTAAGCGCATTACATGAACAAGTACTCCAACAGCATTTTCTCCCATGAAAGCTCATATGATAAATAAATCTGTTAGTCTTTGAAAGTGCCACAGGACTTTGTTTGTTTTTCTGCAATGGACTAAAATGGCTACCCCTTTGCAACAGCATTTGTGTTTGCAATGCACTGAAGTATCTCAACTGATGGCAGGAATATCCATCATCACCCTGCCTGCCCAAACCAGGTCTCTCAGATTCACTCTTTTATACACTGCTCTGACCATTTGCTCAGATCCCTTAGCATCAAAACCTATCCTTTTGATACCACACATTTACCTTTATTGGTCAATTTTCTTTATTTATCATTACTCCGAGACATTTCTACCCATCTAGATGTCAGCCCGCGATTTGTCCAATGTTGCTTTACCCTGGCATAAATTGGTTTGGGCCTTTATTTCTTTGTGCTTGCTCAAGATGGCATCTCCTACCTTTTAGGTGTACTTTTCTGCTTTTATTATTATTAATAAAATAGTTAACTTATAGCTATTTTCTGTGAGGTCATACAGCCTGACTCCTTCTAACCTGATCATTCCTTTAGCTCAGGTCTTCTGTCTTGGCCTGTTCTACTAGTTCTTAGACCTCCTATCTAGCTTTTCCTACTAGGCCTCTTGTTCAAGCTCTTAAATTCAACTATAATAAAAATGAACCTTTCATCAAAACAGATTGAACAGTTTGGTTGCCATGGTTTTATACAGCAGAGAGATAAGTTTTCATTAATTCCACAGTTAACGGTCAAGTGATTTGTAACCCAGCCTCAGCCACACTGACTATTTCCCTTCATGCTGTTCAGCACCAAGGTGGGCCTATAGAGATATAGAGCCCATGCAAATAAAGTGCCCCTTCTTCAGCCACTTGAGAAGTAAGAGTGCCACCAGACACCCAGACTTTGCTTACATTCTTATCACCTAATGATCCAACCATGAGGCTGCAGGACTCCAAGCCTAGCCCTTGGGGCATCCATTACCGCTGCTTGCCCCCAGTGCTACCAACAGTGCATAGCAGTGAGGCCACGGTCCAGAGAGCGATGGATCCATTCTGCAGAGCAAGGCAGCATTTAGTCATCACTGGAGTACAGCATGAGACAGACCTCCGGTTAAAATGGAAAGCTCAGATGCATCTCGGTCCCTATTGGAAGAAGCCATGGCCATGATTCTCTAGGGTCCATCCTCACCTTATCTGCTTACACTTCTCCCTTATTCAGTGTCTAAACTTCCATCTCTTCAAAGTCACACCCTGGAGAACCTGTCTCTTCTCCCCTGGCTTTGTGGCTCCAGCACCACCACCTTTTATTCACATCTCAGCCTGCCCAGCATTCCAAACACAAAGTGTCAGTGGCCAAGGCCTTGGCTTCTCCTCCATCCACACAGGATCTCCCACTTATGTGTAGATTTTGTTCAGCTCCTGCAGGCCCCTTCATACCCGCTCAGACTGTGTAATGCTCTGTCAGTACTGTTAGGACATCGTTCCACAAGTGAAGCAACCTCAGCATCCTGTAATGGATCAGCTTGATCTTTACTCCATAGACCAGGTGGCTGAGTATGAGTGGTTCTAGCAGGTCAGGTTGAGTTTGTACAGGAAGATGGAGAGTTGAGGACGGGGGCAAAGTGAAGGCTGAGTAAGGAGAAGAGTCTGAGGGTGTCGAGAATGATGATGATGTCCACAAGGACCAGCAGGTATTGAGGGCCTTCTGCCAGGACCAGTGGCAGGGAAGATGGAAGATGGCTGGCAGGATTAGGGTGTAGAACAGGAAGAGGTTAAATTCAATTAAAGTGAGGGACAGGACCAGCATGTAGATATTCTAGAGCCTGCTTTCGCATGGCCATGGTCATGTCCTTGCATTAGAAGTGTGAGATGACACAAGACTGGCAAAGTGACAGCCACATGATCAGCTCAGTAATGATGGAGCCGGTGAGGAGGGAGGTGTATTGCAGGAGACTGTAGATGGGAACACAGCAGTCAAAGGCCATTGTTCTCAGAGTGTCCGACTCCACTACATATGGATTAGAAAAAATTTGGCCAGACAGGTGGCGTAGCTGATTTTCTTGGCTTTGAATCAAAAGGGCCCAGAGTCCTGGGCAAAGTGGAACTGTAGAAAGCAAAGTTAGTCAGGGCCAACATGAAGAAAATGAGAGATGCGGACTCATGCAGGCTGGACTCCACCTGAATGAGGAAGAGCAGGATGGCCTTGCCCAGCAGGGAGTTGATATAGATGGAGTGGAAAGGAATGAACATACAACTGTGCTCATGCTCCAGGCCTGGCAAGCCCAGAAGAAGGAATGAGGAAGGGCAGAAAGTGCTGGCGCTGGAGGAAGCCAACATTCAGAGAGGCAGTGGGGGAACTTGGCTAATAGGAATCCCCATCATACTGATAGAAAAAGGAAAGAGTTGAACACAGAGGTAGAGAATATACAGTGAAAGGGCTGCCTAGTCCCAGTCTGGACCCTAAACCACACCTTCAGGGCACGCTCTTTTGGGACCCACATGAAACGCCACCTTTCATGAGCTACAGCTGAGCACTGCAACCGACACACAGCTTCTCCATCTTCTCTTCGAGCTGGAGTCCATCTCTCTGCTTCAGCTATAGTCCTGCAAACAAAGAGTCCCCTAGGCTGCCTCAGTGCAGCTTTCATACCCCAGCTTCTTCTCTTTTATTCATCCAGGCTCTGTGTTTTTAAAGGGCAGAGAAGACTCTAATGTCACTTTGACCATCTTGTAAGTGATTTAGGAATGAGGATCCCTCACCAGGTCACCAATCAGGTCTCCATGGGGATCAGTGTGAGAGCTAGTGCAGCAGGACAAAACTTTAGGTCCATTTATGAGAAAAGAGGTGGAACAGCCTGTCCCGGATCTCCTTGGTCCTCACTCCATAAATGATGGGATTTAACATGGGAGGCACAGAGAAGTACACGTTGGCAGTCATGATGTGGAAATACAGAGGCACATTGTGGCCAAATCGGTGTGTGAGGAAGGAGAAAAGAGCTGGGATGTAAGAAGCTAAGATGACACAGAGGTGGGACCCACAGGTACCAAAAGTCTTGAGCTGGGCACCCTTTGTGGGGAGACCAAAGATGGTCCTGAGGATCTGAGTGTAGGAAAAGGTGATAAAAGACAAATCTGGGCCAGTCACTAAGAATGTCACCAAGAGGCCATAGTAGCTGCTGACACGGATGTCAGTGCAGGCCAGCTTCACCACAGCTAAGTGCTCACAGTACGTGTGGGAGATAACATTGGTTCTGCAATAGGGCCATCTACTTGCCAGGACGGGAAAGGGCACTGCAAGTATGCCACTCCGAAGCAGTACAGCCAGGCCGATCTTGGCCACAGCTGGGTTTGTCAGGATGGTGGAATGTCTCAGGGGATCACAGATGGCCACGTAACGATCCAAAGCCAGAGCAACAAAGATGCCAGATTCCATCACTGAGAAGCAATGAATAAAGTAGAGCTGGGTGAGGCAGGTACTGAAATCTATCTCTCTCAAATTGAACCAGAAGATGCTCAGCATTTTGGGCAGGGTGGACGTAGACATGACCAGGTCGGTGACAGCCAGCATGCAGAGGAAATAGTACATGGGTGCATGGAGGCTCCGCTCTATCCTCACAATCAACAGGATGGTGAAGTTCCCCAAGATGGCTATGGCATACATGGCGCAGAAGGGGATGGAGATCCAGACGTGTGCCGTCTCCAGTCCAGGAATGCCCAGCAGGATGAAAGAGGAGGGGTTGATGAAATCTGTTGTGTTGGAATCTGACATGGCGTAGGGGAGAAGATGTCAAACTCTGAGGCAGAGCGGTGTCTCCAACATGTACTGTAGGTTCCCCCGACTTCCTTTATGTGTAAAGGACCTAGGCTGATGGTCACAGTGCAAATGCCTGGATTGGAAGACAATATTAAAATGAGGTAATACATGGACAAGGGTCTGCTCTTCTCAGAGGCAACATATAGTCTTTTATTTTTCTTTACAGTAAGGTAAGGTAAGGTAAGGTAAGGTAAGGTAAGGATCAATAAATTTAACACTGCTTGTTTTAGATCCAGAGCTCAGAGAAACACATGAAGGTCAAACCAATGAACACAGAAAGTCACAACAGCAAGGTCTAATATCTTTTATCACCTTCTTGGAACTTACTAATAATGTTAAGAATGTCACCACATATACGTATCTTAGATCTATCCAGACACCAATTACAAACAGAGACAGACTTCTCCTAACTATTTTTAGCGGATCTCTCATGAATTGATCCTCCGTAGAGGGATGACCAGTTAGTGTTTTCCATAGGAAGCTCAATTTTCCCAATTTGGACACCGTTCTTTTATAGAATGATTTGTGACTGTACCTGCATTCTGTGCATTTGCATGAAAATGCCATCCCTCTTTCTCTTTATTGGTCTGGTGTCTCCAAAAACTTGAGTTACCACTTTTCATGTTGGTTGTGTATAGTTCCTTTTATTCTCATTAGCACTGATGCACAATATGCAGCCTGTGGTTGAGTTACATATTTGAGAGAAATATGCTTCAGGATCATTTGGGGGATTTTAAATGAATACTACAATTAATTTATTTCACAATTTCACCCCGTTATGCACCTTTTTCCATAATCTTATGGCATTGGGTTACTCTTGGGTCAGTTAGGTCAGGTTTTCTTAAAGCTAATGCCTAAAATGTCTAAGACAAAATCTTCCAGGCCTTAAGTCTTGCATTTCAACCCTCCTTACTTAGATACACACTAAGTATTTATCCGTTGTACCAATTCATCAGACATATACTTCTATAACTCAACCATGATCTCTATTTAGCTTTCAATGGCTATCTATGACATGACATATTAGGTAATGATAACATCACATGAGAAATAAAGAATAAAATTAAACCCTTGACCGTTAACTGCAAGTAGGTAGGTCGATTGTCACACAGGAAGAGGACATTTTATTTATTCAGAGGAATGAATTATAAACGACTGACCGTATAATGCCAGTTCTATCATTGTTCCTCTAGACCATTAAACACAGGCTATGGAGTCCTTGCCATATAGAGTTCCCCATTCAACCTCGAAGCATCTCATAATCTGAAAGGGGGGGGGGGATTTTAAAAAGTTTACCAAGACATGTGCCAAGGAAGCATTCCAGCTAGAACACACCTTCATTGATAGGAAGTCAACGAAAGACCTGTTCATGCACAGTAGTAGCTAAACCAGAGACAGTGGGTTGAAGAACTGTCTGGTTTGGTTGCATGGTTTCTGTAAAGAATGTTGCAAATACAAAGAGGATTTCAGAGATCAACTATGAAAATGGAGAAAATTGTCACATGCAGAGACTGAAAAGTCTGAGGCTTCTTTAGTTTAAAGAAGAGACAAAGAGGGGGGCTGGTGATAGAGGAGAACAAAATAAAACATGGAACAGTTTACATTCAAATGGACAAACAAGGAAGAGTTCCCAGCAAATAATATCTATAGGTGTGTTGTGCTTTCAAAGGGCTAATCCCCCAAACACGAAGATTATAACTGAAAAGTATTGGGAGGAAAATTAAAGAGATTAAAATGTAGTTCTTTAAGAAGCATTTATTAGATAGCCCAAAAACCAGGATTCCACAATCTAGACAGTGGACAACTTGGACTAAAATCCTGGTTCGGTGGCACAGTGATGGCAGCATTTGGGGGTCGGAGGGGGAGTAATATATAACACAGAGAGAAAAGTAGGAACAGTTTGTAAGCAAAACAACTGTAAAGTTAAGAAAAAGGGCAAAGGCAGTTAAAGCCATCAGGGAACAATCCATGTTTCGCAGGACTAAGGATAACAAAAAGGAGATTACTAACTAAATGAAGAAGAATTCCAGAGGGGCAGCCGTGTTAGTCTATTGTAGAAAGACAACAGAGTCCTGTGGCAGTTTTAAAGACTAACAGATATTCTGTTGTCTAAATGAAGAAGAAAAGACATCCTAGGAAAGGTTCAGGCCAGTTTTCAGAGGGAGAGAGAATACATGTAATGCTGCAGAAAAGGAAGATGTGATCAATGAGTGTTTTTGTCCTGTGTGTGGAAAGAAGCAGTCCGGAGGAGGAGAAAAAAAAGAGAGAGAAAAGGAGACACTTTGAACTCTTTAGGGGCTTTTCTGCTTCCACTTCCATTTTGAAACAACTCCCAAGACTTGTACCTACCCACATTGCAAGGAACACCTGGCTGCAAAACAATCAATAGCTAGACTACATAGATAAGCTGAAAATGGACTGCAATGAACTTTATCTTAGAATGTTATTTCCTTTCATTTGGTCGTGATGAACGCCTCGGCTACCGATTGTGCATTGATGTGCTATTTACTCACTTCAAATCAAGCTTTATTCAATAAATAAATGTTTGTTTAATCTAAAGCTGTGAGGATTTTGGAAAGAGAGTGAAAATGTGGATGGGTAAATCCGAGCAAACTGGGGGACAATCCCATGAGTAGCTAGAGAGCGCACATCCATTGCCTGGGACTGATTTCACACAGGAGATTGGTGGGCGCTGACCCGAGAGTGGGTGCCCACCTAGCCAAGCGGGGTATGGCAGGGCCCAGGAGTGGGCACTCAGGGAGGCCCAGTGGCACACCAGACCAGGCTGGAGGAGGAGAATGTCACACACATTGTCAGTTCCATACAAGTTTGCCAAAATTACAGCAGGGGACGTGGAGGTTGGACATTAGGAAAAACTTTCTCACTAGGAGGGTGGTGAAGCATTGGAATGGGCTATCTAGGGAGGTGGTGGAATCTCCATCTTTGGAGATATTTAAAGTCTGGTTGGACAAAACCCTGGCTGGGGTGATTTAGTGGGAGTGGTCCTGCTTTTAGCAGGGGTTGGACTAGATGACCTCGTGAGGTCCCTTCCAGCCTGATTATTCTATGGCTCTATACTGGGTGTCTGCGTCTGGCTGAGTGATTATTTAAAAGCTTCGGGCAGAGAAGAGTACAGTAACAGCCCCACCATTCCCCGCCCAGTAACAGCCAGAGCCTGCAGTGCGTGGGGAAGCAGGGGGTGTGTATAGTAACATGGAGCTGACTGCTCAGCCATGTCCTCGGTCCCTGCTCCTGGGGCATCAGCTGGGGGGGGCACAGGAAACTAGTGGCAATGAGGAGTTTTTGGCTACTGATACTGGAGTTCACTCCTCACCAGTGGAAAGGGCGCAGGGATGGTTAATGGCTCTGCAAAGCAGAGGGCCATAGATATGTTCTCCATCGCAGGGGTTCTCAACCCTTCTAGTGCCTCGGTAGGTGTGGGAGCATCCCCAATGGTGTGTGACACAGGGGATGCCCCCCCTCCACAGGTGTTGCCTCCAGGGCTCTCCTCGCCACCACCGCATCCCTGCAGTAGCAGCAATATTGATGGTGCATTAATATAAAGTGCCCCCCACCACCAAAGAAAAATAATTGTGGCCAACTTTGGTGGCTGCTCTGGGCTTTTTCAAAGGTAGCCTCTAATAAAGCAGCAGTCCTTTGCAGTAAGTGGCCACCACTGGGGATTTCGCAGCAGCTTGTTAAAGGGATAGTACCCTGGGGCCAAAACTCTGCTGGTCACCAAGGTTTTCTTTCAGCAGTAGACTGGGGCTTTGGGTGGCAGGCTCCTTCACAGCAACACATCCATCCGCTGAGCCTCCTCTAACCTTCCCGTCAGGAGAGAGTGGTTGGGAACGGCTGCTCTAAGACTTCCTGCCCATGTTGCACTGAGGTTTTTGAGCAGTGCACTCAGTGGCAAGTGAGGGGTACCTGTAAATCCTGAGATAGAAGTGTCTTCCTTCCAAGTCCCCCTCAGGTATCTATCCATCTCCATCGCCTCTGTCACACCAGCATCTGCTCCATCTTCAGCTTCTTCAACACCGAGAGCTGACATGGAGGAAGTGCCCCAAGCAGGATGGAAATGGGTTTATAAAATAGCTCTGGGCAACCCAGTAGGGTCCCTAGGCTGTAGACAGGAGACACCAGCCAAAGTCTATTTCCACGTCTGCTCTTCTGTGTTCTTTACCCATCGCTAGGAGTAAACAGTAATTAAGTGGCCTTCCCAGAGGGAGAGAAGATCTCCCAGGTTCTCTGCTGAGTCAGAGAGGAATTGGCTGCTCAGTGTATTCGTGTATATTTAACTATTATAGTCAATTATTAAGAAAACCAGGGTAATGGCTAGATCTCCAGAGGGTCTGTTACCTGTCAATGTCTGGGATGGATGGATAACTAGCAGACAGGCAGAGCTGGAAGTAGAGGGCTGAGGAGAGAAATGAATATCTTCTGCAAACACGCAGGGTGTCACAAAGGGATCACAGATCAGTAATTCTGCCTATCACTATTTTATTAATTTGAATGCCATATGGTACTAGGTCAGAAAACTCGCAATGGTCGACGTCTATGACATTGCCCCATTTATCTTTATCTACCAACTTTGTTATTGCCTAGAAAAGAAAATCCTGCTGGTTTGAGATGTCACATTTAGTTTGCTGAAGACCCTACCCTCTAAACTCATAATAAATGTTCACATGGCAGCAGAAATGAAGTTTTAACCCCAATGTCCTGGTGAAATTTCATCTTGGGGAAAATGAGTCACCCTGCCCTTTTGATTGGATACAGTTGTACCAAAAAGCTCCCCGAAAGGAGCTACAGCATTCTGTTGGACAGATGAAATGAACACCTTGTTTCAAAAGACATTCCTCTTCTCGTGCTGTGTTTTTAGGGGAGCTGTATGCTACCAAACAGCGTCCATGTTCCACCCCAGAGGTGGGTTCATCAGACACTGTTTCTAGTTTGTAAAGTTGCCTAGGGCCCTTCTGGAGCAACAAGAAGCCAATGGACACAGCTCACAATTCCCCAGCTGCCAGAGCCCTGCTTCGACTCTCTCATGCCTGGCTAGAGCAGTAGAGGCTGCAGAACACAGGCCTGGAGCACGCTATCTCAGGTGGGGCAGCGAAGAATTCCAGCTTTGCCATGGATTCGCTGGGGGACCCTGGACAGGCCACTTCCTCACTCTGGGCCCCCGGCTCTCCAGCCTTTAAATGGAGATTAGTGTGTCTCGGGCGCTGCTCCCGAAAGGTGCTCAGCACATCCTCAGCGTCACATCCTGCCCTGATTTGGTTCCATGAAGCACAGTTGGGCATTGCAACCACCCACAGCCTCCAGGACGTTGTGTTGATGTACGAAGTAGTCACAGTTGTTGGATCCTCCTGCCTCTGTGCACAGCTCTGTCCCTTGCGCTGCCTACCCCGAACTGCTCCGGGGACATCGTCCCTGCAACACGGCCCTGGCCAGCTTTCCTGGGACCCTCCTGTGTCTGCTCACTGCTCTGACCCGTCCCTGCCTACCCCAAACTGCTCCGGGGACATTGTCCCTGGCCAGCTTTCCTGCCCAGCCTCAGGATTTGGGAGGGACCAGTAACCGCTGGCCTTGTGCTGACGGCGTGGTGCTGGGCCCAGGAGATGCGAGGTCAGTCCCCTGACTCCCCGGTTACTTCGGACCAGCCCCAGTGTCGCTCTGGGCTCAGCCCTCCCCGTAAATGGGTTGTGATCCTGCCCTTTCCAGCCACTTTGTCTGACCGTCAGGCCTGCAGGGCAGGGTCCGTCTGTCCCCGTGTGTCGGTGCAGAGCCCAGCACCCCGGGGCCCTGAGCTCAGTGTGTGTAAAAGCTTCACTCAAGGAATTACCTGGGGACAATCCTCTGGCCTGTGCTGTGTGGGGGGTCAGTCTAGATCGGGGTGTCCAACCCTTTTGTGTGAGACGCCACAGTACAATTTATTTCTCACTCGGGGGCCTGTGAGCACGTTTCAGATGGAGGATGCTGGTCCTGCGCCTGGCTGGCTGGCATGGGGGGGCAGGTGTTGGTGGGTACTGGTGAGGTGGGGAGAAGTGAGGGAGGACACATCACTGGTCACGTGACGCACATCTCTCCCCCTTGCCCATGGCTGGCCGTGCTCTCCCCACTCCCTGCCCTACTTATGGGGTAGAGGAGTGTGGCTCTGTCCTTCTCCTGCTGTGCCCCACTGCCCATGTGGCTACTCTCCCCGGCAGCCGCGTCAGTGGACGGAGATCCACTTCCAACCCTGGCTCTTGCCTGCGCGGGCTTGGCTGGGGGAAGTGGCTTCCCCTCCCTGCCCCGAGCTGGCTGCATGCCGGGTCCCCGGATGAGCTGGTCTGGAAAGGGGGAGGAAGAAGAGGAGGGAACTGGGAGCTCTATACATGGCCCCTGCCGCCAGCATCTAGCCGGAGGAGAGGCTGCTTCCCCAGCCAGGTTTCCACAGGCAGCTGCCGCGCCCCACAGATCAGCATCCCAGCCAGCTTTAAGCCAGCTTTGTTAAGTCGACTTAGCATGTCTACACTTAAATTTTAAGTCGACTTTGGGGGGACCCTACAAAGTCGACCTAGAGTGTCCACACTGGATGCCTAGGTCAACTTGTAGGGGCTAGGGGGACCTAGGGACACAGGTGGGTGGGGAGGCAGGGGGGGCACCCCTTGCCAAGTGCCAGGGGGCTCAGCCTTTGCCCCATTGTACCTGGGTACAATAGGGCAAAGGGGGACAGGGACCCCCTGCATAGGGGCAGGGTGTGCAGGACTCTGCCCTGTGGGGGGGCATGCCAGGCTTCCCTTGTGCCACCCCCCCCCGGCAGGGAAGGCAGTGGGGGAGTCCTGGAGAGCCCTACGTTTACTTAGAGTTGACTTAGGGCTACTCCAGGTCTACACTGGCTTAAATCGACTTTAGAAAGTCGACTTAAGCTAAAAGTCGACTTAAAAGGAGGTTTTTACAAAGTCGACTTAATTTTCCTTAAGTCAACTTAAGCAGCTGCTTAAGTCAACTTAATTTACAAGTGTAGATGGACCCAAGGGCGCTAGACTGGCCTGTGTTCCTTACAGCCTTGGCCAGAATGGGACGAGGAGGGGGGGCCATATGTGCAGGGGAGAGTTAGCCTCCAGGGGGAGGGGAGATGCAAGAGCGTATAGTGTGCCCTCCCAGCCACAAATGGCTGATCTCCCACATCCACCCTGGCTCCTGAGTCCTGGCTGGCACCGTATAGGTTGGTGCATGGGACCGGAGTGAAGGGCAGGGGCTGCTCCTGGCTGGCACAGGGCTGGAGGACTAGACGACAAGATCCCTTCTGGCCTTGAGACCTATGGACCAGCTGAGGGAAGGCGTCTCATTCACTGTACAGCGCCCGGCGCAATGGGCCCCAGTTCTACCTGGGACCCCTGTGGAAACCCCCCTGGCCGGGGAGGGGCTGCCCCTCATGTACTGATCAGCGTGGGTACAGGTGAGCCAGGCACAGGAGCACCTGCTCCTAACCCACACTGGGCACTGACGTGGTGAGTGACTGCCCAGGCCTAGGCTGATCTCCTGAAACCAGAGTGCTCGGCTCTCTCTAAATCTGTGCACCTGGGCCCGTCCCCATCAGCCCTGGCACTAGTCAGAGAGAAACTCGCATCATTGCCCAACCTGATTTCAGCCTACAGACGAACACCCCGGCCCTAGCAGTGGGACAACACCCAGGGACTGCACAGCCTTCGGTCAACAGTAGCAGCCGCACGCAGGCCCAGCAGTTCTGTCCCGGCAATTGGCTGAGGATAGCTACGGCTGGATCCACTCTGTGTTAGCCTCCATGCCATGTTCTGGGGTGCAGCTCAGAGGAGGGAGGGGTGGTGTCAGTGTCTGCCCTGGGAGCAGTGAATGCCAGCCTCGGGCTGTGTCCTGAGTGTGTGTGGGCTCAGCAGCTCAGACCAGCAGCCTGTCTCTGGTTTCTAACAAGCCAGGAGACCCAGACACACACCCAGGCTTGCCTTTTCTCCACACACCATGGCCCCTGCTACATCCCAGATACTCCTGGGTAGCTAAGAGGAATCCCAGAGTTCATTTGTGTTTTTAACCATGTCACGCCTTAGCCAATCGCTCTGGTTTCAGAACATCAGCCTAGTCCCAGTCAGTCATTGACTCCACTGTCCTGCCTGGAGGTTGGCCAGTTGCCAGCCAGGGCCCCAAAATCTTATAGGCCTGGGTCCACAGGGGTGTTCATCTAGACTGCCCCCTGGTTTCCATCTGCCCCCCTAAATTATTACAAATGGTTGGCGCCAAGGCAGGGGTCCTAGCAGGGGCTCTTTACATGTGGGTAGGGAACACCAGTCTCTGAAATGATCAGTGACATACATGAATAGCACATGGGGGAAACTGAGGCACGGACACAACAACCAGAGAAAACCCCAAGAATAACTCCACATCATCAGAAGTGCTCATTCTCTCTCCCACTCGGCAATGGACAACAGAGAGTGCCTCAGGACACAGTTGAATCAAACAAATATCACCCCAATTCCCGTGGTCACCAGACACACCTAGGGGGCATCTTTCCCTGGGTGGAGCATCCTCAATACCCTGTCGTGGATCTATTTGAACTTAACCTCATACACCGGGGGGCTCAGCATGGCCGGTACCAGCAGGTCAAGGCTGCACAGGAAGATGTGGCCTGGAGGGAGGGGACACTGTGGCCAAAACAGTGGCTGAAGAAGGAGAAAAGACTGGGGATGTGGACGATAAACCCACATGGGATCTGCAGGTGCTGAGGACTTGGTGCTGAGCCCGGTGAGAGGGCAGCTGGAAGGCAGTTCCCAGGATCAGGGTGTAGGAGAGGAAGATGCAGCTCTGGTTAAAGCTGATGATGGGGAGGGACAAGACTTGCCCATAGAGATAGTTGGGCCTCCTGTTCCACCAGCCAGCATCACCATGGCCCTGTGCTTGCAGTAGGAGCAGGAGACAACAAGGGAGGGGGAAAATGGAAGCTGCCTCACCAGCTTGGCAAGGATGAAATTGGTGAGGAGGGAGATATACCGCAGCAGGGAGCAGATGCGCACACAGCAATCAAAGGCTATGGGCACCATCACACACTGTGCATGGACCATGAACATCTGGGCTAGGCGGGTGGTGGAGCTGAGCTCCAAGGCTACAAACTGGAAGGTGCTCAGCACCTGGTCAGGGTGGATCTAGAGAGGGCGATGTCGTTCAGGGCCAGCATGGAGAAAAAGAGAGACTTCAGCTCCCACAGGCTGAGGTCTGTCTTGATGAGGAAGAGCAGGTTGGGGTAGCTCAGCAAGGTGGTGACATAAATGGAGGAGAAGGGGATGGAGACTCAGCGACACTCATGATCCAGTCCTGGCAGGTCCAGCAGAATGAAAAAGGAAGGGCAGAAAAGTGCTAATGTTGGATAGAACCGATATGGGGAGAGGAAGTGGGTGTGCTCAGCTGCGGGGAATCCCTGTCACCATGCCAGAAAAAGGAAAGGATTAAACACAGAGGCACACGGGATATGTGAAAAGGCTGCCAGTCCCCAGCATGGACTCTAACCACCACTAAAGGACATCGTCTGTGGGGAACATCACCTTTAATGAGCCACAGGGCACAGTGTAACCTTACAGAATGATTGAACCTGAAAGAAACCATGAGATGAGAGGTCAATGAGTCCAGGCCCTGGCACTCCTGGCAGGACCAAGTTCCCTCTTAAACCATCCCTGACAGGTGTTTGTCCAACCTGCTCTTATAAACTCTAAAGATGGAGATTCCATAACCCCCCTAGGCAACTTATTCCAGTGGTTAATCCCCCTGATAGTTAGGGATTGTTTCCTAATGTCCAACCTAAACCTCCCTTACCGCAGTTTAAGCCCCTGGCTTCTCGTCCTATCATCAGCGGTTAAGGAGAATTATTTAATCCCTCCTCCTCGTGACAACCTTTCAGGTACTTGAAAACTGTTATCATGTCTCCTCTCAGTCTCCTCTTTTCCAGGCTAAACAAACCCGGCTCTTTCCATCTTCCCTCATAAGTCAAGTGTTCCAGACCTTTAATCTTTCTTGTTTCTCTCCTCTGGACTCTCTCAAATTTGTCCACATCTTCCCTGAAATGAGGCGCCCAGAACTGGACACAATACTCCACTTGAAGCCTCATCAATGCGGAGTAGAGCGGAAGAATTGCTTCTCTTGTCTTATGCACAATACTCCTGTTAATACAACCCAGAATGGGGGTTGCTTTTTTGCAAAAGCATGACACTGGTGAATCATATGTAGCTTGTGGTTCTTCTGCAACCCCTGTGGCTTCTCCTCCAGCTAGAATCCACCTCTCCTGCAGCAGTAGCCCTGCCACCAAAGATTTCCTGTGGCTGACTTTGTGCTGCTCTCCTGCCCCAGCTTCTTCTGTCTTTCACACGCATGATAGAGTCTTGGTGTTTTGAAAAGACTAGGAAGGCTCTAATGTTCCTTTGACCATCCTATATGTGATCTAGAAAGGAGGGAACTGTGCTAGCTCACCAGCCAAGTGTCCATGGAACTCAGCCTGAGAAACATAACATTAGATCTGTTTATGAGAAAAGAGATGAAAAAGCCTGTCCCGGATCTGTCTGGTCCTCACCCCGTAGATGATGGGATTTAGCATGGGAGGCACCAGGAGGTACACGTTGGCAATAATGACATGGAAATACAGGGGCACATTGTGGCCAAAGCGATGTGTGAGGAAGGAGAAGAGAGCTGGGATGTAGGAAGCTAAGATGACACAGATGTGGGAACTGCAGGTACCAAAAGTCTTGGTTCGGGCCTCTTTGGTGGGGAGACTGAAGATGGTCCTGAGGATCTGAGTGTAGGAAAAAGATATAAAACACACATCTGGGACAGTCACTAAAAATGTCACCAAGAGGCCGTAGTAGCTGCTGATGTGGATGTCGGCACAGGCCAGCTTCACCACGCCTAGGTGCTCACAGTACGTGTGGGCGATGACATTGGTTCGGCAGTAGGGCCACCTCCTTGCCAGGAAGGGATGAGGCAATATGAGCAGCACACCACGTACCAGCACAGCCAGGCCGATCTTGGCCACCACAGAGTTTGTCAGGATGATGGAATGTCTCAGGGGATCACAGATGGCCACGTACCGATCAATAGCCAGGGCCACACAGATCCCAGACTCCATCACTGAGAAGCTGTGAATGAAGTAGAGCTGGGCGAGGCAGGCACTGAAATCTATCTCCCGGGAATTGAACCAGAAGATGCTCAGTATTTTGGGCAGGGTGGCTGTAGACAGGACCAGGTCGGTGACAGCCAGCATGCAGAGGAAATAGTACATGGGCGCATGGAGACTCGATTCCATCCTCACAATCGATAGGATGGTGAAGTTCCCCAGTATGGCTATGATGTACATGGCACAGAAGGGGATGGAGATCCAGACATGTGCCATCTCCAGCCCAGGAATGCCCAGCAGGATGAAGTAGGAGGGGTTGGTGAAGTCAGTTGAATTGGAATCAGACATGGTGTAGCAGAGAAGGTGCATGTACTGTAGATTCCCCCCGAGTTCCTTTATGTGCCCAGGATCATTGTTGCAGTGAAAATGCCTGGATAGAGAGAGTGTTAAAATGAAGCATGATAAGCAAAAGGGTGGCTGTTCTCTGGTGCAGCGTGCAGTCTTCCATTTTTATTTAAAGAAAATTTAGTAACGTTGTCATAAAATTTGTGTGAGTTCACGTCTGTTGGCTGCAGTGTCAAATGAACAATGTTACCTCTCATTGCTTTAGATCCAGAGCTGTCACGGACACCTGAAGACCCAGGCAAGGAAAACAGACAGTTACAAGAACAAGGTCTAATAAAATGTCAATTTCATGAAAATTACCAACCAACTTATAAAGTCACAACATATACAGATCCTAAATCTATCTGTGCACCAATTCCAGGGAGTAACAGACCCCTCCTGGCTAGTGTTAGGGTCTGATGGGTGTCTCATGGATTGATCATCAGTAGAAGGATGTTTCCTGTTTAGTTTTTCTATAGGAAGCTCTATTTTTTTTTTCCGAACTCTGGGCACCGTTGTTCCATACAATGATTTTTAACATAGCTACATTCTGGCATGTTTATGAAAAAGTGAACCCTCTTTCTCTTTACATGTCTGGAGTCTCCAAACATTTTGTTACCCCATTTCCTAGAAGTTGTGTATAATTCGTTCATTAGCATTAGCCTATAATCCGTTGTGTACTTTTTTTAGACCAATGTGTTTTAGCGTATTTATGGAATTTAAAATGAATATTCCAATATTTTTTATTTCATAATTTCACCAAGCTGGTTATCAGAGAGAATGAAAATTTATTAATATTGCAGGAAAGGCTGATGTGTACAGTTAATATTTCTGTTCTGTATTTGGAATGAAGCAGTCTGATGTTCTCACACCACATGAGGTTATGAAATGCTTTTTAGTCTGTTAGCTACCAAGAAGGATATTAGAAAATATTTACTAGAGAAAAACGTTTTTTTAATAAATGTGCCAGGAAAATTTGCACCAGTGAGTAAAAAAGATGGTGGAGGAGATCCTCAGGACCATGTCTCTACATTTTAAATACATCTTTAAATACTGGGGGAATTCCAGAAGTCTGGCAGAGTGCTAATGGATTGCCAATATTCAGAAAGGGCGAGTGGAATGACCCAGGAAACAATGATTTGGTTAGCCTCACATCAATGCTAGGCAAACAGTGGAAAAGCTGATATGGGGTTAAATCAAAATAAAATTAAAGGAATATAATTAATGACAGTTCAGAGGGTTTATGGGAAAGAGATTTGGTCTAATCAATCCAACTATATCCTTTAAAGGGAGTGTAAGTTTGGTTGATGAAGGGAACCACGAAAAGGGAACAGGCTTTGGTTTCTGTTAAGTACTAGATTTGAACTTTTTATGGAAAAAGATTCAAATAAAAAGAATTATACTACACCCTGCCTATAGAGCATGTGTTAAATGAACTAAAAGTAGCTGTCAGACAGATCTCAGAAAGTGGGTGTAAATGGGCCATTGTCAGTGAATGGGGGTGTGTCTAGTGAGGTTTGGCAGGGACCACTTCTAGGTCAATACTATTTGACATTTTCAGCTGTGATCTGGAAGTAAATCTAAAATCATTCCACGTAAAATCTGTGGACACAACAAAGCTTGACTCAGCAGTTAAAGTGATGAACACAGGACAGGCACACAGATGGACCTGGCTTGTTTGGTAAGCTGGGCTCATTGGAACAAAATATTTTAATATAGCAAATGGTAAAACTATCATCTCAGAAGAGGAAATGCAGGTCCAACCTCCAAAACAGGGGAATGTACAAAGGAAACCAGTGGCCTCGAGACGAATGTAGGCCTCAGAGTGGACAATCAACTCACTGAGCTCCGAGTGTGACCTTGTGGCAGAAAGGGCTAATGTAATCTTTGGATGTATAAACGCGAGTAGTGAGTGGGAGGAGGGGAATGATATAATGTTTGTACAGGGCATCCATGAAACTGATATTAGAATACTGTGGCCTGTTCTACTTTTCACATTTCACAAACAATGTTGAAAAAGTGCAGAAAAGAGCCACAAACATTATTCAAAGTTTTGAAAAAAATGAGAGAGAGAGAGAGAGAGAGAGAGAGAGAGAGAGAGAGATTTATATTATCAAAAGGGCAATGAGATGGAAATTTGATTATATAAGTATTTTCATGGGGAGAAAACCATGTTGGGTCATAAGAGGTCCTCTAAACAAGCAGAGAATGGTAGAGCAAGACCATTTAGAAGTTGAATCGTGGGAGTGGTCCTGTTTATAGCAGGGGGTTGGACTAGATGACCTCATGAGGTCCCTTCCAGCCCTATGATTCTATGATTCTATGAAGTCGGACAAATTCTAAGTTGGAAATACGGACCAAATGTTTAACACTGACAGAGATTAATGGTTGGAACAAACTGTGAAGGGACAGTGCATTCCCCATTTCCCCATTTCTCTTTATCCAGATGGTGTGCTTTTCTGGAAGATATGCCTGAGAGCTTCCCTGCATTTAAAACACAGCGGCTCCGCTACAGCACTTATGCTAATGGGAGGCATTCTCCACAGATATATGTAACCCATCTCTCTGAGTGGGGATAGCCAAGTCTGAAAATATAAAAATAACAAAAGACAACTTTATCCATGATACATATTTGGCCTGTGGAATTCCTGCCACAGATATTACTTGAGCAAAGCGCTCAGGACTCCAACCTGGCGTGGCCATGGGAGACAGTGCTGGTGGCACCCCTGTTAGTGAAGGCTGTCTGATGCTGTCACTTACAAGACCACAATGTCAGTGGCTTATAAGTTTGCCAAATTTGAACTAATTGGGCTGAAGTTGCCCGTCCCGAGTGTCTACTTCAGCCTGAGTGATTATAGGAAAGTTTCAGGGAAAAACGAGTGAGATAACAGGCCCACTGTTCCATCACCAATTACCGGCTACAGCCATGCAATATGAGGAGAAGAGTGACTGTGTGCATTGCCACAGACCTGACTCCAGAGGTCTTTGCTCCCAGCTGGTGGGAGGGAAGGGGGGGCACAGCAAACTAGAAAATAGGGAAGAGGGTATTGGGGCCACTGCACTGGATCACATTCATCACCTCTGTACAGCGCTCAGGGGTGGTTAAGGGCTGTACACAGAGGAAAGAACTATAGACTTTTTCTCCTAAGTCTAAAGCAGTGGTTCCTAACCTGTTTAGCTCAAGGGCCACAGATCTGTACAGGTCTGAAGTGCCACCACACTCTGCCAGGATCCCCCCTCCCCAAAAAGCAGTTTGCCTCCTTACTTGCTGATCTCCCTTCTCCCTGGCTGCAGCAGGGAACTACACGTGTCCTGTAGTTCTGTGCACTCTACCTGGGTTCCTTAGGAGTGATTCCCTTCTGCAGTCAGGGGGATGGAAAACCAGTGCTCCTTCCCATCCCTCTGGCTCCAGCAAGGACCCTAGCACCTATGGACCTAGGCAGACCGCTTTGCTGTGCTCCCTGCTACAGCCAGGGAGATGGGAGCGCTAATTTCCAATCCCTTTGGCTGCAGTAAGGAGCCTGCATCGGTCTTTTAGCCCTGCGGAAACGCATTCCACCTGGGTCCTCAGATAGCGACTCCATTCTGCATCCAGAAGGAGGAGAACTGAGGGCCACGTTGAAAGTCCCCAAGGGCCATTTTTGGCCCTTGGGCCACAGTTTGGGAACCACTGATCTAAAGCATCCTGCCTACCTTACACTGCGTTTGTGGAGCTGTCAGCTCCGCAGCAAGCGGTGGTGTACCTGTGAATACTGAGACGGCAGTTTCCTCCCTGGGAATCCCCCTCAGGTAGCCGTGTCCCACGCCTCTGTCACACCAGAATCTGTAACAACATCCCATGCTGAGAGCTAACAGAGGGGAAGTGTCCCAGACAGCGTGGAAACAAGTTTATAATATAGCTCTGGGCAATCCCAGTGAGGTTCCAAGGCCGCCGTAGACCGGGGACACTCGCCAAAGTCTTTCTTTCCATGTCTGCTCTTCTGTGTTCTTTATCTTCTGACAAGGGTAAACAGTAATTAAGTGTCCTTCCCAAAGGGAAAGGAGAACTCTCAGGCTCTCTGCCAAGTCAGAGAGGAATTGGCTGCTCAGTCTACTTGTGTATATTGAACCATTATAGTCTATTAGTAAGAAAACAAAGGATAATGGCTAGATCTCCATAGGGTCTGATATCCTCCCAACATCTGAAATGGATGGATAGCTAGCAGACAGGCTGATCTGGAGAAAGGTTACTGAGGAGAGACATGAACGCTTTCTGCAAACACACAGGGCTGTCACTAAGGGATCAGAGGTCAATAATTCTGTCTAGGGCAGAATGGCATGTGTTTTTAGGTCAAGGAAATTGCAGTGGTCTAAGTCTATGGCATCTTCCCAGTTCCCTGTATCCATCAAATGTGTTATTGTCTAAGAAGAGGAGAAATGTCTGTCTGAGATGTCAGATTTATTTTATTGATGACCCCTTCCTGTCCATAAATCCACAAGTCAGTGGAATGCAGTCATTAATGTGATTGCTCAGAATGGTTTTCAGATCCGGTGAAATTGAGATCCTCGTCATTTTATCAAATGGTTACAAGGAAGTTTTTAACCCCAATGCCATGGTTAAACTAGGGTAAAGTGAGTCACACAGTACTGTTCATTGGATACAGTATTTTTTTTCTTTTAATCAAATTGTGCCCAGAGGCTCCCAGGAAGGACTGAAGCTGCATTGTGCAGGAGACATGAAATGACACTTTGTTTCAAAAGAAATTCTACTTCCTGTCCTGTTCTAAACTGTGTACTGTAGAGGAGCTTTGTGCAGTTAAATATGTCACATTCCACCCCAGAGCTGAGTGTATCACACCCTCTTCCTAAGTTGTAAAGCTGTCTGGAACCTTCCAAAGAACGAAATCCCAGCGGAACATGGCTCAGGAGGCCCCAGCTGCCAGTCCCTTGCTGAGTTTCTCTCAGACCTGGCTAATATGGCCCAGGTCTGGGGCCCAGAGGTCTGACGCTTTTTCTCCAGTGAGCTGGGTGCGAGGAGTTCCAGCTTTCCCATGGATTCACTGGGACCCTAGGACAGTCATTTGCTCACTCCAGGCCCCGGTTCTCGAGGTGTTAAATGGAGATTAACAGGTCTCGGGTGCTGCTCTGGAAAGGCGCTGAGCAGGGCCTCAGAGTCACACCCTGCACTGATCTGGCTCCTGCAGCCCATCCTTAGGCCTCTGGCAGGACTCCAGGCAGCGAGTGGTCCCTGGTAAACAAGCAAGACAAAGCTAACGTCTAAGCTGTGCAGAAACCTATTCTTGTGGCTGTGGTAAGTCGCTGTTTCATTAGCGGCCCCCCCCCTTTTTATGGGAAGGGCTGCCTCTCCCTTGATCACAACACACATGCAACCTGACTGCATCAATCAAATGAGGCAGAAAGAGAAGTGATGTCATTTAGTGGCTCCAGAATGGTGCTGGGGTCAGTGTTAGAAGAAGAAGAAGGAAGAGGTCTACTCAGGAGCAAGAAGGGTAAATGCTGCCTTTAATCACAACTGCTTGTTCCCCTTACACATCCAAAATAGTGGGAAATAGTCACATTCCCTCCTGGACCCATGTAAGTAAGCCCAGAATATAAGATTCACAGGACATATCTGCTTTCTAACATGCTAAATACAGTATACATTATACAACAGGTGGATGCATAATACAAGTTACATCGTATCTAAATCCCTACACAGTTTCATTATCCTTAATGTGCAGGTTACATGATTAGATTATAATTAACATACAGCATATAATCAGCCAGCCTCTGTTGTTCTTTATGGCTCATTCGGGTAGCATATATAGTTCGAACCAATGAAATGTTCCAAGCTCTCTTGTCCTCTCTGATACCTTGCATAGGTCACCTGTTTACCACAGTAAAGTTAACTTTTTTGCAGGGCCATTACAGTAGGTTGTTACCACTTCACCATGACCGGTTTCCATTCCGCTTTCCTTCATTAGCTGTATGTTGGTACTTTCCAGCCAAAGCTGTTTGTTTAAAATCTCTCAGCCTGCAGAAAACAGTGTGATTTCCAAGAACTCCAGTGGAGATTTGATTAATTCCTCTAGTGGCCAGCTACCCAGATATTATAAAATATAAATTCCCTACAGTCAGGACTCCTGGGCTATGTCTATACTTAGGAATTTAGGTTGACTTTACTAAGTCTTTACTACTTTACTAAGTCGACTTTAAGTCAACCTTATTAAGTCAACTTAAGATGACCTTACTAAGTCGACTTAGAGAGTCTACACTAGACTCTCTAAGTCGACTGGTTAGGTTCAGGGGGAGGCGAGGCTCCTTTGGAGCCTTGGCTCTCCAGGCTAGGGGGGCTCGTCCTGGGGAGAGCCAGCCCCGCACGGCGCTGGCTCTCCCCGGGGCAGCAAGCCCCAGAGCAGTCCAGGGTAGAAGGGAGCGTGGAGCTCCCTTCTGGCCTGGACCGTTCGGCTTCCTTCTGACCAGGACTGCTCAGGTCCCGGGCAGAAGGGAGCCCTGTGGTCACAGCCAGAAGAGAGCCCTACGGCTCCTTTCTGCCCGGGACCGTGCTCCAGCTGATAGGGAACCCCCTGAGTGGTCCCAGGGGAGAAGGGAGCCGGGACGAGCCACTAGCCAAGCCGCTCTTGGGGAGAACCAGCCCCGTGTGGGACTGGCTCTCCTCAGGGCAAGCCACTAGCGGCTTTCTGGAGAGGAGGGAGCAGGGTCTCCCTTTTTCCCCTGCCCTAAGTCGACTTTTCTCGAAAGTCAACTTAGGGTGTCCACACTGGCTTAAGTCGACTTAAGAAGTCGACTTAAGCCTTAAAGTTGACTTAAAACCAGGTCTTATTAAGTCGACTTAATTTTTCCTTAAGTCAACTTAAGGAAACTCCAGTGTAGACGTAGAGTAAATTAAGTTGACTTAAGCTTGCTTAAGTCAACTTAATATACTAGTGAAGATGCACCCCTGGTTTCTACTCTCAGCTCTGCTGGTCTCTCACTCTGTGGCCTTGGTAAATCCCTTCCCTCTGTGTGTCTGTCTGTCCAGGATGTGGGGAGAACGCTGCTCAGCAGCCTAGCTCAGGAGCTCTGGATGTAGTGACCAGAAGTGTTGGTCAGGCAGTTTGTTAGACTCTGCTCTAGTGCTCAGCCCCTGGGCAGGGCTGCCTTGGGGTCCCACAAAGGTGATGTGTGCCTTTGTAATGAGCCAGCTAATGGAAGCTGTGTCATTTATCTCCTGCCCTGTGAGCTACAGAAACTATCCAGCCTGAGGAAAACAACCCAGCTTCCTAGGTAATGCAGGGGCTTCTTTATTTTTCTCCACCTCTTTTCAAAGCTGATCCCTTGTGCTACCCCAGAGGCCCAGGTCAGGGCAAGGGGATCCCAGCACAGCCCCATTGCAGGTGTAAGTGGGGGAAGTGTCCTGATATTCTGGGTAACTTTCCTGGCTCACACACCGCCCTGGGAGTGCTGGGTAACAAAAGGATCTGAGTCCTTGCTACCACTCCTTTAACCAGACACCAGCCAGAACCCAATGGTTCCCCTCCCGCTCTCTTGTGCGGTGGGGTCCTTGTAAAGCCGACAGGTCTGGGCCAGGTTCACTCTGCACAGGAGCTCTCCCGCCCCACTGATCACTCTACACAGGTCAAAGCAGATACTGTTCATTAAACAGCCACCAATTAAAAAGAAAGCAAAGAGGAGAAAGGCTGGAGGCAAACACCCAGCATCGATCCTGGCCTGGGGATCCCCACCCAGCATCTCTGGGTGTGAGGGACGGTCGCAGTCTGTGTCGAACATGGCCCAGCCCTGCCCAGCCCTGACTGCACTGCAGGGACGCCATGGGTCAGACACTGGCTCTGGCTGTAGTCACGTGCCCCAGGTGCCTGGAGGCTCGGCCCTTCCCCCCATCATCTCCCTGTTGGGGTTGTTAAAAAACATGACAGAAAGTTCCAGAGAGGGAGTGGCTCGAACATGACCCTCTATTCCCTCCTTGTTACACCTTGACCCTGTGAGGGGTGGAATTACAATTTGTTTATGCTAAAAAATAAGGAAAAACTTAAATTCATGACAACTCCACAAACACCCTCTTTTGGTGACATTAACACTCAAGCAATGAATATTAATAACTGTGATGAATAGAGCTATATCCACCTTTATTTGTTGTTTACAGGTTTAGTCAGCGGCGTACATGTATTTATCTTTACATTTTGTTTCTTGTAACTGCTGTGGCTACACATTACTGACCAAGCATTTAGCAAGGGCGAGGAAGGGGGAGAAAGATGTTCTCTCCAAGGATCTTACGCAGGAGAGGGAAGATAGCATACCTGTAGTTACATCTTTCCCACATACAGCAAGAAGGGAGGAGAAAAAAAGAAAGATAAGACTTTTTATGTTCCAAAGGGGTAGCCATGTCAGTCTAGTTCAGCAAAACAAACAAGGAGTCTGGTGGCACTTTGAAAGACCAACAAATTTATTCATCGCATGAGCCTTCGTAGGACAAAATCCCACTTTGTCAGATGCTTGAATATGTAGAACTACAGATGAGTGGTAAGGAAAGTGTAAGTCATAGGATCAGGTCAGACTGTTACAGCAAATCAAAGCAGTTGTTTTGATTCAAACAGTGGAGAACAGCGTATAGAGGGAGGTGAGGTTAAATCACCTGTTGTAATAAGAAAAAAAACCCTGAATTCCCAATTTAACCCTAAGGCACCGGTGTCAAATCTGCATATGAATTCCAGTTCTGAAGCTTTGATTTCTTATCCATGTGCCTAAGCTCGGCTATTAGCATATCGTCAATGCAGTGAGCAGAGTGACTGAAGTGTTCCTCTCTTGGTTTTTGGTTTGGTTTGTTTGCTCCAAAGAGGGAGCCGTGTTAGTTTACTTCAGCCAAACAAACAAGGAGTCCTGTGGCACTATTAAAGACTAACATTTATTCATCGCATGAGCCTTTGTGGGCAAACTCCCACTTTGTCAGGTGCCAGAAGACAGAAAGGATTTGAGAAGAAAGGCCTGCATGCCCTTGACCCCATTACCACAGCAATCTGTGGTGCTGGCAGAGGCCTAATGCCCACTTTGAAATGTTATTCTACTGCAAGCTTGGCCCAGCCTCTGGGCTGGTGGGTCTCCCTGCGCCTCGGGCTACCAGACGTCAGGCTGAAGGAGGACATGTCCTCCTTTTTTACCTTCATGTCCTCTATACGGCAGTTAATGTGCCCCCCTAAGAATATTTCCGTTGCTCAACTTGTTCTCCATTTTTTCATGTTGCCATGCATTCATTAATCATTCCCCATTTTCCATGACATAATATGGTAATAACAGTTATATACTACGTTTTCTCCATCTTCTCCTTTTCATACTTCCCTGTCCTCCTTTCCAAGCTTTGATATATGGTAACCCTACGTGCACCGGCCCTGCACAGGGCCCCCTCACTCTCCCAGCCACCCACCTGCTGCACCAGGCTCCAGCCCAGCCCAGTCCAACTGCCCCCAGCCCCGCTCCCTGTGCAGCTCCTTTGCCTCTCTGGTGCTGGCTGCCATGGCTCAGGCCCAGCTCTGTCCTTATCTCGGCCCAGTTCTCCCCAGGAAACACCAGCTCACATGGGAGACGGGACTCTGGCTAGCCCTGATCCCTCACTGGCCACCCTTCAGGCAGGCCGACCAAACCCCTGCCCATGCCCAGAATGCACTGTGAACCATCCTGCAGGACACAGTCTGCTGGGAGCATAATTTCCCACTCTCATGAGTTTTGGCTTTACTTCTTGCCAATTTCTGTGAGGTCAATCTGACCATTTATCCAGCTCAGGCCTGCTGCTTTAATTTGTTTTGCGAGGCCTTTGATCTCATTCCTGGCCATTTCCACTAATCCTTTTATTCTAAACTTTTACTTTCTGCTACACCCTGCAAACAAAGCTGCCTTTGTACCTCATCGCCCAGCTTCTTTTCTCTCTGACTCATCCAGTCGCTGTGTTTTTAAGAGCAGAGAAGGCTCTACTTTCTTTTTCACTATATTCTAAGTGATCGAGGAAGGAGGACCCTGCACTAGGTCACCAGCCAGGTCTACATGAAAGTCGATCTGACAGACAGGGCACTAGAGAAAAAATCTAGGTTCCTCTATGAGTAAAGAGTTGGAGCACTCTCTCTCGGATCTGTTTGGTCCGCACCCCATAGATGACGGGATTTAGCATGGGGGGCACCAAGAGATACATGTTGGCTATGATTATGTGGAAATGTAGGGGCACATTGGAGCCAAACCTGTGTGCGAGGGCGGTGAAGAGAGCTGGGATGTAGAAGGCTAAGATGACACAGAGGTGGGAACTGCAGGTGCCAAAGGTCTTGAGCCGGGCCTCCTTTGTGGGGAGACTGAAGATGGCCCTTAAGATCTGAATATAGGAGAAGGTGATAAAAGACATGTCCGGGCCAATCACTAAGAATCTCACCAAGAGGCCAAAGTAGCTGTTGATGTGGATGTCGGCACAGGCCAGTTTCACCACAGCTACATTCTCGCAGTACGTGTGGGCGATGACGTTGGTTCTGCAATAGGGTCCCTTCATTGCGAGAAAGGGAAAAGGCAATATGAACAGGACACCCCGCAACAGTACAGCCAGGCTGATCATGACCACAGTGGGTTTTGTCAGGATGGTGGAATGTCTCAAGGGATCACAGATGGCCACATAGCGATCGAAAGCCAGGGCCACGAAGATCCCAGACTCCATCGCTGCAAAGGAGTGAATGAAGAAGAGCTGGGTGAGGCAAGCACTGAAATCTATCTTCCTGGAATTGAACCAGAAAATACTCAGCATTTTGGGCAGGGTGGATGTAGAAAGGACCAGATCAATCCCAGCCAGCATGCAGAGGAAATAATACATGGGTGCATGAAGGTTAGGCTCCAACCTCACGATCAAGAGGATGGTGAAGTTCCCCAAGAGGGCTATGAGGTACATGACGCACAAGGGGATGGAGATCCAGACATGTGTCTCCTCCAGTCCAGGAATGCCCAGCAGGATGAAGTAGGAGGGGTTTGTGAAGTCGGTTGTATTGGAATCTGACATGGTGTAGGGGGGAAGAGGTCAAACTCTGTCGCAGAACTGCGTCTTCTCGATGCATGGAGATTCCCTTTGAGTTCCTTTATATGCCCATGATGTAGGGTGATGGTCACAGTGCAAATGCCTGGATGGAGAGTCTGTGTTAAAATGAAGTACAATATGCACAAGTGATGGCTGTTCTCGGTGAGAAAGATGTATTCTTTTGTTTTTTTTTAAAATAAATTAAGTAATGTTATCATACGATATATATGGGTTCAGCACTGGTGACAGGAGTTTAAAGTTCACATAGTTTTCTCTGCTTATTTTAGATCTAATCTAACAGGAACACAAGAAGTTTAAGGCCAGGAATCCCAAAAGTCACAGAAACAATGTCTATTATCCTTTACTGATTTTATTAAAGTTACAGCTCATAAATCTATCCATGCACCACCAATTAGAGGTACAAATATATTCACGTTCTACTAGCTACTGTTAGGGTCTTATTGATCTCTCATGGATTGAACGTCATTAAAGGAACAATTCCTCCTGGAGTTATCCTGTAGGGAGCTCAATTTTTCAAATCCAGACACCGTCTTTTTATACTAAGTTTTTTGATTACACCTATATTCTGCACAAGTCCATGACAATATCACCTCTCTTTTTCCTTATTGGTTTGGTGCCTGTGAAGACTTCAGATACCTCATTATCTAACAGTTGGGTTTAGAGCCTTTTAGTCTCATTAGCATTCTGGCACAGTGTATATCCTGAGGTTAAGGAACATGTTAGAGAAAAATATACTTCTAGACCATTTATGCTGACTGGATTTGCGGATGTGGGAAGAGCCATTGACATGATATACCTCGACTTTAGCAAGGCTTTTGATACGGTTTCCCATAGCATTCTCATCGGCAAGTTAAGGAAGTATGAGTTGGATGAGTGGACTGTAAGATGGATAGAAAACCGGCTAGATCAACAGGCTCAGCAGGTAGGAGTCAATCGCTCGATGTCTAGTTAGCAACCAGGAATGAGTGAAGTGCGCCAGGAGTTGGTCCTAGGGCCCTTTCTCTTCAACATTTTCATTAATGATTTGGATGATGGGATAAATTGCATGCTTAGTAAGTTTGCAGATGACACCAAGCTGGGGGAATGGTAGACACGCTGGAGGGCAGGTATAGGATTCAGACAAATTGGGACACTGGGCCGAAAGAAACCTCATGAGGTTCAACAAAGACAAGTTCAAAGTCCTGTACTTAGAATGGAGAAATCCCATGCACTGCTACAGGCTGGGGACCGATCGGCTAAGTAGCAGCACTGTAGGGAAGGACCTGGGGGTTATGGTGGACGGGAAGCTGGATATGAGCCAACAGTGTGCTCTTGTTGCCGAAAACACCAATGGCATATTGGGCTGCATCAGTAGGAGTGTTGCAGCAGATCGAGGGATGTAATTATCCCCCTCTATTCGGCACAGCTGAGGCCACATCTGGAATACTGTGTCCAGTTTTGGGGTCACCACTCCAGAAAGGATGTGAACAAATTAGAAAGAGTCCAGCGGTGGGTAATGAAAAAGGTTAGGGGGCTGGGTCACATGATTTACGAGGAGAGACTGAAGGAACTAGGCTTATTTAGTATACAGAAGAGAAGACTGAGAGGGGATTTGATAGCCACCTTCAACTACCTGAAAGGGTGCTCCAAAGAGGAGGGAGCTAGGCTGTTCATGGTGGTAATAGAGGACAGAACAAGGAGCAATGGTTTCAAATTGCAGCTGGGCAGGTCGAGGTTGAATATTAGGAAAAACTTTCTCTCTAGGAGGATGGTGAAGCATTGGAATGGGTTTCCTAGGGAGGTGGTGGAATCTCCATCTTTGGAAACATTTAAGGCCCGGGTAGAGAAAACCCTGGCTGGGATGATTTAGTGGGAGTGGTCTTGCTTTTAGCAGGGGGTTGGACTACATGACCTTATAAGGTCTCTTCCATCCCTAAGATTCTATGCTTCTATGATTTATGGGATTTAAAATTAATCACAATTAATTCACAATTTCACTACTTGCTTCATCTTTGCCCGTAACCTTATGGCAATGGGTTATTCCTTGGCCACTTAATTATGTCAGCTTCTCTCATCATTAAGGTCTAAAATATCTAAGCTGAAATCTTCCAGGCCTTAGCTTGTAGGTCCTAAATTTCAGCCCTACTTACTTAGATACCCAATATATACTTATATCTTCTAACTAATGATCAGTCCTATACTTCTGTAACTCAATCACTGAACTCTATTTAGCATCCAGTAAGTATCTATGACATGACATGCTTGTTAATGAAACATCACCTGAGAAATGAAAGATAAAAGAAACTCTTTGATGGAAGCAAATTGGTTCTCTTCACACCCAGGAAAAGGAGATTCAGAGAAATAAAGAGCTGACGCATATTCCCATTCCATCTCTGATGGTGTCCCCTGGGTCACTAATCCGTACATGCTGTGTTGTGGGAAATCCTAACAGATTCCAACATGATGTACCAGCGTAGATACTGGTTATTCACCAATGTTCCCTCAATACAATGAAACCCAGTCTGGGAAGTCCATGCCACAGAGAATTCCCCGTTCACCCTCTAAGCTGCTCAAAATCTGAGTGGAAAAAATGAACTTCTGCCTAGACATCTGCTGAGGGAAACACCCAAACTAAAACAGTCCTCTGGTAAAAGACCCAGGTGTCCTTGGCAGTAGGGGCCAAAGCAGAGACAAGGTAGGATGCCTAAGGAAAGGGAAGGAGAATAGCCTGCTCTGGGTGTGCAATCCCTTTTAATTACCCAGCCCCTATGAAAGACACAGCAGATATAAAATGGATTTCCAAGACATACTATAACACTGGGGGAGACTGCCATATGTGGAGAGATTGAAAAGTCTGGGCCTGTATATAGAAGAAATGGGAAAAGGGTAAATGGATACTAAGCAATACAAAAGAAGAAGTGAAGTTAAAGCCATCAGGGAAAATCTGTCTTTGTCAGTGGCAAGTGTAACAGCAAGCAGTTACCAAGTATATTAATAACAAAAGAAATCCCAGGAAAAATGCCAGTTAATTACCAGAGAGAGAATGAATACTTGTCAATGTTCCAGGAAAGGTAGATGTGTTCTATAAATATTTCTGCTCTGTATTTGAAAAGAAGCAGTCTGAGCTACTAATATCATACGAGGTTATAAAATGCTTTTCAGTCCATTAACAATCAAGGAGGATGTTAAACAGCATTTACTACAGAAATAGCCTGGAAAATTTGCACGAGTCAGTAAAGGAGATGGCTAAAGAGATCCTGTGGCCCACTTATGTAAATGTTTAACAAATCTTGAAATACTGGGGGAATTCCAGAAGTCTGGAAGAGCGATCAACAGATGGCAGAGTGGTTAAAGCACTGAGAACAGGAAAGGCAGACAGATGGGCCTGGACTGGTTGGTAAATTGGACCCATTAAAAAAGTTTTAATATAGCCGAATGCAAAGCACATGGCGGGAGGGGCGGGGGGCATCCTTGACTTTGGCTCAGAATCCCTAAAGCTGCCACTAAGAGTGGATTTGCTGTAGCACTTCAGTGTAGACACTGCTCTCCCTTCTGTCCAGGTAATCCATCTTCCTGAGAGTTGGAAGACTCTGAGGGCTACAGTGGAGCTTCACTTCTTAGAGCTGTCTCTCAAGCCATGGCTTTCTTAGCAGTTGCCAAAAGAGAAGACAATGAGAGTCTTTTGGCACCTTAAGAATAACAAATTTCTTTGGGCATAAAATTTTGTGAGCTCCAACCCACTTCGTCAGATGCAAGGAGCTCACGAAAGCTTATGGAGCCAATGAGACTCTTGTTCTTGCTGTAGAGACTAACATGGCTACCCCTCTGGAAACTGCCAAAAGAAAAAATGCGATTTTGTGTTGCATTAACAGAGGCATAGCATGCGAGTCACTGGGGGTGATAAATCTGCTTCACTCAGCACTGAGTAGTGCTCAGCTGGGAGTACTGTGTCCAGTTTAGGTCACCAGCGTATAGAAGGGATATGGGAAAACTGGCTAGGATCCAGAGGTGAGGAATACGTATGGACAAAAGGAGAGAAGGCAAGCTGTGAGAAAGTGATGAAATGTGGAAGAGGAGACGAAGGAGGGACCTGACAGTGGTCTTCAGATAGTTGAAAGGCTGCAATTAAAAAAAAAATGATGAAGGAAAGTTGTTCTCTCCTGCCACAGAGACCAGAACAAAAGGCAATGGGTTCACACTACAGCCTAACGGGTTTAGAGTAAATCTCGGGAAGAAGAAGGGAGGACGTACCTGTGAATTCTGTGATGGAAGTGTCTTCCCTGGGAATCCCCCTTCAGTAGCCATGTCCCACGACTCTGTCACACCAGCATCTGCAACAACATCCCACACCAAAATGAAACAGGGGAAATGCCTCAGACAGGATGGAAATGAGTTTATAACATAACAGTGAGCAATTCTAGTGGTGTTCCTAGGTTGAGGACAGGAGACACTAGCCGGTGTTTCTCGCTCCTTATGTGCTTTTCTGTGCTATTTATCCATCTGTAGGAATAAACAAGTAATTAAGGATCTTTCCCAAAGGGAGAGGAGAACTCCCAGGATCTCTGCTGAGTCTGAGAGGAATTGGCTGCTCAGTGTATTTGTCTATATTTAACCCTTGTACTCTATTAGTAAGAAAACCAAGGATAATCCCTAGATCCCCAGAGGGTCTGATACCCAGTCAAGGTCTGTGGTGGACAGCTAGCTAGCAGACAGGCAGATCTGGAAAAAGATGACACACACTTTCTGCAAACACACAGGAATGCCACTAAGGGATCAGAGATCAGTAATTCTGTTTAGGACTAATTTCTTAATCTGAATGTCATGTGGTATTGGATCAAACAATGTCCAATGGGCTAAGGCTACGACTACATTTGTTATCACCTAAGAAGAGAAATCACGCCCGTTTAACAGGTAGGGGAGTGAAGGGGAGCTGTGTGCTGCCATGTCTCCCCAGAAGTGGGTGCACTGGAACCTCTTTCTATCAGTAAAACAACAGAGTCCTGGGGCACTTCTAAAGACTAACAGATTTATTTATCGCATGAGCTTTCATGGGAGAAAATCCCACTTCGTCAGACGCTTTGAAGATAGGAAAGTTACAGAATGGGAGGAAATTAAATGCAGGGGAGTGTATGACATAGCATCAGGTCAGGCTGTAACAGCAAATCAAAATAGGTGTTAGGATTCAAACACTGGGGAACAGCACATAGAGGAAGGTGAGGTCAAATCACCTGTTCTAATGAGAGAAAAGTCCGTAGTCCCTGTTTAACTCCAAGGCAACTGAGTCAAATTTGCATATAAATTTGAGTTCTGCAGTTTCTCTTTGAAGCTGTGATTTGTTATTCATGTGTTTCAGCACAGCTATTAGCAAATCATCAATGGAGTGAGCAGGGAGATTGAAGTGTTCCCCTATGGGTTTCGTAGTGTTGTGATTTCTGATGTCAGATTTGTGTGCATTTATTCTTTTGCGCAGAGACTGTCCTGTCTGTCCAATATATAAGGCAGAGGGGCATTTCCAGCACATGATGGCATAAATCACATTGGTGGATGAGCAGGTGAATGAGCCCTTGATGAAGCAGGTGGCTTGATTAGGTCCTGTGATGGTGTCATCAGTGTAGATATGTGGGCAAAGTTGGCAGCGTGGTCTGTTGCAGGGATATGCTCCTGCTTTAATGTTTCTGTTGTTTGATCTGTAGTTGCTGGTGAGTAACTGTTTAAGGTTGGGGGGCTGTCTGTAAGTGAGGAGCGGTCTGTCTCCCAAGGCTTGAGATAGTGAGACAACCCCCAAGTCAGACCTCTTCATCACATTATCAAAGATCTACAGCCTAGTCTACAAGATGATCTCTCACTCTCTCAAGCCTAACATCTATTTTGATTTGCTGTTACAGCAAATTAACATTGACCTGATCCTATGTCATACACTCCCCTGCATTTAATTTCCTCCCATTCTGTAAATTTCCCATCTTCAAAGCGTCTGACGAAGTGGGATTTTGTCTCACGAAAGCTCATGTGATAAATAAATCTGTTAGTCTTTAAAAGTGCCACAGGATTCTGTGTATTTCCCATGTGTTATATATTGCTCTCTCCCCCTCCCCCCCAATTGCTGCCATCACTTTGTCACTGAATCAGGTTTTTAGTCAAAGTCGTGCACTTCCCAGGTTGTGGGAACTTATGGGCAATCTAAAAATTCTTAAAGAACTACCCATTTTCTTTTATGTCTATAGTTTTACTCCCACTCAATTGTGTTCCTCAACTTTGGGGTATTAACCTTTTTGAAGCACCACACATCTGTAGATATTATTGGTGGGGAACAGTTCTCTGTTTCTCCATTTGAATCTAATCCATTTCTTACTCTATTTTGTTCTCTTCTATCACATGTCCCCTTCTTTGTCTCTTCTTTAAAATAAACAGTCCCAGAACTATCCGTCTCTCTGTATATGGCCATCTCCCCCATTCCCATAGCCTATCTCTGATATCCGTCCTATATTTGCTATATCCTCTAGTGAGTGACCGAAATGGAGTGCCCATGCAGAGCCGGTTAATCCATAACCCACTCTCTTTGTTTTGGCTGCTAATGGGATTGAACAGCTTTTTCCATTGACTTGCTGCCAATTACTCCTAGACCTTTTTCCAGAGGTACAGTCTATTGGGGATCTTTCCCATAGCACATGTTTGAAAAACACGGGGATTTTTACACTCTCCGATGTTGAGCAGCTTCAAGGCTGAATGGGAAACTCTATAGCATGGACTCTCTAGTCTGTTTCATTGCACTGAGGAAAAATGGTGGAACTGACATTAATAGGTCTGTTTCTTATAATTTATTCCTCTGAAAAATTAAATGACCTTTTGCTGCATGTGTGAGACGAGTGACCCATCTCCTTGTAGCGAAGGATTTCATTTTACCCGTCATTTCTCATAAGATGTTATGGTTACTGAACACGACATGTCAGAGAGAACAACTGAACGCTACCTACAATTCATTGTCATCTAATAGAAGTCTGAGGCTGATCAAGAGTTAGGAGGGATAATGATGGATTAGGTATGTAAATAAGCCAGTTCAGAATGTCAGATCTAGAGGCTCAGGGCTGGAAGATTTTAGCGTAACTATTTTAGGCCTTAGTGAAAAGATGACAGAAGTAAGTGACCAAAGAATAACCCGACCCCTAAGATTACGGCAAGAATTCACCAATGGGTGAAACTGAAAAAAAAAATGGAATTTTAAGTCTCAATTTTTTTCTCGAAGTATATTCCTCTCTAACATATACAACGTACCACAGGGTACATGATGTGCATTCCTGCTAATGGCACTAAAAGGAATGATACATAATCTAAAGGTAATGGGGTATCTCAAGATTTTGGGGACACCAGACTTATAAGGACAAAGAGGTAACATTGCTGACTGTGGGCACCAGAACTGAATCCAGAGATGTTCTATTACAGCATCTCTATATTGACATCAAAGGAAAAAAATGCTTCCCCCTGAGAATAGCCGCCCCTTGTGCATGTAGCATCTCATTTTAACATTGACTCTTTATCCAGGCCTTTGCCTTTCAATCAGCACCCTAGGTCAGTGGTTTTCCAACTTTTTTTTCTTGGGACCCATTTAAAACAATAATTTATGCCCGTAACCCACCAATGACATCTTTGAGCAATGCATTCCAGTCCTTTGGCAGCAGCAGCAAGGGGTGTCACAACCCAGTGCCTAATGATCTGTGACCCAGTACTGGGTTCCAAACCTAAGTTTGAAAACCAATGCCCAAGGTCTTGGACACAAAATGAAGTCAGGAAAACCTAAAGTATATGAAAGAGACACTCTTCTGCTCCATAGTTGGACCACTTTCTCTCCTACGCCATTGCAGATGCCAGGAAAACCGACTTCTCCAATCCCTCTTCCTTCATCCTGTTGTTCATGTTTGCATTCAAGACAGCACATGTCTGGATCTCCATCCCCTTCTGCACCTTGTAGACCATAGCCCTCTTGGGAAACTTCACCATCCTGTTGATCATGAGGATGGAGATGAGCCTCCACGTACCCATGTACTATTTCCCCTTCATGCTGGCTGTCACTGACCTGATCCTGTCTACGTACACCCTGCCCAAAATGCTAAGCATCTCCTGGTTCAATTCCAGGGATATAGATTTCAGTCATCACCTGCCTTATCCAGCTCCACTTCAATAATGGTTTCTCAGGAATGGAGTTTGCGACCTTTGTGACCTTTGCTTTGGATCACTACATGGCCATTTGTGATCTCCTGAGTAATTCCACCATCCTGATGAAATCCATTGTGGCCAAGACTGGCCTGGCTTTTCTGCTGCTTGTATTTCCCTGTGCCTTTGTGGCAGTGTGGAGGCCCCACCGCATATCGAACGTTATCAAAAAACATAGACTGCAAACACATAGTCATGCTAAAGCAGGCCTGCACCGACATTAGCCGCAGCAGCTAACACAGATTCCTGATGACTTTCTTAGTGAGTGGCCCAGATGTGTCTTTTTATCAATTTTTCCTATACTCAGATCCTCAGGGCCATCTTCAATCTCCCCACAATATATGCCAGCTCAAGGCTTTCAGTACCTGGAGCTCACAACTCTTTCTCGTCTTAGCCCTACATTTCCACATCATCCCTGCCAATGTTCACTTTCTGGTGCCTCCCGTGCTAAATCCCATCATCTACAGTGTGACAACCAAACAGATCCAGGACAGACTGATCCAGCTTTTTATTCATAACGGGACCTAAAATTTTCTCCTGGTGCCCTGGCTTTCAGACCACACTCCATGGAGACGGTGCTGGTGACCTGGTGCGGGACCTTCCTTCCTAGATCATTTACAGGATGGTCAAAGTGACAGTAAAGCCTCCCTGCCTTTAAAACCTCAGAAATTGGATGAATCAGAGAGAGAGAAGAAGCTGCGGAAGGAGAGAGGAAGCAAAGCAGTCGACGGGACTCTGTTTATCCATATACGGACTTAAATTTTCCTCCTGCTTTGGCAATGAAACTGAGTTCCATAGAGGGCTGGCTGGTGACCTGTGTAGAGAAGAGCTGTGACCTCCCTTGGAGCCCGGGCCTGAGGAAGGGCCTGGACGCCCCCCCGGACAAACTTGGGAACTGCAGGGCTCCAGCCCCGGAAGCAGAGGGGCGGAGCCTAGACAGGAAGGGGAACTATAAAGGCCCAGCAAGACAGCTCAGTCAAGGGAGAGCTGCCAAAGGGGGACGTGGCTCCCCGCCAGCGGCGAGCCGGGCCCCTCCTAGGAGGCCAACCCCATCCCCTCCAGCTAGACAGCCAGAGGGCCTGCCCAGTTTACCTGGGCCCAGTGACTGGGAAAGGAGCCCTGAGGTGAGGGACTGGGGGGTTCGACCCCGGGTGGACCGCCCCCCAGGTGCCATGACACTCCCTGCGAAGGACACTGAGGAGCTGCTGGAGCCCTGCAACCTAGAAGAGCTCCCCTTGGCCAAGGACTTCAGTCCACAGGAGAAACAACCGGCGGTGCTTGGCCCTTAGGACCTCGAGGAACTGCCTTCAGCGGAGGAGACCGAGGAGCTGCCAGATCTGTCTATGGACACAGAGGGCCTGGTTGGGATCCCCAGAGCCATCTACCCCGAGGACCTGGAGGATGACTCTGTGGACCCAGGTACCCCAAACCCTGGGGTGGGAGGAAGTAGCCCAGGGGCAGCTGGCTGCCGCATAGTGGGTGGCGAAGCCACCTAGGGTCAGCGCGTTTCGGCGGGAGCCCTGCTGACCACAGTGACAGACGCCTCTACCACTGGATAGGGCCCTGGGCTGGGACGCAGTGGAGTGGATGGGCCTGCGTCCCCCTCCCTCACCCCTTTTCCCTAACCACCCGGAGCACTCAAACCCCTAACAACCCTATAGAGAGGTTTGTGTCTCCTGTGCCTGCCCCGCCCCACCCCGGGGGCCGGGGGCAACTGACTCCGTGCCTGCCCCGCCACGGGGGCAACTGACTCCATGCCTGCCCCTCCCCGGGGGCAGGGGGCAACTGACGCTGCCGGGAAGGGCACCCGCAACGGCTAATTCCCCTGAGGCACCTGAAGGGGGTGCCATCCCAGCCCACCGGTGACACGGAAGCCTACAACCTGGTGCGGGCCCTCCTTTCTATTTCACTTATGAGATGGTCAATGAGACATTAAAGGATTTGTTGCTGTTTAAAAATGCAGCGATTGGGTGCGTCAGAGAGACAGAAGAAGCTGGGGCAGGAGAGAGGCAGACAGGCAATCGAGGGAACTCTTTCGTTGCGGGGATACAGGTGAAGTAGAGAGACAGACTCCAGCTGGAGGAGAAGACTGAGAAGCTATGGACGGATTGGAGTGTCCAGCTGTGGCTTGTGAAATGTGGCTTTCCCCTTGGCAATGAGCACGCTGTCCTGCAGGGCGGTTTAGGGTCCATACTGGGCATGGGCAACCCTTTCACATACCCCTTGTGTCTCTGAGTTTAACTCTTTCCATTTCCTGGGAGGGATATAGGAACTACTTATGGCTGAGCACACCTGCTGCCTCTCCATGTTGGCTCAACACCAGCATCTTCTGCCCTTCCTCCTCCATCCTGCCAGGTCTGCCGATGCTGGAGTACGTACACTGCTGGGCCTCCATCCCCGTCTGTCCATATACATCAAGGCCCTGCTGGGCCATGTCACCTTTTTCTTCCTTGCTCCCAGCCTGCGCGAGCCGAAATCTCTCTTTCTCTCCACGCAGGCCTAGACCGACATCGCCCTCTCCAGCTCTCCCCCTTCCAGAACACTGGGCACAGTTCAGGGCCCGGGAGATCAGCTGCCCCAACAGCCTGGCCCAGATGTTCCTGACCCACATACATGGGGCTAGAGCCCCTCATTGACACTGAGTGGGGGTAGCACTGGCATCTCCCAGCACCAGAGGCCGGGGGTTGGCTGAGGTGAAATCAGGAGTCAGGACCCTCAGACAGACAGAGGCCAGAGTCAATGAGGAGAGTTTGATGTTCCAGATCAGATTGATTGACGGGGCAGCCAGGCTGGCGTGTGGGGAAATGGAGTGTCACCAAGGACTTCTGAGTCCTTCAGCTACCCAGCAGTGTGTGACTCAGGAACTTTTCCCACAATCCCCCTCCTTTCACTAGCAATTGATATGGTCTGGGACCCCTTGCCCTGAGCCAGGCCACTGGGGTAGGACAAGGAATCAGCCTGAAACCAGGTGGACAACAGTCAGGAGAGATGACAGACAGGCCCCTGTGTTTCCAGGGAAGAGGGGTTGCGGTGCAGAGGCCGGGGTGTCTGTAACTCACAGGGCAAGTGATAAATGGCACAACTTGGTGGGAACCACAAGACAGCCCTGCCCGGGGACTGACCAGTAAAGTTCCTGACACTTCTGGTCACTACACCTGGAGCCCCATGATCTGGACAGGCAGACACATGGAGGGACGGGATTTACCAAGGTCGCAGAGTGAGAGACCAGCAGAGCAGAGAGTAGAGTTCAGGAGTCCTGACCCCAGCCCCATTGCTGCAGCCACTAAACGGCATCTGTGTGATGGATTTGATGCAGGGAGCAGTGCCCCATATGTGGGGGGAAAGGTACATTTCACTGAGGCCAGGAGTCTGGGGAGGGGAGGGGGAGGCATTACAGGGTACAAACCCCACTCCATGTGCCAGTGGGATATTGTTGTTCCAGAAGAGATCCACACAGCTTTACCAACTAGAAACAGTTTTGATGCACCCACATCTGGGGTGAAACAAGGCAATTGTTTAGCAGTGCACAGCTCTTCTACAGTACACAATGTAGAACAGGACAGGAAGAGGAATTTCTTGTGAAAGAAGGTGCTCATCTCAAGTGTCCAGCAAACCATAGCTTCAGTTCCTGATGTGAGCCTCAGGGCATAATATGAGAAGAAGAAGAGGAAGAAGAAGAAGAAGAATGTCCCCAAATACTATCACAGAGAGACTCAATTTGAAATTTGCCCATTGGCTTGTGGATAGGTGGAGATACGGGTTATCAGCAAAATAAATTTAAAGCGTAAAACAGAAGAATTGGTTTCCTTTTAAATGAGAACACATTTTGTTGATAAAGGGAACTGGGGATATGCCATAAAGTTAGATGATTGAATGTTTAACCTAGTAGAACAAGACATTCAGATGAACAAACTGACACTAGACAGAATTACTGATCCTAATCCCTTAGCCACAGCCCTGTGTGTTTCCAGCAGATGTTCATGGAGCTGCTCAGTCATCTTGTTCTAGATCTGCCTGTCTGCTAACTACCCATCCATCCCAGGCATGTCAGAGTATCAGACCCTCTGGAGATCTAGTCATTAGTCCTGGTTTTCTTACTAATTAACTATACATTAAATATATACACAATAACACTGAGCAGCCAAATCCTCTCTGACTCAGCAGAGACCGTGGGAGTTCTCTTCTCCCCTGGAAAAGACACATAATTACTTTTTACACCTAGAAGGAAACACAGAGTCATTGACATGGAAATAGAGACACTGGCGAGTGTCCCCTGTCTGCAGCCCAGGAACCCCATTGGGATTGCCCAGAGCTATATTATAAGAATGTTTCCATCCTACATGTAGCACTCCCCCTGTGTCGGCTCTTGGCATGGGATGTCGTTGCAGATGCTGGTGTGACAGAGGCATGGGACATGGCTACCGGAGGGGGATTTCCAGGGAAGACACTTCCATCTCAGAATTCACAGGTACCCCATTGCTTGCTGTGGAGTGCACTGATCGAGAAATCCAGTGCAATGTGGGCAGGGAAGGGTAGAGAACAAATCTATGGTCCTTTCTGCTGTGCACAGCCCTTCGCCATTCCTGGGCCCTTTCCACAGGTGATGTTTTTCTCCAGTATGAATAGCCACAAAGCCCCTGTTTGCAATTGTCTAGTTTGCTGGGCCCCCCTGCTGACAGCCCTGGGAGCAGGAACTGAGTTAGGAGCACAGCTGTGTATTTATTCCCACACTCCCCTCCTCCCTTTACACTGCAGGGCTCTGTCTGTTATTGGTAGGGCAGAGGGGTGAGGCTGGTATCTCACGCTTTTCTGCCTAAACAAATGAGGAGTCCTGTGACACTTTAAAGACTTTCAAATTATCTTTAGGTATAAACTTCTGTGAGATGGATCCACTTTGTCAAATGGAGGAAGCTTCGGTTTGTTAGATATATATACACATACGAAGAAGGGAGAGTCACTTGATTATGTGGAGGACCAGTGTTAACTAGGTCAAATCAACAGTGTGGATGTGACCCACTCACAACAGAAAGAGTGAAAATTACTTCTTATAATGAGGTGGCCACAGCCCTAGTCGGAGAATGTTAAGTTTGCATATGAATTCCTGTTCCATCTCTGCAATTTCCGGTTGAAATCAGATTCTGAGGTTTTTTGCTGAAATGTGTTAAATTTCAAAAATATGATAAATTTCAAGTCTGCTGCTGGGTTTCCGGGAAGATTGCACTTCTCTTCCACTGGTTTTTGAACGTTGCCATTCATGATGCATGATACATGAGCGATTAATAAATCTGTTAGTCTTTAAAAGTGCCACAAGACTCTGTTGTCTTTCTACAATAGACTAACACGGCTACCCCTTTGGAATTTGACATTCATGATGCCTGACTTGTATCTATTTATTATTTCCCTCTTTAAATATTCACACCTTCTCACCAACGGCTGTGAATAGTCCATATCCACACTGTCTGAGTTGACCTTGTTAACACTGGTCCTCCCACATCATCATGTGACTCACCCTTTTTGCACATCTATATCTATCTAATAAATTGAAGTTTCCACCCCATGCATCCAGCGAAGTGGGTTCTAAGTCATGAAACCTCATGTCCAAATAAATGTTTCTCAGGCACCACACGTCTCTTTATTTGCTTTGTTGAAACAGAATAACATGATTTTTTTCTGCCTGAAACTATCAAATAATCACTTAGATAGTGCAGAAAACTGGCACGGGAAACTTCAGGACAAACGGTTAAAGTCTGGCAAAGTTGCAAGTAACTTATAATGAGGTCTTATAGATGACAGAATAAGACAACCTCCACTTACAGGGGTGCTACCAGCACCATCCGCAATGGCCAAACCAGGTTGGAGTCCCATTCAGCTAAGTGCTTTGCTCCTATAATGTCTGCGGCAATGAGTTCCACAGGCCAACTATATATTACACATATTTTCTTTTATCTGCTTTAGATTTTCAGAGTTTCAATTTCATTGAATGCTCCCTTGTCTGTGTCTTATGAGAAGGAATAAATGTAAGTGCCTGATCTACTTTCTGTCGTGATAGATGCATGGGATATAAGTCCAGAAGGGACCATTAGATCATTTATTCTGACCTGCTGTATTGCCCAGGGCATTAAATTTCACCCAGTTACCAATGAATTAAGCCCAGTATCTTTCATTTCACTAAGCTCTGCTCTACACTGGAATTTTACATCATACAGTTTGAGCCACATGGATATAAGGAACCACAAAGGTGATTTGGTCTACCCCCCCCCTCCAGATTCAGGATTTGCTGTGTATAAATCACTCCAGACAACTGGCTATCCAACTTCCTTTTGAAAACCTCTAGTGAAGGAGCTTTCACAAACTCCCATGTCAGTCCATTCTATTCTTCTGCTGTTCTTCAGGTAGAAAGTTCCTCCTGAGATTTAATCTAAATTTGCTATACTGTAATATGAACCTCTTGCCTCTTGTCCTTCTCCTGTAGCAAGAGAGAACAAGTTTTCTCCATTTTTATACTGATATTTCAAGTATATGAAGATTGTCATCATGTCCCTACAGCATCTTGTCTTTTCCAAATTAAACATACCAAGTTCCTTTGGCCTTTGCTCATATGGCTTGGATTCCATCCCTCTGAGGATCTCTGTCGTTCGCTTCTGCATCCTTAGCAGTTTCCCCACATTATTTCCACATCTTGGTGACCAAAATTGGAAGAAAAACAAATTCCAGCTGAGGCCCAAAGAGTGCCTACTAAAGTTACCTGCCATGATTTGCATGCTATGCCTCTGTTAATTTAATCCAAAATAGTATTTGCTTTTTTTTTTTGGAACGACAAAGAAACCACTCCCTTAAGCAATGTAACTATACGAACTTAACCTCCAGCATAGACAGTGTATCTACCTCGCAGGAAATGAATTACCTATGCTGATGGGCGAACTCTCCCACTGGTGTAGGTGATGTGTGCACAGATGTGCTACAACAGAGCCGCTTTAGTGCTTTAAGTGTAGACCAGCCCTCAGGATGTCTTCCTGAAAAACACAGTCTTGAGGTGAAGATATGAAGATTTCAACGCTCCCCCACCTCCCTTCACAGTTTGGTCCAACCAGTAATCACCCTCATTGTTAACCATTTGGTCCTAATTGTCAATTTGAGTTAGTCTGACCTCAGCTTCTACTTAGAGGGTCTTCCTCCGCCATTCTCCACTTTATTAAAGAGTGTCTTATTACCCACAGTTTTCTTCCAACAAAAGTAATCATACAACTAATTTTACTTCTGATTGTACTTTTGATAAGATAAATAGATTGCACTCTTTAAATGTTTAGCTTTGAGGCATTTTCTCTAGCAGTTGAACAATATTTTGTGCTCCTTTCTGCAATTTACCACATTGTTTTTCAAGAGTGGACACTAGAAGTGGACACAATATTCCAGTATCAGTTTCAACAATACCTCATACAGGAATCAAATCTTTCACAAAACTTCCACTACCCACTCCCACTTATTTTTCCAGGGATCAGATTAGCTCTTTTTACCCCAGTTTCACACCTGGAGTTCACAGGCTATGTCTACACTTGTTAATTTAAGTCAACTTAGCTAAGGATGCATTTACTCAACTTCCACTGTGTCAATCAACCAAGAGTTTTCTCTGGCTGTGTTAGTAAAAGCCACCCATTTTTTGCCTTTTACAGTAATTCATTTGGGAGGGATTGTGGTGTCGATTAAAGCCAAAGGTCCCCCTAAGCTCTGTTTCCATATGCAGTGGGATGGGGAACTGACCTGCTTTAGGAGGCCAGTGGCAGATTGCACATAAACAGGTCTTTCCATTACCTTGCTATTCAAAAGGCTCGTGTTGTTTCCCAGTGGTGTGTTCTACTTGGGATGTTTGGGCAAACATTTTTTTTTTCCACTCTCAGATTGTGAGCAGCATTGAGAGTGCATGGGGAACTCCCCATGGCAAGGAAATTCAATAAAGACAAGAGCAAAATGCTACACTTAGGAAGAACAATCCATTGCACATGAACAAAAGGGGCAATGACTGGCTTGGAAGGAGTACTGAGAAAGGGAAGCTGGGTATCAGAGTGGACCACAAGTTAAATATGAGTGAACACTGGAACACTGTTGCAAAAAAAGCAAACACCATTCTGGGATGTATAAACGGGAGTATTGTAAGTTAAGACACAAGAAGTAATTCTTCTGCTCTCCTCTGTGCTCATTAGGCCACAACTGGAGCATTGTGTCCAGTTTTATGTGTATCATTTCAGGAAAGCTGTGAACAAATTGGAGAAAGTCCAGAGAAGAGCAACAGAAATGATTAAAGGTCTGGAACACTTGATTTATGAGGGAAGATTGAAAGAGCTGGGTTTGTTTAGTCTGGAAAAGAGGAGACTGAGAGGGGACATGATAATCCTTTTCAAATACCTAAAAGTTTGACACGAGGAGGAAGAAAAAATATTCTCCTTAACTGCCAATGATTAGACAAGAAGCAATGGACTTAAATTATGACAAGGGAGGTTTGGGTTGGAAATTAGGGGAAAAAATCCTCACTGTCTAGGTGATTAACCAATGGAACAAGTTGCCTAAGGAGCTTGTGGACTCTCCATCATTTGAAATTATTAAGAGCAGGTTAGATGTGCACTTGTTAAGGCTGGTTTAGATGGTCCTTGGTCCTACCGTGAGTGCAGGGGACTAGATTCAATGACCGCTCATGATCCCTCCATTTTTTATGATTCTCTGGGTTCTCTAGTCTGTTTTTCATGGCATTGAGAAAAACTGATGGATATCTGCCATTGATGCTGGTGTTTCCTGTTCGAGTCTGTTTGTATTTCCCACACCACATCATGTAGTGCGACACAGAGGATACCGTCAAAGATGGAAGAGACATGATAGCTATAGCCTTTGCTTTTACCTATGCCTGGCTTGTATGCATATGTCTTATCTCATACTTATATACCCTTCTTTCTAAGTATAAGAAATCCTGATTTTATAGGAGTATACTTGGCATAAGTAGATAAGTTAGCATAACTTCTGTTTTAGTAGCTGAAATGCAAGAGACATACAGGCCTTACTGTAAAAATTTCCAAGATGAGTCTGCATATAACAGCTTTGCAAAAATAGGTGTAGGTGTGAAGTTAAAATTATCAAAGGGTGGGTATTGTTTTCCTGTGATCAGACAATATCAGATCCTAATATAATATAGGTGAAAGGTGAATAACAACTTTTAGCGAGGCATTACTTTAAGTGAGGCATTTGACATTTTGATAGAACACCACAAAAACCCACAGAATTCATAAACAAGTAAGGGGAAAGGAGACATGGAATATTCTGGCAGGGAAAATACATCAGTTGTACACATGAACTCATTAACCAATAATCTGATGGTACCTCAACAATTTCTGGGGTAAGAACCCATATATAGGTAAGGAAGTATAAAATCATTTAGTTTATTTGTAGAGGGGTATAAAGGTGTAGAGTCTGTAATGTAAGAAAAAGGTATTTAGAATTCTCGAATTTGGTAAGCTAGGAAGCTTCCACATCTTTCAGTCTGAAGTCATCTTGCTTGAGCTCAGCGTCTTCACAGACCCACAACTTATTCTTTACTTTATTATTTTACTTTAAATTTTAGTTAAGTTAGTTAAGTTTTATAAGGTCATTAAAGTCTGCACTCCTCCTCACATCTTTATCCTAAGGAGTGTAAGTATAAGCTACTTATAAATTGTTTTATAGAATATATAGTTTGTTTTAATTTGTTGTTAATTGTATTAGGTTTTAGTATAAGATTTTGTTTACATATTTTTTATTCTATTCTATCAATTAATACTTTTTATTACTTTTATGCTTATGCTTTTTGACAATAAAGTGTTATAAAAATGTCTTAAGAATCCTTTGTAACTCTAATTATTCCTCGGGGGAGTCCTTTGTTTGTAATTTCATCTGTGGTCAGATTTGTGTTAGAACCTACTTCTGTAAAAACTAAGTAAATTACCATAACAAGTATCTAAAACCTCAAATTATCCATTAAATCCAGTCTACAAGGATAGGTTGTTTATAATTCATTTCTCTGAATCTCCAGTTCCTGTCTGATGAGTGAGCAATCTGTATCAAGCCAAGGTTTTCCTTTTATCCTTCATTTCTCATGTGATGTTCTGGTTAACAAACATTTCATGTCAGAGATACTCAATGAATGTAAAATAGAATTCAACGGTTGAGTTATAAAAGTATAAGGCTGATCAGTAACTAGAAGGCATCATTGTGTATAGGGTACTGAAGAAAGGAGAGCTGAAATGGAAGACATAAAGGCTGACACTTGGAAGATGTCAGCTAACATTAGGGATTTTAAGGCTTAAAGATAAGAAAAGATTATATATGATGCTGACCCTGCTACTTGAAGGGGTGCTCCAAAGAGGACAGGGCTAGGCTGTTCTCAATAGTAACAGAGGACAGAACAAGGAACAATGGTTTCAAGTTGCAGCTA